>VDFB02271358.1:603216331-603580189 GCA_007258455.2 Sequoia sempervirens
CATTGCTCACAGCTCCAATATTAAGTATGGCAATAGAACAACACCAAACAATTCCTTATTGAAAATTTCCCAAACACTCATTTTGTTTCCCAAGGAATTTAATAGCAGTTTTTATTACGACCATCCCCAATACAGGCAAAGCTACAATCATTAATGTTGATGTGAACCAACATTTAACTTCTACAACCTTCTCTATCCACATGGACTAACAAACATCACCCTATTCCCAAAGTAGCAAACAATAGCCTCCGCCGCCTTTTCACGACCATCAGAAGGAAAAAAATCCAAGTGGATGATGAAAATTCTAGCCAAAGCTATAACCCATCTACCACCCTTTCCTAGACTACAAGAAGTCTGAAACATAGGGAGGCTAACCCAAATTCCAAGAGAAGTTGACACAAATAGCCATATATATATATATATATATATATATATATATCTACATATGTGTATGTACATACTATACATACTAAACATATACATACACACACACACACACACACATATATATATACATATATACTCTACAAAATAGCAAATGTTATGAACATTATATATACATGTAAATATGCATGCATATATAAACATATATACATACAAATCTACATATACATATATATGTATACACATAAGCTATATATGGACCACCCTTTCACATGGAAGGTTTTGCATAGGTCTATAATTGTGATTGTAATGCCCGTCATGCAAACCCAAAAGGACAAAACAATGGACACATTTTTTTTATATATAAAACAAAGTACACATAATTATGAACCATCAAAACATAATTACATTACACATTAACATCATAACATCAAGTCCTCTGGGGCACGCGAGGTCACATCGCATAAACAACTCATAATGAAATATACACATAAGGCTAAATAACATAACTAATCTAACATCCATTATAACCATTACAATACCCATTTACAAAAGTAACATCCATGTATCCATAAGTATAAATGTAAATACATCACGTGATACAACTGTGATGAATCTCATAAAATGAATGGTTACAAAGGTTCATATACAATACATCATCATTTAATACATTACATGTTCTCAATGAATGAAATCCAATAAATACACAGTACAAATAATGTCTTAAATACAAGATGAATATTAGGTACAAGCTCCAT
The DNA here is from genome assembly GCA_007258455.2 of Sequoia sempervirens. Lineage (NCBI taxonomy): Eukaryota > Viridiplantae > Streptophyta > Pinopsida > Cupressales > Cupressaceae > Sequoia > Sequoia sempervirens. The sequence goes on from VDFB02271358.1 coordinate 603,217,474, forward strand.
CTGAAGAAAGCTGTGGAGAATGAACGTTGATGGGTAACCCAACAGGTGCGGAGCACATTCCACATGTGGGTTTTAGAAAAAACCCACCCCCCGTGCTCAGAGGTGACAAGGAAGTAATCATGACCATGAATTCCATAAGACAACTCCAATAAAGAATAACATAGTACAATAACTCCAAAAGCAACATCAAGCAATACATAGATCATAAACGACAACAACAAGGAACCACTCAAAATTACCAAGAGCCATAAAACACATCACAAATAAACCAAGGAAATGAACAATAACCTCATGCCAAGAAAAAAAAAGAGACAATCATAATACACATCCAAATAAATCTGAAACAACAATCATAACACACTTCCAGAGGCAACTAAGAAAGCAAAGCACAAGGGCAACAAGTGGAGAGTGCCATCGCATAGCCTACATGGGTTATCCTAGCCCTTCCTCCAACTTGAGGTGTCGGCCCCCATCTATAGTTATCCCGGACCCCATCTATGGTTATCCTGGCCCTTTCTCCTACTTGAGGCACCAGCCCCATAGGGTGACTCATGCGGAGCTGTTAACCTCTCCTAAGGATGAGGTTACGACTTTGCTAACCACAACCTTCTTAGTCTATATTAGTTTGTGATAGCCCTAATGCATAGACGAGGTATCCAAGATTATCTTATATTTTTTTACTACCCATCCCCCTAAGTTTTATTATTATGTTTTCACTTGTTAATCTACTCTTACATGGGTTATCCCGAGCCCTTCCTCCTATTGAGGCACTGGACCCCATGAAGAGCCACTCTCCCTGAAGACCCCAAAAAATAATAAAAAACAAGCAAGGGTTGTACCATAATGAACAAGACATTAAATCACAACCAAAGACATGTGAGACATTACTCATCTCGCTAAAACACATACCCAAGGTCTCTACAAAATCTCGTACAACCCTTTCACAATGATGATACCAATAACTTGCTATAACAAGAGCACAACAAATGAGGATAAACATCCAACAATAAAATCGCACCTATGGCATTCTAAGGATCACAACATCCATAATCGGGTTTCTAAACCAAACTGGGTTCCCACATCAATAACACTAAAACAATAAAATAACAGTTAAGGAAAATAATCAAATCAATTTTACAGGATTCCACAATTTGATTTATTTCATTCACAATTAAACAATGAGATTTATTTTCCAAATCAATAATCATATCAGCCATAGATTCACATTTCATAACGTAAAACAATATATCATTATATTTATTATATATATATATAAATATATATATAAACAATATACAACTTTATTCTAATTATTCTATCTAATTTTTTTCTTAAAAAAAAAGAAAATACATTCTAGGCTATGTACTTGAATCATGCCAATGCCATTATAAAATTCATTTAATTTTTTTTTTTAAAGTATATATATATATAAATAACAAATTTTAAAACAAACCCCATCGTTGCCTGCAGTCTGTAAGACTACGCATGGCAGTCCATGTGACTGCTGCACCCAACAGTCAACGAACTATTGTGGCAGCCCGCAGCCTGGTGCAAGGGAGTGGGGAGGGGTACGGCCTGCACCATCCCTCCCTTCGCCCCTCAAAAAGAATGTTTTTATATATATTTTTTTGTTTTAAAATTCCTTCACAGAACACAAGGGTGCCAACAGATGAACAATTCAGTCCAGAATTCAATTTCGAAAACACAGTTTCATTTAAATGTAAATGCAACTAATATATATTTATCAAAACTTCCTCTGTAAGAGACTGGTCATTAAAATAAACTGTATATATATATATATATATCCCAATATTTATATATATATATATATATTCAAAAACTCATTTTCTTAAGAGGGGAAGAAATTTTCATATCAAAACACAGAAATATGGGACATTTTCATAATCCAAGAAAAATTTCTTTCATTTGTTTGTTACCCCGATGAATTTCAAAATCCCATAAGAATTCTTTTCTTTCACATAAAACATATTTATTCATTTTTTTAATTTTTCTTTTGAATCAAAAGCTAAAGAATAAGAAAATGGAACCTGGAGTCCTAGGCCTGTTGAAAATTTGATGAAGCTTTGCTTGATCCAAGTAGCCTTTTCAAAGAGCTCTCATTCCTTCCTTCAAAACTTCTCCTCCAGATTTCCTTGCTCCAATTTTCTAATCTAAAAATTAATTCAAAAGAACCTCTCTTCCAGAACAATGAAAAACTAAATAAGTCTCTACAGAAAAGAACCAGAGAGAACCCAATTCCCAAACCTCAATATTTTGTGTAACTTCTGTCAATTTTCCCATGAATGAAAATCCCACAATTTTCCTATTAAATAAAAATATATCTCTTCTTTTTTGAAAGCTCCAAAAATCAAAATTAAAAGAAAATTTCTAATTTTATTCCCAGCTTTACAGCCAAAACTCAATATTCATCGGTCATTTTCATCTTTTCTTTCTTTTATTGATTTTTTTCCAATTTAACAACACTTTTTGTTTTAATTCTGATTTTGCAGTTTTACTTGCGATTCACACAATTTAATATCTTTAATTAATTTATTTCATAATTATCCTCAATGTGCTTATTTAATTAAATTATCAAAATACTAATTTTAAATAATTTAATTTACACTTTTAAATAAATCACATGACTTTTAATATAAGACTTTTATATTTTAATACAAATTATTCCAACACTATTATCAACATTTATTAACATCATTTAATTATATAAATTACATCATACAAAACACCAACATAAAATGAATACCAAAAGTACACTCACACATAAACACTATAATAAAATGCCAAATGGCAAAGGTCAAAGACGCACAATACCACAAAACATAAGACAGTTTGACAAACATGGGATGGGGCTTCCTTGTCATCTCTGTTTCAACATCATTCCCGTTGGGTTTAATTGATGCTCGCCTTGTCCTGTCGAAGCAGGTGGAATCGAGACTCTGTAGCTGCAATTCTTGCATACATACAAGGTTGTGTACAACATGTATATATATATATATAATCAAAACATCACATCGTGAGGAATTGTAGCATAGTAGGGCACTCGTAAATGAGTGGTGCTACATTGTCCTCTCACCAAAGCTATACTAACAATTACAACATTAGATATTAAGTAGCATTGCTACACTAACTGATCACATCATAAAATAATTACTAAACCACTGCATCACAATGTATTACTGAAATCAAATTAAAAATCACCAAACTAAATGTAACCATAATGTCATATCATAATATCCATGTCCTCAAATGAAGTAGCATAATCATCAAGCATTCTAAACTATCCAATCCACCAATCCAGACAATAACAGTAACTATCAAAGTCTCAAAGTATCAAGCAAAAAGCATAGAAAGGTAACAAGTCCAAATAGTAACATGAGGGGTATTACAGTGATTTTCACCATTCTATGGCAATGGTTGCAATGGAATAAAATAGTTAATATTATGCAATTCATTCTGTTGATGCCCACCTTAGGCTATATTGTCTCATTTGTGGCTTCCATTTACTGTCTATTATTGCAATGCAACAAAATAGTCAATGTTTTGGATGTTATATATACATATACATATACATACATATATATACACATATCTATACATAGATATATAGATATATATATACATATATATAGATACATATACATATATATGCATATATACACATACATATACATATAAATACATATATACATATATGTGCATATATACACATACATATACATATAAATACATATATATACCCATATATACATATATATGTATACATATATATATATACATATATATATACATATATGTATACATATATATATATAGACACATATATACATACATATATATATACACATACATATAAATATATATCAAAGCGCAAAAAAACTGCGTAACAACAAACTAAGCCAAAAAGAACAACCTAGGCTAGCCATCAATAATCAACAATTGTGGGTTTTGCATGTGGGTGATTGTTATCTATATTGTTCTATTTATGGCTTTGGTTCTGTGTGAGTGGTTGCAAAATAGTTAATTTGGTGTGTTTTGGATGAATCTTCAAATCAAGATTTCTTGTGTTTTTTGGGTTTTGGCATATGCATGACTGTTGGCAATATTGTTTCATTTATGGCATCTAGTCTGTGCAGATGGCTGCAAAATAGTTAATTTGTTGTGTTTTTGGTGATTCTTTGCATCTGGGTTACCATTGAAAAAAATATTAATTCATTTAGGGTTTGCGTTTTCCTTGTGAAGGTTGTGAGTCTGTCTGTTACTGGGAGCTTTTTATGTTTTGTGGGTTTTCCATGTAAGCCACTATTGGAAGCTGTGATTTTGTGTGTGATAGTTGCAACCCAATGAAATAGTTAATGTTATACAAGTTGCGTTGTTTTAGGGTATATTGTTTCCTTTTTTATAGGGTTCTCTTGAAAAGAGAGTATATAGTTTCTTTGCAACAATATTGTTTGATTTATCGTTCAACTTTTGCAGGGATATTTTAGTATGGATTTATCACTGTATATTTTACTATTTTGCACCTTTGGCCATCTAGGTGAATATTGCTAACAATATTGTTTTGTGGAAGTGGTTGCAATGCTATAAAATAGTTAATGTTATGTACTTCATGGTGCTTTGCATAAGGAATTGTTCATAGTTGCCATCTACCTTATGCCATTTTGTTTCATTTATCTCTTCAATTTACCACACCAACCCTTGTCTTATTATTTCTCATTCCAATCAGGCTATGTATACATACGTATCTTTCTGAAACGAGTGTCTATGTAGTTATCGAAAACGTATTGTTGGATGTCATTCTTTGGGTTTCTGTTGTTGTTGAAGGTAGTTGTGAGTGACGATGGCAACCTTCTGTGAAGGTGCAAGTGTGTTCATCAGCTGCGGAATCTATGTGAAGGTGCTTGGATGATATCTTATGTTTTTAATGTAATAAAATAGTTAATGTTTGTAGTACATGTTGCTTTCCACAAGGCATTGTTAACTGTTGTTGTTTATGGCTTCCATTTAGCACAACATCCCTTGTCTTGTTCTTCCTCATTCTAGTCAGCCTATGTATACATACGTATGTTTGTGGAACAAATTCCTATGCAGTTATCTAAAACGCATTGTTTGGTGTCGTTCTCTGGGTCTTTGTTGTTGTTGAAGGTAGCTATGAGTGAGGATGGCAAGCTTCTGTGACAGTGCAATTGTGTTCATCAGCTATGGAATATGTGTGAAGGTGGTTGGATCTTATCTTGTGGTTTTTACATGCGTTGATGGCTGCAAAAGTTGCAAACATGTATCTATTTGAAATCAGATGCAAACAATATTCATTTCTACTGCTTAATATTCTCATTATTTTCATAGGTTAATGATGATTTCTATTTGATCTATGGTTCCTATCCAACGGTGATGGTGCATAACAACATCAGTTTTATTTTGTTCCAAACATATCTAGAAAATGACTGCCATAAACAAAAACCCGCAAATATTCACATAAAAAAACCCAAATTAGAATATACTCATTTCTCAACACAGCCCTATGAAAAAATTAAAACAATATAGCCTTCTCAATATCACATCCTTGCAAACTAACAATGAAAAACCATATATATAAATATAATCAGCAACAACAAATTGAAATATATATAAATATATGTATATATATACACATATATATTAATATTACAATACACCGAATATAGTCTAAGGAAAAGAACAATAATTAATAATACCTAATGTAACCAAACATAGAATCAACAACAATAATTATTTTATTATATTCCAACCATAACCAGAAAACTAAAGACATAAATCAAACAACATTGGTTTCAACAGCAAGCCATATGGAGAAAGCCACAACATATCCCAAGCCATACAATAATAATTGACAAAAACTACACAACCTCAACAATTTTATCCCATTGCAAACATGCCCACAAAATGCAAACATTAAAGAGAAACCCATCAAAAGTTGACCCATATAACACGTCCATAAATGAAACATATTTTGTTTTAACAAATAATTTTCTCTTCTATAAACGACACCTTATTGAAAATTGAAACAATATAGACTTTTCAACATAACTTGATAAAAAATGAGACAATATAGGCTAAGCTAGACAATAACAATCGACAAAACTTGCATAAGGTCAAAAAAATTTCCCCGTTGCCAAGATTGGTTTCAACAGCAAGCCAAATGGAGAAAGCCACAACATAGCTCGAGCCATACAATACCAATTGACAAAAAATGCATAACCTCAACAATTTATCCCATTGCAAACATGCCCACAAAACAAAAACATTAAAGAGAAACCTGTCGAAAGTTGACCCATATAACGCATCCATAAATGAAACATAATTTGTTTTAACAAATAATTTTCTTGTTTATGAACAACACCTTATTAAAAATTGAAACAATATGTGTATATATATACACATATATATTAATATTAAAATACACCCAATATAGCCTAAGGTAGAGAATAATAATTAATAATACCTAATATAACCAAACATAGAATCAACAATAGTAATTAATTTATTCTATCCCAACCATAACCAGAAAACCAAAGGCATAAATCAAACAACATTGGTTTCTACAACAACCCAGATGGAGAAAGCCATAATATAGCCTGAGCCATACACTAATAATTGTCAAAAACTGCACAACCTCAACAATTTTATCCTGTTACAAATATGCCCACAAAACACAAATATTAAAGAGAAACCTGTCGAAAGTTGACCCATATAACGCATCTATAAATGAAACATAATTTTTTTAACAAATAATTTTCTCTACTATAAACAACACCTTATTGAAAATTGAAACAATATAGCCTTTTCAACATAACCTAATCGAAAATGAGACAATATAGGTTGAGCTAGACAGTAACAATTGACAAAAATTGCATAAGGTCAAGAATTTTTCCCCCTTGCCAATATATCCACTAAATGCAAGCCATAAAGAGAGACCCATGAAAAAATTAATATATATATAAATATATTTATATATGTACTAATATATACATATATATATATACACATATATATTGATGTAAAAATATACCCAATATAGCCTAAGGTAGAAAACAATAATCAATAATACCTAATGTAACCAAACATAGAATCAACAACACTACTTATTTTAGTTTGTTCCAACCATAACCAAAAAATGAAAGCCATAAATCAAACAACATTGGTTTCAATAGCCACCCACATGCAGAAAGCCACAATATAGCCCTAGGTATACAATAACAATGGACAAACACTCGATAACCTCAACAATTTTATTTTGTTGTACACATACCCACAAAATGCAAACATTAAACAAAAACCCTTTGAAAATTGACAGTAACAAACCCATAGAAAAAGAACTCCTTTCTGAACACAACCTCCTCAAAAATTAAAACAATACACCCTTTTCAAGAACACCTCTAAAATGAAACAATATAGCTTAAGCAATAGATCTATAATCGACATTGCGCAATCGAACCTAACACAAAGCATATATGATTGACTATTTTATTCCATTACAACCATAACCACAAACTGAAATCCATAAATAAAGAAAAATCATAGTACCAAATCCATCCAAAACCATACACAGAAAATGCAAACCATAAATTAGACAAGATATTTGAAACAATCAAGAGTACCGTATGACAAATCAAGATAGTTACAATTGACTAAAACTACATAAGGTTAAGGATTTTTCCCCTTTCCCAACATATCAGATAAATGTAAGCCATAGAGACCCATGGAAAATTTATATGTATATACATATATGGGTATGTGCACGATCATCATGGAAAAAATAGACCCTTAAGTGGCAAAAAAATTAGAAAAATCAGAGTTAGGCAACTTGACGTAAAAATTTAAATAAGTTATCTATATTATTTCAAAAATATGTAAGAATAGAATCTGTAGAAAATTGAATGTAGTTTCTAAACTACTAGGTTTGTTTAAAAATAAAAAAATCTATTAGGTGAAAATTTGAAATTTCAATGTAGTAGTACTTAAATTTCGGGGAAAAAATAAGTAGGTGTGCGGACCACCTAACCACAATAAAATGATAATATTTTTTATAATATTTTAGATATAAGTAGAGGAATCATGTCTCAATGTGATGCATATTTTTTTGTAATTTTTTCCAAGTAAATAATTAATTAAAATTTTTATTACAACTTTTAAAAATATAAAAAATCGTGTATACCACCTTAACTTGGTCAAAACTTTATGAAATTCAATTTTTTTTTTAAATCCTATATTATGTGAAGCATAGAATGTGATGCATGTTTTGGATTCAAAAAATGTGTACCGTTTGAAAGCTATAGATGTTTTTAATTAACCTATCAATCAAGACTTTAGTTGTAATTCAAATAGAAAATGAATAATAATTACTTATTGAATTCAAAGTAAGGCATAATTTATATTGGTGGAAAGTTGAGAATCTCCTTTAAAAACCCTTTTCATTTCATCAATTTTGGGTAAAAAAAGTCGTCAGCCACATACCCATCATATTGCCACTTTTTGGCCTATCATGATCCTACACATACCCATATATAAATATATATATATATGTATATATATTTATGTATATATATATATGTATATATATTTATATTTATATATATATGTATATATATATGTATATGTATATGTATATATATATGTATATGTATATGTATATATATATATATGTATATGTATGTATGTACACATATATACGTATATATAGATACACATATATATTCATATCAAAATATACCCAATATAGTCTAAGGTAGAGAACAATAATCAATAATACCTAATGTAACCAAACATAGAATCAACAACATTAATTATTTTATTTTGTTCCAACCATAACCAGAAAACAAAAGTCATAAATCAAACATTGGTTTCAACAACCACCCAGATGCAGAAAGCAACAATATAGCCCGAGCTATACAATAAGAATCGACCAAAAATCCATAACCTTAACAATTTTAATCTTACCTATATATATTGATATTAAAATATACGCAATATAGCCTAATGCAAAGAACAATAATCGATAATACCTAATATAACCAAATATAGAATCAACATCATTAATTATTTTATTTTGTTCCAACCATAACCAAAAAATGAAAGCAATAAATCAAATAGCATTACTTTAAGCAGCCATCCACATGTATAAAGCCACAATATAGCTCGAGCTATACAATAAGAAACGACTAAAACTCCATAACCTTAACAATTTTAATCTTACATATATATTGATATTAAAATATACCCAATAAAGCCTAAGGCAAAGAACAATAATCAATAATACCTAATGTAGCCAAACATAGAATCGACATCATTAATTATTTTATTATGTTCCAACCATAACCAGAAAATGAAAGCCATAAATCAAACAACATTACTTCCAACAACCACCCACATGTAGAAAACCACAATATAGCCCAACCAAACTATGCAATAACAATTGACAAAAAACTCCATAACCTCTACAATTTTATTCCATTGCAAGCATACACACAAAACCCAAACAGTAAACACAAACCCTGTGGAAATTGACAGTAACAAACCCATACAAAAAGCACTCCTTTCTCAACACAACCTCCTCAAAAATTCAAACAATACAACCTTTTCAACAACACATTTTCCAAAATCAAACAATATAGCTTGAGCAACACAACTATAATCGACAATGCCTAATGGAAGCTAACACAAAGTAGATAGCATTAACTATTTTATTCCATTGCAACCATAACTACAAACTGTAAGCCATACACCAAACAATATTGGTTGAAAGACCAACCTAGACGAAGAAACCCACAAAACATAAAAAATGACAGATAGGAACCCATGCAAAACCATAAACACAAAACATGAACCTTAAACCAAACAATACTCATTTTCACAAACAATATAGTCTTTTCTCAACAACCCCTTATCAAAATTAGAAGCAATCAATAATAACTTATGAAAAATCTAATGAAACAATATGGCAAATGGTTTTTTGCATATGCACCTCTTGTCGATTGTTTCAAACAAACCTCTTTCCACCAACTTTCTCCAAGCTGCCTTGTTTCTCCAAGCCTACAAACATACGCAAATAACAAAAACCATAAACACAAACCCACAAAAAATCACAGTATCAAATCCATGCAAAACCATGCACAGAAAATGTGAACCATAAATTAGACAAGGTATTTGAAACAATCAATAGTACCTTATGGAAAATCAAGCAATATAACCGCCAACCACAAATCAAAAAATATTGCCAAGGGTTTCTTCCACATGCACCTCTTCCCACTTGCTTCAAACACACATCTTCTCGCTAACTTTCCAACACAAAAATAGGAAAAATATTATCACACACTTTTCTTTTGCATTTCCAACCATCCGCCCTTGCAAAAAACACAAAATAACCTCCACCCACCTTCACAAAAGTTGCACAAAGCCTAATCCAGCTTGCACCCTCACAAAAGCTTACCCTCACAAATCATGACTCTCATATCAGGTATAGCAATAGAATGACACCAAACAATGCCTTATTAAAAATTTCCAAAACATTCATTTTGTTCCATGAGGCGTTAAATGGTAGCTATTATTACGACGATCCCCAGTACACACAAAGCATACAACAATTAATGTTAATGCAAACCAGTGTTTAATTTCCATAGACTTCTCTATCTACGCGGCCCAAAAAACACCACCCCATTCCCAAAGCAACCAACAACTGCCTCCTCCACCTTTTTCACAGCCATTGGAAGGCCAAAAATCTATGAGGCTGACGAAAATTCTGACCGAAGTTATAACCCACCCGCCACCTTTTTACTGATCACCGAAAGCATGAAAAACGACAAGGCTAATGAAAATTCCAAGCAAAGTTGACATAAATAGCCTATCGGCTAATTAAGGAATAAACTTTTCTCAAGCTTAACCCTAGCTAAATAAATGAAGTGCATTTACATAAGTAACAATTAAAGGATAAGATGTGGGTATGGATATATTATGAAATATAACTAGCAATCACATCTTGGTGTGTAATGGGTCTATCGAAGAGGTGTGGAAGGTTAGTGAGGGAAAAAATTGGTTTAGTTTTTGCATATATTTGTATAGTAATTGAGGTCAATTTGTAGGTCATTTAGCAAATGATGTTGCTTATGCAACAAAGCTCTAAATTGAGAAGTGATAGCTTCAAATAAACTATGCATCCACGTACAAGGATCCAACATGACTTAGACAAAACCTCAAAATAAAAAAGATAATCTTTCTCTACTACTAACAAGGACATGTTTTGTTTGCAATATGGGTATGTGTAGGATCATCATGGAAAAAATAGGCCCTTAAGTGGCAAAAAATTCAGAAAAATTAGAGTTAGGCAAATTGACGTAAAAATTTGAATAAGTTATCTATATTATTTCAAAAATATGTAAGAATAGAATCTGTAGAAAATTGAATGTAGTTTCTAAACTACTAGGTTTATTATTTAAAAAAAAATCTATTTAGTAAAAATTTGAAATCTCAATGCAGTAGTACTTAAATTTCAGGGAAAAAATAAGAAGTAGGTGTCTGTCTGACCACCCTAACCACAATAAAATGATAATATTTTTCTATAAGATTTTAGATATAAGTAGAGGACTCATGTCTCAATGTGATGCATATTTTTTGTAAATTTTTCCAAGTAAATAATTAATTGTGATTTTTTATTACAACTTTTAAAAATATAAAACTTGTATGTCTAACCACCTTAAAACTTGGTCAAAACTTCATGAAATTAAATTATTATTTTTTTAATCCTATATTATACGAAGCATAGAATGTGACACATGTTTCGAATTCAAAAAATGTGATACTGTTTGAAAGCTATAGATTTCTTTCAATCAACCTATCAATTAAGACTTTATTCGTAATTCAAATAGAAAATGAATAATAATTACTTATTAAATTCAAAGTAAAACATAATTTATATTGGTGGAAAGTTGAGAATCTCCTTTAAAAACCCTTTTTGTTTCATCAATTTTGAGTTAAAAAATGTCGTCAGCCACATACCCATAATATTGCCACTTTTTGGCCCATCATGATCCTACACATACCCATATAGAAAAAGGGAGAGATGATAGATGGGGATAGAAAGAGGGTGAGATGGAGGGGGTGGAAATCCAAACATGACTAAAAATAATAATCAGGCTCTACTATTAACAAGGTCATGTTATGTTTGCAATATAGAAAGTGGTGGAGAGGAGAGATGGGGATAGAAAGAGGGAGGACGAGGGGAGAGAGAGAGAGGGGGGGGGATGAGGATATGGAGAGAATGAGAGGGAGAGATAAAGAGAAAGAGGACATGTGGATAGATAGAGATGGAAGAGATAACTATATAGAGAGGGGGAGAGAAAGATAAAGATAGAGATAGAAAGTGATATATAGAGGTAGAGAGGGGGAGAGATATAGGGGTAGAGAGAGATGGAGAGATTATGAGATATATATAGAGGGAGAGTTATAGGTCTTAGAGATGTTATAAGACCTTAAATAAGAAAAGTAGAAATCTAAAAACCTAGAAATCCTAGGGCATGGTTAAGTGGTTTAAGAGGTTCTATAGAAAATATAATTCAAAAAATATGTAATAGAATACCTTTAAATATAAATAGAAACAATAAATAAAGCCCTTGCAAATTTAACTTTAACTAAAGATTGTTTCTATAATTTCAAAATAATATAAAATAAATCTATAAATTATTATGTACTATTAGTAAAATTTAAGTGATACTTGTTATCAATTATTCAATTAAATGTAATAGAATGATAAAATAAATTATTATTTTTTATGTATAAATTAGTATATAATATATAATAAGATGTAATAATATTTAATACCAATTAACAAATTGAATATAATCTAGGTACACATATTAAGTATTACATTGTATAATATTATAGCATATATTAAACAATATAAAAATATTAATAATGAATAGCATAATATATAGTATATAATATTATGTATATAGTATACAATATAATGTATTATATAAATAGAAATATAATAAATAGTATATAAATATTATATATATACATATTAAGGGAGAGGGACCGATTGTGGGTAGGGCTATATTGTGTGAGGGGTCCATGTTAGTAGGGTATGCATCGGCCATTTTTTGTAAACCCAAGATAGTCCACCTAGCAACCCAAAAAATCCAATCAAGAGAAAATTCACATGTTTTTCAATGTTTTTAAACCATTTTTTGAGTTCAAAAGTGGCATCGTTTGATGGTGGACACTTGTTACTTGCTTCATGGTTTCTTGCCATGCCAGTACTAGCGAACTTAACTCCTATTTAATATGTATTAACTACCCAACATTCCTTTTTCATTGACCTTTTCCCCACCATGTTGACTTGTGTTTTATTTGGTATGTTATTCTTTTGCTTCATGGTTATGTCACTGATGTTTTGTTTCTACACTTTAAGCCATCAATTGTAGGACCAATGGTGGTTCTCTTCAAGCTCGATGGTGGTGAGGCTATGGGCAAGTGGTTGTGATGCATTATTTTGAATTTCTATGTTTTTCAACACCTCCATTGCCAAAAGGAAAAATATTTAACTTTTGTTAAGGAAGGTGAGGTTGTGTTCCAACCTCCCAAGGGAAATATATATCCATTGCATACTTTTTTTGAATTTAGCTCTGCATGTTTTTTTTGTAACTAGCTTATGGCTGGCCGACTAGAAGAAATATGCATAGTTATATTAACAATGTTTCAGCTACGATCAAATCTTGAAGGTTTCTTGTAGATATATTATGGTCAGTTGTGTGTGTTTGTGTATACATGTATATGCATATATGCATATATACATATATATGTTTGTATATATATACACACACACTGATACATTTTGACATTTTTTTCGACGGCAGGTCGTCGGAATTCCGACGGCTCTTCGTCGCTATTATTGCGTCATATTCCGACGGTGTTGAAACGTCGATATGTGTATATGTGTATACACGCATATATATACACACACACACATATACACACAATAGACCATAATATATTATTTTCTTTTTGTTTATGTACCTCTATAATTTAGATAAGTATATTGACCATTTTGAGATTATGATAAGCTTCACTATTAAGGGTTTCTTGCAGCTATATTATGGCCAATTGTGTATATATGTGTGTGTGTGTGTGTGTGTGTGTGTGTACACACAATTGGTCAAATAATATATAATGCATACTGTAATGTTTGTAAACAATGTATGCAACTCTCCCTATTAAGGGTATCACACCTATCATTTGGTTGATTGTGTGTATATATATACATACCATTTATGGGTCATATAAGGTGGAGTCTTAAGGTTTTCATGTACCTATGGTTTGGTTGAATGTGTCCTCCACTGTTGTGAACCCCTCGCACAACATTACCCACTCCCCCATGATCCTCTATACCCTATCTATACTAGTTTCACCCCTGTTGGTATGGTCAAATTTTTGTATCATTTTACATGCATTTATAGGAATTTCATCCTAATTTGGTAATCATTTTAGTTATCTAAATGTACATAACATATTAATATTATAAATAAATATGTGTGTACATATGCATGACATACATACATACATACATACATTTTAATAATGTATATATGTATGTATACCAACATACATACACACATATAGAAATGCATATGTATGTATGTATATAATACATACATACATACATGCATATGGAAATGCATATGTATGTATGTATACAATACATACATACATATATGCATATGCATACGTGTATGTATGTATGTAATACAAAAGAGATAGTATGCAATGTTCAATTGTATACAATGTTCAATGTATACTTAATTTTCATACATATCATGATTTCCTTCAATAAAATTTATATACATATATATCATTCCACCTATCATCCTCACTTTACATTTTCTTTAAGAATGTGTAATTAGCTATGCCACTTTGATAGACACATAGACATAGTTGGCCAAAAGATAGGTTCATGAAACCCTCAACAGTGGAGTGTATGATCTATCCTCCAATACTGTCAAATGAATTAGATATATGATTTAGTTGATCTTCAATTACTTTTACAAGTATGAAAATGATACATTTCAATTTATATCAAAATTCTAGTTGAAGTTATAAATAAATATCATAATGTTGTATGAGAAAAGGGCTCTTAATATTAGTATCATTTTGGTGTTTCAAGTTATATATAACCCCTAGACTGATTATATATTTCTAGTAATTAGTTAACATGATCACCTAAGGGTTGTGAGAGTTATAACTTAGGATATGATAGTCTAACATGCATTGATCATTATGTATGATTGGGGATAGGAGCAGAAAATAGAGCCCCACTTAATAACAATTTAAGATCCTTTTTTTTTTTTTTGCAAAAAATGGTATTAATATGACATGATAGGTACATGTATAGCAATTTTGTTTCAATTTGTATCATAATATTATTTGAAATTATATAAAAATATCATAATTTTGCTTAAATTTACATATATATTATGAACTACTTATATATGTGTATGTATGTACATGCGTATGTATGTATGTATGTATGTATCTATGTATGTATATGTATATGTATAAAAATTTGTATGTACATACATATACATATATAATTAGTTAACATTCAACCACCTAAGGTTTGTAAGAGTTATAATTGAGGATACAATCTAGTATAGCATGCATTTCTTATTTCATTACAAACATACCCTTGTTCATTTACAATCAACTGAATTAGATGCATGGTTATTTTATTCTTCAAATAGACTCACTCTTACATGTATGAATATGTTGTTTCAATTTGTATCTTTCTTTTCGTTGTAGTTTGAATTGGGGATATGATAGTATAACATGCATTTCTTGTTTCACTGCACACATACCCTTGTTCATTTACAATCAACTGAACTAGATGTATGCTTAGTTTGTTCTTCAGTTACACTCACTCTTAAATGTATGCATATGTTGTTTCAATTTGTACCATTCTTTTCTTTTTAGGAGCTAGAATTGGGGATATGATAGCATAACATGCATTGCTTGTTTCATTGCATGCATACCCTTGTTCATTAACAATCAACTAAATTAGATGCATGGTTATTTTTTTCTTCAATTACACTCACTCTTACATGTATGAATATATTGTTTCAATTTGTATCATTATTTTATTTGGCTGAAGCTACAATAGTGGTTTACAATCTGATGGAGGAAGGAAAATTCATTTTTGTGTGTTTGCACTAGCTTGGGGGGTTTTCTCAAACTAGCATGTTCAATCGAACCCTTTAAGACGTTCGGCTGTACCATAGGGTTCAATCAAAATACCAATTCAAATGAACCCCTCACAAGTCAACGGGAAAATAATATTTTAAGGGGTTCGACTGAACTAGTGTTTGCTCGAACCCCTTGAAATAGGGCTTTTTAAAAAAAATCATGTCACTGTAGAACTGGCATTTTTTTCTCTACCTATGGCGAATGTGAACTAAATAGAGCATGTGAACTGAATGGCGAATGATGAACTCCCAGCCCGGCGAAGCTTCAACATGAACTACCTTTCCATAGTGCACCAGGTTGGTTATCTTTGTTGGAATTCATTGATTTCAAATTGCATTTGTTCAAAAATTTATAAACCCTATATATGATAGAACAAATCCATTTTGTGTGTACCATTTTATCATAGCATTTCATGAGACCAAATTTATCATGTGGGTTTCCTTTAAATGAAAAAAATTTAATATACCCTATTTCAAAGCTCCCAAAAAAATTTAATATACCCTATTTCAAAGCTCCCATTTTGCCACACTGAGGGTGAAGGTTGTGGAATTTGGCTTTATAGCTGCCAATTGCATTTGCTTGAAAGTTTCTAAAGCCTTTTCAACAAAGCCATTTTCTCTTCAATTTGGATTGCATTTGCTTGAAAGTTTCTAAAGTCTTTTAAACAAACCCATTTTACAAAATTTGGATTTACAGCTGCCAATTGCATTTGCTTGAAAGTTTCTAAAGCCTTTTAAACAAACCCATTTTGCAAAATTTGGCTTTATAGCTACCAATTGCATTTGCTTGAAAGTTTCTAAATCCTTTTAAACAAACCAATTTGTTCCAAATTTTGGCTTTACAATTGCCAGTTGCATTTGCTTGAAAGTTTCTAAAGCCTTTTAAACAAACCAAAATTTTCATTGCAAAATTTGGAATTACAACTGCCAATTGCATTTGCTTGAAAGTTTCTAAAGCCTCTTAAACAAACCCATTTTCAACAATGGAATAATATAATTCAAATGAGAGACTATCTTCTTGTTGATGAAATTATGAGTTTTTCCTAAATCTATCAATACCATTAGTTTATATCCCATGAAAAATATAAAAGTCAAAATTTAAAGTTTAGTTTCTAGTTGTTAGGAGATTAGTACTAATTGTTAGTTTGTTTTTATTTTGCACTTCACATTGATATTTTTATAATATTCCCTAACTCTTCACTTTTGGAATATTCATCCCTAAATTATTGTTATACTTCCTCAAAAATGGATCCATACACATACACACTCAAGATTAATTTATGGCAAGATTGAAGAATTTGTTAGGTACACATATGGCTTGTAACACCCCTCCGTTTTGGACATTTGGATCGGCACTGCTTTCTTGGTAATGTTTGATTATGTTTGATGTGACTGTGAACTTAGTGATTGTTTGATTATGAACTGTTTGGTGATGCACATGTTATATCATGATGTGACGATTGTGTCGGAACATGCTTAGATTTTCGAACTTGAGTACTTGTGATCGTGATTGTTAAACAACGTGGAAGCCATATGTTGATGTGATGTTATCTTATTCTGATGTATCTTAATGACATGTTTTAGAATAATTTAGAAGATATCTGATTAAGTGATGTTTTATGCTATCAATCATATCATTGTTGTTAGATGCCTCAGTTAGAGATACTGTATTGGTGAAGGGGACGGATTGTATCACTCGCTTGCGAGCGCCCTACAATTCTGAGATTTCCTCTTCACGGCGTGTTTGATCATAATGTACATATATATTTTGCACGTTCGACATGTTCTTTGTTGCAGGTTGCAAGTACACGACATCGACTCCACCTGGCTTCACAGGTTTGAGCGTGTCCATTTACCAACGGCAATTGATTGGGAGATAGTAGCTAGGTTTTCCAAGCCAAGTCGTCACCCTAGTCATAGCATGTCGTCAGGTTGTCGTCGGGGTCAGTTGTTTTAACTTGGTCAGTTTCCCCTTGAGTGTTTATTTAATTTCAAGTTTAAAGTTTATTAAATGACTTGCGTAGTTTAATTGATGAGTAAATGTGTTTCGTTGCAAGGTTGAAATGTGCTTTATTTTATTGATTTATTTGATGAAATTAATAAAATGATGATTGGATTATTAATTAATTAGATTAATAGTGGATATAGTCCAAAGGATGATTTAATCTATTTAGTTTCGATAATTATATGCAATTTATCTTGTTTTTCAACTGGATTTAAATTAATTAAATAATTCTTTAGTTACTAAGGAACTGAATTATTTAATTAATTAGATTGAGTTATCAATTGGTTTGTTTATTAATGAATAATTTTGAATAAAGGAATTATATTGTCTTTATTGAATATTTGATTTAAATTATAAAGGTAATGAAAATCATATTTGAGATTTGATTTAAAGGAGATTATGAGTTTACATGAGAATTATATTTGAAATTTAAAAGTGTTTTAAATTTTTATTTTTTAAAATAGAAAAGCCTTTTAATGAATTAAAATGAGGAAATGGGCTTTTGAATTAAAAAAAAAATGAGATAGTGGAAAATTTAGGGTTTTCTTTGACCAAAAAAAATAAATTGAATAAAACTCTTTTGTTTGAAAAGAAATGGAGGATGATTTTTCTTATGCTTGCAATTTTGGAAAAAATTGGGGGCTATGGTTTTGCTTGAAATCTTGAAGGAGGGCTTGGAATTCTCCATGGTTGGAAGCTTCCCAAATTTGGAGAAAACACAAGGTACTACCATTTTTTATCCTTTCCTTCTCATTTTGCTTGTTTGAAAACTATAGCTTTAGATTCTTTGAACAAAATCCAAAGGAAAAGCTGTCAATTTGCTAAATCTCTAGTTAGATGTGAAAATAGGAACTTAGAAAGCTTCAAATGAAGAAATTTAACTTCTTGACTGTTTTGGAAAAGAAAACCCAGAAAATTCATTGTCTTTTGTTCAAATCTTCCTCCTCAATCTTTCTTCAAGAAAAATTTGCCAATATAGGCTGTGGGATGATATGTTTTGGTTATAAATGACCATTTGTATAATTTTGCATACAACTTTATGCATATGAGATATTTTTTTTTTTTAAATGACTGTAAAAAAAAAGGGAATTGCGTTCTGGTTTTTACCAGATGCAGGGTTTATTTTATTTTATTTTAGTTTATTGGTTTTCTTTTTTTTTTGGTTATGGGCGAAGTTTTTTAATAAAAAAAATAAATAAATTTTAATTTTTTTGGGGCTGGGGAGGCCAACCCCGCCGCCGCCTCAACAGCCCGGGGTGCTCGGCGGCGCGAAGCACACAGTTTCACCGCCAATGGCGACGGATGTTGTGTGCTTTGCACACAGCCCCGCCGCCATGGGTGGCGACGGGCGGTGGCGGAGCACCCAGCCCTGCCGGCCACGGGAGGTAGGGGACGGTGAACTAGGGCTTCGGCCCTTCACTGTGCTTCAAACAAAAAAATAAAGTAAAATAGATGTTAATAAAGAATTTCAATTTTGTTTATAGGTTATTTTAAAGGTATTAATTTATATGTATATTTGTTTATAATATATAAATATGATATAGTATTATAATATCATAATATTATATACAATATATTTATATATTATTAAACTATATATATATATGAATATAATATGTTAATTTAATAAATTATGATTTATGGAAATGTATGAATGGGAGTTAAATTTAAACTTTAAATAATTTATTCTTATGGAAATAAAATAATATTTTATTTAAATTGTTATTTTATTTGGTGTAATAAAAAGATGTTAAATGTTTAGTTGAAAATTTTACAATAATACATGGGGTTATTATAATTAAAGAAATTGGCATTTTTATAAATGGTTGTAAATTTCAAAAGAAGAGACTTTAAGTTATTATTTACATGCACATTAAAGACCTATTTTGTTTATGCAAAATAATAAGGAATAAAATATGATTAATCGAAATATATGAAATTATTAGATATGTTCTATTTAATGGGATTTTAAATGATGTTTTAATAGAAAATCTTGGAATCCTAAATGATCCTTTAGGGGTACACATATAGATGAGAATAGAACTTACTTCAAAATGATTATCGCTTTGGTAACGAAGAAATGGAAGTTGACGTTGATCATTTATGTTATTTAGAATATTGAATTTAATCAATTTATTATCCATGAAGCAATATAGATTAAGGGGTTTGAATAACATTAGTTAAATCAATGATGCGAATTTGAATTCAAGATTAATTTATTTCCTCTAGATGTCTTTTTAGCAAAACGTTCTATGTATGGAAGACAATCGAGAAACTTAGGGATTAATGAATGTCTTAGTTCATACTGATGGTTATGATCTTTATCTATGGAACAAAATTGAAGAGCTTAGGATTAACGAACGATTTATTTGTCAAATGTTGAATTATTGATAAATTGGATTTGGATTAATTTTAGATTGATCAAATAGAGATGTATTATCGGACTAAAATTCTCTAATATCGGCAAGAGGGCATATGCATTACTATTTAGTATAATTGATTGGAATATATTGTGTTCAAGTAGAAATGAGTTTTAGTTGATTTATTTAATGATTGAGTTGAAATTGAAGATTGATTTGTTGATCTAAATGTTATTATTAAGATGTTTTAATTATAGAATATAATGGCAAAACTTAGAGAAAGGAAGGGCTTACTATTTAATCAAAATGTTTGGTTAATCAAGTAATTTTTATTTACAGTACATGATTGTGAGTCATAGAGTGATTGATTGGTCTATTCCATTTCAATGATGTCATCTATTAAATGTCTTGGTTTTAGTATATGAAATTTCGAGTATGTGATATGTTCTTTGCATATTTCTTGTCGTGAAAAGAAATGGGTTTGATTGTTTGGATAAATGCAAGTCATGTAACTATGTTTGACTGGGTTTAGGAAACCCGAACATTAGTTTACTTAACTGTCTGGAATGCTTGTAGTGTTATAATGTTCGTCCTTAATGTTGGGAGAATAGAGTCAATGTTGAAGTCTTCCAGATCGGAGTTCATGTATTGGTTTGGGATTGTGGTACGTGAGTCAATTTGGATGTGCCATGGGAAAATGTGCATGTGATGCCATGTCGTTCCACCCGGTTTTCACGTTCGGGTTTTGTGATTTGTACCTCCTTTGAAAGGATTGGGTTTCGGTAATTGGTTTCCTCCTATGTTTGGAGTGGGTTTGTTCTTTGCTTTCCTCTAGTGTGTGGAGAGGGTTTTAACCTTGTTTTCCTCCAGTGTTTGGAGTGAGTTTTCTTGTTTTGTTACCTCCTTGGATTGGAGAGGTAGTGTTATCTGGTCACCTATTGTGATTATGACCATGTGTGTTGTCTTAGGAGAGTGGCTTGCAAATGGGCGTCAGCGCACAAAGTGGCACCAGGATAACCCTTTGCAAGTTGGTTAATTCAGTGATAACTAAATAAAATTTTAGAAGTTTAGGATGTATCAAACATTAAATAAGATTACGTATGCCTCGCTCATGAACCCAAGGGCTTGTTGTAGACTTGGGATGAGACGGGAAGGCCTGGATGGCAAGATCATCTATCTCATCTTCACGAGAGGTATTTGGTTCTACATGAGTAAGCATGGGTGCCGGGAATGCGGTAGAGGCTACCAGGATAACCCGTGGAGCAGGGGCCGGGGCCTAGGAAGATTCCCATAGGATATCCCTTGACGAGCTGTGCGATGACACTCTTCCTAAGTCAACAGTTTGTATATGTTATTTCTGACACTCTTGATCTATTCTATGTCTGGAAGCAATGTAACCTAAGAAATTTTTGTGTGAGTCGTACCTAGAGTTGTATGTTTGACCGTTCAGTCTTGTGATGAGGTCTTGTATTCATTTTGTTTCAGCTTTGTGTGACTCGTGTCTAGTGGTAGATGGTCTTGGGTAGGAATTCCTGGTTACTATCTCCTAGCACGGAGGGAGTGGAATATTTTGGATTCCACGTGGTCAGGTGGCATGCATCTTAATCTGTTGGTTCTTCTTCCTATTCGTATGTTCAGGATTTCCAGTTGGAGAGCTAGTTGGATGCTGTTGCTTTTCTAGCTTCGTTCTTTTTAGTTGATCTTTATTTTATTACCCCTCATTTGTTATCGAGGTGGAATTTGTAAACTGTAATCATGATTATTGGATTTACCTCATTCGGGGAATCAGTGTTGTAATCTTATTGTTTAAATGTTAATTGGAATCTTGGGGTATTTATATCCTTGTTGTAAATTGGCATGTATGGGATGTATGTAATCGTTATTCTGTAAGTGTTTAATGTTTTGGTTTCAGTTAATGTTAATTGTTGTTTGGGTTTTTAAGTAATCTTTGTCTCGTGGCCTTAGAGGTTGTTGGCAATATGTATTCATCTTACATGTTATTTGTACTTAAACAAAAAAAAATTGGTACGTTTAAGTAGTGAATTGCAACTTCCTCTAGGGTTGCGTGGCGGGGCATTACATGGCTTCCTCAAACGTACATAAAATATCTCTTGATCTAAATAAAGGTCTTGGATAAGGAAAGAAAGCTTAAATCCAAAGGAAAGACCCTTATAAAGTCACAAAAACTATTTGGGTATGTGCAGGAACATCATGGAAAAAATAGGCCCTTAAGTGGCAAAAATTTTAGAAAAATCAAAGTTGGGCAACTTGACGTAAAAATTTGAATAGGTCATCTATATTATTTCCAAAATATGTAAGAATATAATATATATCAAATTGAATGTACTTTCTAAACTACTAGATTTATTAAAAGAACAAAACATCTATTTGGTGAAAATTTGAAATTTCAATGCAGTAGTACTTAAATTTCAAAGAAAAAAAAAGAAGTAGGTGTTTGTATGACCACCCTAACCACAATAAAATGATAATATTTTTTTATAATATTTTAGATATAAGTAGGGGACTCATGTCTAGATGTGATGCATATTTTTTTGTAATTTTTTCCAAGTAAATAATTAATTATGATTTTTTTATTACAATTTTTAAAAAATATAAAAACTCGTATGTCTGAAATCCTTAACTTGGTCAAAACTTCATGAAATTATTATTTTTTAAATCTTATAGTATGTGAAGCATAGAATGTGACACATGTTTTAGACTCAAAAAATGTGATACCATTTGAAAGCTATAGATGTTTTTCAATGACCTATCAATCAGGACTTTAGTCATAATTCAAATAGAAAATGAATAATAATTATTTATTAAATTCAAAGTAAAGAATAATTTATATTTGTGGAAAGCTGAGAATCTCCTTTAAAAACCCTTATTGTTTCATCAATTTTGGGTAAAAAAAAGTCATCAGCCACATACCCTACACATACCCATCATATCGCCACTTTTTGGCCCATCATGATCCTACACATGCCCATTTAAAGAACATAAAGAAGACTTGTCCATTATTTTAAATAAATATGCACAAAGAGGAAATTAGCCAAAAATATTAAGGCTCCACTCAATTGTGATAATCATATTATTTAACAAACATGAAAATAACATAAAAATAATAATACCATTATTTTTAAAGAAAGGTAGAGTTAGGAAAGGAATAAAATATCACAAGAGAACTATCTCAAGTAAAATTTAAAATCCAAGGAGATTTTATATGTTGATAGTTCACCCTTTCCAATATTCTCACAACCTTTTCCAAATCCTTCTCAATCCAAACCCTCTTGGTTTCTTTCACTTCCCTCTTCTCAAGATCCTCAAATTATATAATAATCAAATCACAAAAGAGGCAACCCCTTTTCTTAAACTTTCATTTTGGCTAAATAAGTTGAATCTAATATATATTGCTTGATCTAATGGATTTTTAACATGTTGAACCATTTATTCAAAGAAAAGAAGAGAGTCCACAAAGGAATTTTGACTAAATACTCGGTAAGTTTTAACTTATAAATGTGGTAACTCTTAGATATTTTCCTCACCAAAATATCTCTCCAAATTTAAATCTAAATGTGCATCCAAAACAATACAAATTCATGACTAAATTTAATTCAAAAAGTGGGCCATCTAGATGGCCTTCTATAAACTTCTCAAAGATTTCATTCCCATAAATGATAAATTAAAAGTTAAGTTATGACCTACACCAAAATGACATGAAATTATCTTTCTAAGATGTCATATTTGCATAAATCCCTCAAAGAAATTTTTTTACTAATTTTAAACACTCAAACAAATACATATATATGAATATACTTCATTTATAAATTATTGGAATATATCAATCCATCACAATTAAAATCTTATACATCATGCATAATATTTTTGATGTATTCACAAAGCCACCTAGGGTCTCATAAGACTTGAGTAGGTGAATACCAATATGCATATTTCTAATGGTGGGGTAAATGGAGGATTAGGAGTAGGTTCATATATATCTATTACTTATTTTGCAATTCAATATATTGGTTAGAGAGGTTGCATTTGAATAGAAGAAGTGAAGATAAGGTCAATTAAAATATGACTCACCATCTTCTCTATTCTTAGGATTTTGGAGTATATCAAAATATCCAACCTATATTTCATTGTCGATCTCAACCAATATTTCCTTCAACTTCCAAATCATCCACACAATCCTCCCTAAAATATTCAATATGTGAAACATAATTATGAGGAAGATATGAATAATCCTTGACATAGCTTTTTGTATCAAAGGATAATATAGTTCTATAATTTTAAACTATTTCCAATTTTGAAATCAAAATACAATTAATTATCTATTTAATCTCAATAATTGTAATTTTAAGGAAAACATAAATTACTTGAATCTTTTTAACCTATCTCTCATTAGATTCTACTTATTCTATCTTAAATTTAAAAAACAACATTAAAATCCACATAACAAATTTCAAAGACATAATATTATTACAATATTATTTAAAAATCTAATTGTAATGAATGTTATAGTAATAACTATTCAAACTTTAAATCTATGAAAATATATAACCATATGATCCTTAGTAAATTCATATATCATTTGTGATGAGAATGTTGAATATTATAATTTTTTAGGCCAATCTTAGGCACTAATTCACCATTGTTAAAATGATCCTTAGTTTATTCATTGTTTTTTTAGGATTATAAATTTTAACAATTTCTATTAAACTAAAATCAAAATAATGGTATAGATTAAGATTCTTGTCTTTATCCTACATTTGGGATGTGCTTGATTAGATTTACTATCATATTTAGAAGTTGTATTTTGCTATTATATATTTTTTAACATATATAAAATGTATGGTTGGATTAGTGAGATGTTTATAACAAGTATACAATATAAAGTCAAAATTTATTAGATTGATTCTTAATAAATTAGGAATAATGATTAAATTTATAGTTTTATACAATCTATAAGTATAAATAGTTTGATGGTAGAAACTTTATACATATAAAAATATGATAAATGTCTAATTTTTTTTCTTTCCAATCTATGATTTTTTTATGTGCTTTGCTATATAATTGAGATGATTCACTCATAATATAATGATAAAGATTTAGTACATCAAAGAAATATTTCCGTGACATCAAGCTACCATTCTACATAACTCTCATGGAAATAAGAATATTATTTTATTTTAACTAAATATTGTGTGTACTCTATCTTGAATTACTAGTTAATTTTGAATTATATGCTTATAATTTAAAATAAAAGCATCCTTTGTAACATAGAATAGATAGGTTAATTAATGAAATAAAATATGTTTTTATATTAAGAAAATTTTACAAATATAGAACTCATATGAGAAATTGATTAAGACAACTCTATGTGAGAATTAAGATGAGAATAATATATACCTTCTTTCAAGAATTAATATTAGATTAATACTTGGCTCATATTGTTTAATCACACTAGAAACCAACAATGGAAGATTGAGAGTCTCAACTAAGAATTCTACCTTATAAATCACATTCATACTAGAAGCCAACAACTAAAGACCAAATTTCATAAATAGAGTTCATGTGTTATATATCATGCCTTTGAGGGGTCCACAAGTACCATGAGCCTTTGAAGTCCTTCTTCATTTAAATGCACATCCATTCCAAGACCATTGGGAGGTGGGTATCCCAAGTTCCTTAATTTCTTGTAGGAATTTAATTTCAAGAGAAGGACATTGTGACAAGTTGGCATGTAAGATAAGGTAAACCCATAAAATTCATGAAATGGAATATTTGTAATAGGTGTGTAGACCATTTGTAACAAAATTCAAGCATTAAATTAATGGAAAAAGATAAATATTAAGAACTAAAAGAAGGATCCAAACCATAAAGGAAAATAAAATATTAACTTAAAAGCTCAATGTAAAAACAAGATTTGATATAAAATTAGACAAAATGTTAGTAGGAGGAATGATCAAAAAATTTGAAGATACCCATGGTAGATGAGACCAAACAAAGAAATCATATTTTCTTCATCTATGATAGGTCTAATATTCCATACAAATGATCTTATTCCAAGTGAAATATGGGTTTTGAATACAATGACATGACAAGAATATCACCTTAGTAATTTTTGAAATCTTTATTCTTGTTGTAACTCACAAATTCACAAAATCACAAAACTTCTCAAAAATTTGATAATTTAGGTAATTGATAGTTGATTTGAGATGTGACCTCATTATATTCACTAAAAATTAAATTATATGATCAATTTAATCATTCAATTAGGTAAAAGTGAAGGGTATTAATGTTTATTGAATTTGCATTTTTTAAAAGTTTAGTATTTTGATTAATCACTAATTCAATTTATATTGGTAGAAGATTTGAGGAATAGAAAAAATATACAAAGTTTAAATCTTTGTTTTCTCCTATTCTTTCATTATTTCTTTCTTTTTGTACTAGGGTTAAATCTCCATCTAGGTTTGTTGTGTACTTATAAGAAACCTTTATTCCTTAGTATCATGTTCTTGTACATTGTATGGTAACTTTCATGATAAATATTATGTGCATGTCCATTCCTCCTATCAAATTTTCTTTATGGATATGAGCAATTTTATTTCTAATTTTTTGGTTTCCTCCTTATCAAAATATTGCTTCAATAATTTAGAAATTATATTTACAAGCTTATCATCTCTCTCATTTTCTTCTCTTATTTGTACCTTCAATAATGACTAAATTGATTTTACATGACCATCAATGTTAAGTAATGATGCTTTCCCTTTATTACTAGTTCTAGAAAATAAATCTTAGATGCAACCTTTATCAATATTTTTTAAGTCTTTAAAGGCACATTTTGTACTAGAGTGCAAACTTGTAAACTTAAATTTTAGAACGGTTTTAGATTATGTTTTATGTGCAATCTAGTAATTTGAATGTTTTGATTATTAAAAACTATGATAGATGTTGAATTTTATTTTGTTAATGGCATGAAAATATTATTGATTATTAGATGAATTATTAGAACTATTTTAGATTTCTATTCCCTAGATCTAGATATATTATTTACCAAGGTTTCATTGCTCCTTTAGGTGTACATACATATATAACATGGAAAATGTAGATGTTCCACCTCCAGAATCTTTGTTTGCAAATACCACTAATGAGATTAAGAAATTGAGAGATTCATTAGCAGAGGGTGCAAACCCAAGGATATATTCTGAAGTATGCATGTCAATATTACATAGTCTAGAAAAACTTATAGATGAACTTAGACAAACTAGTGCATATTCCTCTGATAGAGTAGCTGCCATTCCTTCCCGCATGTGGGAAGAAGTACATGGTGACGTTCCTTTTAAACAAATATAGGATGTTATGATGAAAGAAATGATAAAAAAACACTTGTTTCCCATTTTATCAAAATCAATGTAAGGTGAGGGGATACCAGGTCACCAGATGTGTGGATCGTGCTATGGCCCCATTGACCTACCTGCAATTTCTTGTAGCACATGGTCAATATCCAAACAATGACCAAATTCTATTACATTTTGTTCAACAGTTGTATGCTAAGGTTCATTTGGGCCTCAAAGTCAACTACCTAGACTTTCCAGCATATGTTGGTTAGGGGCATGGTAGGATTTCTGATAGGCCCACCTATCATCGAGCAGATAGACCAGCCCTAGTGTTTAGGGTATTGGTTGGCGATAGGTCTCGTTCTCTCACCCTATCTTTGGCCCCCTTAGCAGATGAGGTTGTCGTTGCTTCCCAAAAGGAAGCAATTGACACTGTAGGTGACATTGTAGCTGCCACCACTAGGATATCTATTGATCATGTAGGTTAGTATTTGATGTCTAGATGTTCATGATCCACACCATTTCCATCACAGTGGACCAGTATGGATCCTTATACAGTGGTGAGAATCCCTACTCCCACATAGCTCAACGAAATTTCAAGAGATATGGCACGTAGGACTCTGCATTGTTTGGTTGGAGGCATATTCCTTCATTGCATCAGACTATGGGATCAGTATAGAGGAGGTCAGAGATTTTTTGGCACATGGAGTTCATCCACATCTAGGATCCCATCACTCTTATCCCAGCACTAGTGCATGCCAGGATCCACCTATAGATCATTTGGTTGAATTGCATAGACTATGGGTTTTACTGAGATTTTGATTGGTCTCAGTTTGTCATCATCGATGCCATCTCACCTACATATTCCTATTCACTCATCATTTATGGCACGATAGGGGATGGATCAGATGGATGTATATGTTGACTCATCCCTTGATGTTTGGTTCATATGGTGGAGATGACCATTGTAGAGGACTTAGGTTGTTCGATATTAGATGATGTGCATGCGCATGTTTCAATTCTTTTTTGAATTATTTTTAAATTTTAGTTTTAACTATATATTTGTGTACTAATATATATGTATATATATTGCAGGTGGACATACCTCATGTCACTCCTAGCCTTGCTCCAAATCGTGTACATCGACATGACTTTGTGGATGATTCTGCTGCTAGTGGACATGTGAGTTTTAAATTTTTATATATACACGTGTATATGTACATGCATATGTATGCATAAATCAAGATAGATATTTAAAAATACAAGTACATTCTTAAAAATAACTTTCATAAAATGTATTTAATATATTATATGTATTTAACACATTATGTACACAATTTTATCTACAGGGTTCTCATTCAGATGGTCGTTTGACTAGGAGTCAATATTCATATTAGGCCTTGCACTAGAGTTGTGATCTTTACTACATGTATTTGCTTATATGTTGATCTCTAGTATTTGACATTTGATGATCTCTAACTTACATTTTCTTATTTGATGATCCCCAACTTTCATTTTCTCATATGATATACATTTGATCTCTAACATACATTTGCTTATTTGATGACCTCTTTTCTTATAACATGTTTATGTTTATACATTGAATCTATTTACATGTATGTATGTGTTTGCTTATGTTTATATGATTATATGGCATGAATACATTTGCTTGTATTCAATATACATACATTTTCTTATTTGATGATCTCTAACTTACATTTGCTTATATGATATACATTTGATTTATAACATACATTTGCTTATTTGATGACCTCTTTGCTTATAACATGTTATGTTTATACATTGAATCTATTTACATGTATGTATGTGTTTTCTTATGTTTACATGTTTATATGATATACATGATTATCTCTAGTAGAATTTTAGGAGAAGACTATTTCATTTTAGCCAAAAATCAATAATGTACATTGAAATAAGTTTTCTATATGTTGAACCCACAAACAAAGACCATCAAAATGGTTCCAAATGTTATTATAGAATCCCCTAGAGTTATGAAATTTTAAGTTAGTTCATTTGATCACAACATCCCATTTGATTCTATATTCCCAAAGATAAGGAAATGAATACCACTTTATAATTAAGTTCATTTGTGTTGATCACAATAAATATTTTTCACACACACCCCTTGAATTTCATAGTAAGTAGTAAAAAAATTATAAAATGAATTACTCCCAAGCAAGTAAACTAATGATACTTTATAAATGAGTGCATTTACAAGCCTATTTATTAATGCACATGTTCTACTAGTTTTAAAATTTGATAAAAATGATGAAATTAAAATCTTGATACAAAATAAGAAGTGCATCACTTTGTGGTACACAAAACTCATATTTTTTAAAAATGACTTAAGCAACATGAACCATTGAGGAGTTGAGAACAAAATATAATTATAAAGAAGAGGTAGGAACATTCCTTTTATAATTATATCATCTTTCAAACACTTTCCCTCTAAGTTATAAAAATTTATGTTCAATTATTTCATAAATAATCTCTTAATCTACACCATTATTTAACATGATCGTGCTTTCCTACAACTGGATATAAAATTATAGATTTTTAAAGAAATTCAATGCATAGTTTAAATGTTAGTTTCAACTTAGGATAGGAAAATTTTATTCTTTGAAAAATTAAGAAAATTCAATTCAAAGTATAGCTCTATGTGCTCAAATCATTGTTCTACCCTCTCTACATCTCCTACAAATGAAAATATCTCAACTCTTGATTTAGAACCATCAAGGCGTGTTTGGTTAACTAGAATGACCATGGAAATTTTCCTCTACTATATATTGGGTTGTTCCCTTACTTTGCAATGAGCATGACTTATCTAAGAGACACTTTATTAAACACTATGTTATCTCATTGGTTGAGATAATATTGCACCTTTGGTATCAACCTTGAGGAATATTATCTTTTTGACAAGGAGAAAAATTCTAAAATTACTCTATGTTGCATACCTATACATTAAATAACAACAAACTCCATAGTGAAATAACTTGTTTGATTACCACTTGATTCATTTAAATACAAGCATATAAATACAAGCTTATTTTTCATTATTCCATATCAAATTACAAGATTAATTCGCATTTATATCACTTGGAACGCAGATTTTGGAGAAGAAATTTTTGCACATTTATCAAGGAGGAAAATATTGGAGAAGACAACTTTTCATTTTTATTAATCAAGGAAAATTTTGGAGGATAATTTAACTAAGTTGGTAGAGGATTTGTTTTTATTCATCTTTAACTTGAAGAAGGAAATGGGACAACAAAGAAAAAGAAAAAATACGTCTCAACGAAAATTGTCAAAAGAAGAACAAAAGAGGCGTGAACAAAACTTTGAAAATTATCATAGAAAGAAACAAGGAACATGCTTGTTTCTTCTCTCTCTCTCTCTCTCAAGTGTGTGTTTATGATTTTTATTAACACCTCAATTTGTTTTCCTTATAAATATATTTCCAATTATGAAAGCCATGTTCTAGATTTAACTTGGAAACTTTAATACTAAAAAATATTCATCTTGCATAGACATTACCTAAATTCCTTATCATCTATTTCAAATTTATTTTGTTCCATGGAATTATTAAGTTCAAGAATATTTTATTTTATTTGTTTCAACTCCACTTAAATAGCTCAGTCTCTCACTTTCTTTGCTTGCAAGTAAATTCAAACAAAAAGTAGGAAATTCTCAAGCTAAAGTCGAGCCAAATCTATATATTGGATCAAATGAATCTGTTGAAGAACACATGGACCTTGAAGATAGGGAGGAGATCCACAGGAACTTGATCTCAAGTTTTTGGCATGATCAGAATCATCCATCATCAAATACTAGAGATGTTATGAGACATAGGATTGGGCCTGGTATTTATGAAAATTATATCAAACATTGGCTAGACATAACACAACTTGAGATGTATATGAAATTTTGTAATATATATCCTCATACAAAGATTGGGAAAACAATGTTTGAAAGGTTAAAGCCATATTATGTGAAGATAAACAAGTTTTTTGAAACTTGTTGCCGTTATCATATTGAATTTTATCTCTACTATTAGGTGTTTCAAAAGATGAGAGAAGAAAGATGTGGTTTTCAAAATGCACCTCCTAAACAGGAAAGTTTGTTCATAAAGGCTATGTTATGTGATCATGAAAATGGACCTCAAATAAACTGCATAAAAGGAATTTGTGAAACATGTGAAAATTTGGCTAAATTTCCTTCAAGAAATGAGGATACTGACCTAACAAAGACAATAAATTGTAAGAGGTAAGTACTATTTTTAGAGAGTTTATTTGTTTTAATTTCACTAGATTTTTATTTGAATTCTCTAATGTAATTCTTCATTGGTTGTTTGGTTTATTACTTATTCACATATTTTACTCACATAGGTACAAGTATGGAAAGTTTCAAAAAAAAATTGGGAAAGAATCCACAAGGCTGAACTATGTAGAAGAGGAGATTCCTATTGGAAAATTTGTCGAAGATTTTCAAAATTTGATACAACCATACATGTACAACATTCCTTTTTTGCTAAGTGGAAAGCACAACAATTGCAAACATTGAGAGATACTTTCCCCTCCCACTTGGAACAGTTCTATCAGTAGTTGACTATGTAGAAAATTACTCTTTTGTACATCAAAAGGAGATTCAATCAAAATAGTACTTTTCAAAGTAGATCACTATTATGGTTCATGTGTGTTATCGACACGCACAATCATAATTGGATGGTGTTGAGAGTACAGATTAAGAACGATCCATTAAGAAAGAATATCACTTTTGTATGAGTGATGATAAAGAGCATGACATGCTTTTTCTACAACATTGCTTTACAATTTTTTTGAGAATTGGAGAGGCAAGGGTGTAAAATTTGAAAAGAATTTTGTATGGTTAGATGGATGTGTGGCACAATTCAAATCTTCACGGCCATTCTATGCAATTTATAGATATCATAAAATCTAAAAAATACCACATGTTTGGAGTTTTTTTGAAAGTGGGCATGGAAAAGGTGAGCATGATGGACTAGGAGCTTGCATCAAATGAGCTTTAAGAAAGCATCAAATGATTTATTCAGAAGATTGTATAGACAATGCACATGATGTTTTTGCATGGTGTAAGAAACACTTTGCATCAAATGTGGTCGGCACATCTTCAAGAATAAATCAACACATTCCACATAAAGTGTTTTGGGAGATATTGGGTATGTATAAATTACATTTTCAAGAATTTGAATTTATTTAAATTTAAAATTTCTATATATATACATGTTTGTTCACATAAGTTTGTTGTTGTACATGTATCTAGGTTTGGATAGAAGATCAATGCATGGATACAAGAGGGTAGACAAAACAAGATCCTTGGATTGTGTTATTATTTTAGATAGTCACCATGGATGGACACTATACACAAGGGATTACGCTTGCTTTTGTATTGAGTGCATTGCGAGAAACTCTAATTATAGTTCCCTTCATTTGCGTTGCCTTTGTAATGCTTTTCAATTCATTGTGAGGTCAAGTATTGTTTGGAATTTGACTGCATTTGATTAAATCTGGTCGATAAATGTTTCTGATCAAATTACGACATTTAAATAGGATTATTAAAGTTAAAAGGTATAGTGGATAATTAAGGGAAAATAAATAATTAAATAAATGGTTTAATATAATTAGAGGTTATGAAAGAATAAAATTACACTATTAATAGAAGTAAATAAAATAGAATATTGAAAGGTAATTATTACATTGAATATAATATCAATTTATAATAAAATAAAATAAGTAGATAATAGTAATATAATAAATTATTTAAGTGTAATGGAAGTTAGTATAGCAAATAATTTGAGAGATATTTTAGATACTGGAGAAATGAAAGTTGAACATGCATTGGTAGATTCGGTAATTGATGAACAAAGGTGGAGGAGACCACTTTTCGTGAGTGCTTTTCATGCAATAGGCCTTACTTATTGCCTTGCACTTAGTAACAAATAAAAGGAGGAATAAATGGAGAAATGTAATAGACCATTCTTCATAAAGGAGATAAATCTATTATTAGAAAAAGGGCAGAACGAACTTCCTTGCATGTCGAAGTGAGTTGTGGACTTTTATAGTGCATGCAGAATTCAAGATTTGGGAAGGATGGGGGGAGGAAGAATGAGGGGCAGGAGGCAAGAAATCCCAAAAGAATACGATCCTTACCATTCTGAATCTTCCATTCAGTTCTTTGCCATAAAGGAGGATTTTCCATATCCTGTTCCATAGCTCCTAATACGACATAGGCAGAAGGAGGTTAGTGTGGAAGAGCTCGTGCAAAAATTTGAGTTAAGTATTTTCCATGGTTTTAGGAACTTCGGTGGTTTTCTGTTGGAATCTACACATAGTTACATCATTCTCCTAATATGATTTACTGCATTCTAAAATAGTTTGATGGTTATCTGTTAAATGGAGTAAAAAGGTTTATGTTTATGAGCTTCAACTATTAATCCCTAGTCATTGCAGACCATGTGACCTTATCCCTTTCAAGAATTCTGATAAAAACTTCACATGCCTTGACTGCACTTGCACATTTTCTGTCAATGCCTTCCAGAGCACTTGCAATTCACAACGTGGTCAAATTTCCCTTTTGATATGCTTGATGAATGAACATACCCTATTTCAAGTGCCCATTTTGGTACAAGTTGGGAGGACGTTGGTGAAGGTAGTGGATGCTGGCCTTTCACCTTCCAATTGCAACCGCTTGAAAGCTTCTAAAGTTTTTTTTTTCACAAATCCAGTTTGTGTTCTCCCTGTAATGTTTGCATTCTTTAGAATCACATTTCTTTGAGACATCTTGTCAAACAGTCTCGAGCCTTGCCATGTTTCAGAGTGCTTCTTTAAATCAAAAATTTTGAGAGCTTCCTTGCAAAATCCATGTTGTGCTCATTCTGCATTCATGGTGTCTCATCCCTTGAGTTGACATCTCCTTGAGGCATTCTATGAATCAGATCGCACACCTGGGTATGGGTGATTAAAAATCTATTGGGAAGCGTATAAGTTTTTTTTTAATAATGACCCCTTGATACCTTTGGTAGCAACCTGTCATAGCAGCATCACTTGGGTGTAGAAGTCTGTAGAGGTGTGAATAGCCTTCCTGAATATTTTGACAGCCTATCACATCTGTTGTACTAGAAATTAGAATGCGTAGGGGTTTAAATAATCTCTTTGATTTCATTTTCAATCTACCTAAGTTGTGGCACTTGAACATAATATGAAGTTTAAATGTTTAAATAACCTGCTTGATTCTACTGACAATCTATCGCAGTTGCAGCACTTGAAAATAATTATAACAATGCAAGTAGATGGCAATATTTCCAAATTCCAATATTCACTTTCTAATATACTTGGCAACCTGTCACTGTTACAACGTTTAGAGTTGAGGCATTGTACAGAATTAAGTAAGCCTCCCTGAAACCTTTGGCAACCTGTCACAGCTGCAACTTTTAGACTTGCAAAGGTGTAGTAAATTAAATAATCTCTTTGATTTCATTGTCAACCTGTCTCAGCTGTGTACTTAACATAATAGGAAGTTTAAAGGTTTAAATAATCGCCTTGATTTCCTTATCAATCTATCAAAGCGGCAGCACTTGAAGGTGGTAGGGTGTATAGATTCCTGATTCCTTGGCAACTTGTCACATCTGCAGCTTATATACACTGTGTCGGTATTCATGCACCAGGGGTTTCATGCTCCATCCTTGCCATGGTATCCCATACTTGGCCTTTCAATCCATTCGTTGGATAATCCTTGGCTCCATTTTCCCTATCTGATGCCATGTATTGCTCTTTTATTTTGGAGATTATGTCATCAGATTTGCAATCGGGTTCTAAGCAGATTTATGTGGTATAGGTGCGGGTCTTGGTTTGTTATATTTATTTTAGATGAATTTTGTTTACTTAAAGATGCTATGTTATATGAAATTAAATTCTAGTAGAAAAGTTAGTGGTCTTGAAAGAAAATGTTAAGTTAACTATAGAATATAAATTAAAGGGTTATAGGATAGGCATCTTATCATTTTCTTATCTTTAGGCTTGAGTTAAATCTTAGTCTTTGATTATTCTCAATCTCCTATTTTTGACAATTTAGTTTCCATGCAATGATTAGTAGAAAATTACCTTATGAAATTATTTGTCCTTAATCAAAAGTTAGCATATAGTTATAAGAGAAGAAATCACATATATGTGTACTTACATGTATGGGTTAAACCTTCCTAAGACTATTACTTGTATACTCCCATGGAATGGAAGTTATATCTTTTGAAAAGATCAATATACGTATGTTTCGACACCATCTATTGATACGCTTGCAAACTTCAAACGTTAGAGTAGAATGTATGCTTTGGCTCTAAAACTAAATGATTATATTAAAAAATGAGAATTGGTAAACATTAGAATATTATGGAAAAGGATATAGTTATAGTTATGAAGGAAACTTGTGTAGTAACGTGTTGTTGATGGAATTAGTTTAGCTTTTAAATGTTGACCTCTTATATAAGAGTTTATTAGATGGTGTGCTAATTTACTATGGGTATGTTTTAAATAATGTGTTTAGTATAGGATTTTAGGTGAAGTTGGTTAAATGGGGTGCTATTGTGCAAGTTGAACTCTTCTTGAATAGTTATTGTTTGCTTAGGAAGATTATGGTTTGGTTGTTATGCTGATTTATTGGGTGTCTTTTGAGTTGAGTGGTAAATTGGTTAATGTATTGTTGTCATGGTTGATGGTTCTAATTGAGTTGTTAATGAGTCGAATTGAAATTTCATTGCATAATGGGTATCCTGAGAGGAGGAAATAGAGGTCTCCCTTGGATTCCTGATTTAGTTTGTATTGAAGTTGATTATGTAGTTTGGATGAAGTTGTTGTTCTTATCTTGATGTATTCACTCATTATATTTGAATTGGAAATAGTTCTTTGAGGTCTTGCAATTATTGTTGTTAGTTCTTTGATGAGGGAACCCTAGTGTAAGTCTTTTGAGAGTCTTCCTGAGGCTTGATTTTATTGTTGGTCAATGTTCCTCATTTGATGTGCCCTTGACATGGCAAGATATTAATTTGAAAGGGTTGTACGAAACTTTGTGAGATTTTGATTATGTACTTGTTAGCGAGATGGGCTACGCCTCGCATGCGTTTATGTTGTGATTTAATGTTCAAATTATGATGGTACAACCCTTGGTTTTGATGTTTGTTGGGTATCTAGGGAGAGTGGCTCTTCGTGGGGGCCGACACCTTGGTTAAGAGGAAGAGCACAGGATAACCCACGAATGAGTTTTTTAATCAAGTGAAAACATAATAAATGAATTTTAGGAGGGATAGGTAGCAATCACATAATAAGATTAAAAATTGTGGTTACCTCATCTTCATTAGGGCTTTTGCAAACTAATGGAAGGTTGAGAAGGTCGTGGTTGGCAAGGTCATTACCTCATTCTCAGGAGAGGTTAGTGGCTCCGCACGAGTCACCCTATGGAGTTGCGCCTTGTGATAGGCTGTCAGGATAACCATAGATGGAGGCGGCACCTGGTGATAGGTTGTCTAGATAATCCATGTACAGATGGAGGTGGTACCTTGAGTCAAGATGTTTGGATAATCCATGTAAGGCCATGTGATGGCACTCTCCTCTAGCTTTCCCTTTTTGGAGTTGCTTCATTGAATTCCTCTAGAAGCGGTCTTTTGATTTTATGGCTTGAGATTTATTGATGTTATGATATTTGATTTATTGTTATCATGTTTCTGAAGTGTTTTATCACTATTGTGAAATGATTTGGATGTCATGTTTTATGGTCATGGTTTAATTGATATTGTGACTATCTTTGGGTTTCATGTTACTCTTGTATGATGTTGAGTCTTGTGGTTCTCTATTTGGATGTTCTTGGTTGAGGTCTCTTTCTTGTCAGCTCCTTAGCACGGGGGGTGGGTCTTTGGACCCACATGGTCGAGTGGAGCATGCTAAGCACCCCATTGGGTCCCCAATCGAGGATCGAGAGGTGCAGATTGGTGTCATTTGCAGCGACTCCAAAGTTGTATCCGTCTTTGAGCTAGTCATAATATTTTGTATTTATATGATTAGCTACATCATTCTTTATGGTTTCCCATTCATCTTGGGGAACGTTGTTGTATCATTGTTACTCTGGACATTGTACTGTAATGTAATGTTAAACCTTGTGTGGATATTGACCCATGGAAGTTGTTATTCAATGTGTTGAGTTAATCATGTTTATGTTATATTTATG
Source organism: Sequoia sempervirens (assembly GCA_007258455.2). NCBI lineage: Eukaryota > Viridiplantae > Streptophyta > Pinopsida > Cupressales > Cupressaceae > Sequoia > Sequoia sempervirens. The sequence goes on from VDFB02271358.1 coordinate 603,255,734, forward strand.
TACACAGATGGTTTCTTATCAATGATTTATCATATATATGTTACATTTGTTAATGTTTACTTTGTCATGGATTATATCTTTAGCTTTCATTCTTTATTGTTGTTGTATGGAATTAAGTTCATAATGTCTCCTCGTGTACCCCATGGGACATAAGTGTAAGTGAATTTGTTAAATTAAGTTATATGACCTTTGATTTAATGTGCATCACATGTATGTTTGCAATACTTTTAAAAAAAAATTGTATAGTAATTATTGTGTTGATGTCCTTTGGGGTTCGCACGATGAGGTGTTACATCAATCATGCATGCAACAACCAAGAACATGGATAAGTTGGTAAATGGGATACGGTGCCACTAGTTGTTTCAAAAACATACAATGAAAATGAGGAAGAAAGATTTGAAGACATTCCTTTCATTTCAATTGATTATGACCATATTTTAGGATTGGTTAGAAAAGGTACATGTGTAAGTTTTCAATAATTTAAATATTATATATATAGTTAATGATCTTTAAAGTCTAGAGAAATTTCTAATTCTTTTAGAATTTTTTTGTGTAAATTTGGTGTACATCGACCCTTCTATTTCATATTTGATCTATTGTACATTTCAATGTTTTGTATCATCGTTGTTCCTTGTCTGTATTCTTACATTTTTGTGCTTATTTATAATATATAAGTGTGATAGGTCGAATATAAGCATTATAAAATGAGCAGCAAACTAAAGAGTGCAAATAAACACCAAAACAACCTACACCTCAAGATTAGCCTAAGTTGGAATCAACACAAGATAAAAGCAATAAATGGAACATTATACCTTGTCTTGAATCGATCCTTTGGTTGGCCCTTCGATCTTTGATGTGTATGCTCCTTGGATGGCAAGATATGCAAACTAGATGATGATGTGAAGATGGATTGAAATGGATAAAAACATGAAAATGGCTAAGTATAGATTGAAAAATAAAATTGCAAGAGTTTGGCTAGCAAAATGAGAGAAAAGAGGGGGTATTTATAGGAATTTTGAGAATTCCTAGAAGAGATGGATGGCCAAAATTGAGCCACAAATGACCAAGATGTAGGGCTAAGGTGAGTTGAGAACTCACAAGCCCTCACATCTTGACATGTGGCATGTGATATAGCCCTAAAAGGTGAAGTGGACATGAGGTGGAAGGATAGTACATGACATGGAGGGGGGGTACAAAGTACCTTGAGATTGGACAAGATCTCCTCATAAAGGAGGTCTTTGTCCCCATGTGGGTGAGAGGACGTGTGGGGAATTAAAAATTCCTCAAATATCCTCATGGGGAGATGGGAAAGAATAAAGAATGAAGAGATGACATGTGGGAAAAGGTGAAGGAATTAAAAATTCCTTTTGAATGCATTGGGGGATTAAAAGGTGAATTAAAAATTCACATGGGGAAATGGAATGCCTTGCCCAAAAGGAGAAAGCCTTTAATAAGGTTGACTTAAGGACACATGCCATAAATGGGAAGAGGATTAGGTTGGACTAACCATATGATTAAGGTTGTGCAAGTACTTGATTAGATGGACTAATGACTTATTAGAAGCAAGTGGGAGATTATGGAGGATGTGACCCTAATGATGATTAAGGGTGTGCACATGCTAACCATAGTTAATTAGAAGAAGATGAAGAAATTAAGATGGATTAGAGACCAACTTGCAAAAGTTGGAGGATGTGACAATGAGAGAGGAAAGAGGAATTAAAAAAATGAATTTTAATTCAAAAAGGGGAATGTGACTAAATTAAATAAAATGGTGTATTTATTTAATTTAGAGGAGGAAGAGGGGTAAAGTATTTATTAAATTAAATACTTTATGGACCCTATGTAAGATGCAAGGTATTAATTAAACAAATGATTTAATTAATATTAAAAGAGGGGATAAGCAGCTAGATGAATAAGGAGACGTATTTGATCATATGGAAGTGGTCAAATTAGATGTCTACATTTTTCCCCTCTTCAAAATACTATTAGGATAATAGGGTTTCGAAAAAAAATAGAATGCAGATAACTCTATAGAGGAAGAGATCTGAAAAGGGATGCTCCAGCATGGGGGAATGTGTGCGAGCTGCCCCAAATGAAGGGAATGTGGAGAGGATGCCCCAGTCCAATGAAGGTAGGCCAAGAGTGATGGGTGAGGAGAGGATGGTAGGGTATGCCCCCTCGAGAAGGCGAATGGGGGAGGAAAAAGGGGTCCCAGTCAACTTCTCGAAAGTAAGGAGTGGTATATATTGTTGGAAAGAGCGCGGAAAAATGAGAAGAATGGCGTTTGAACAGAGTCAATAGGGTAAATGGTGTGCGAATGGCGGCCCCGAGAAGAAAGAGGCTGGCTGAATTAGTTGGAGGAATTTGTGGTAAATAAAAGGAAAAAAAGGCCTTTTATTTGAAAAGGGAAGAAAGAGGGAAAATGGAATAAAAGGTAATTCTAGAATTACCTTGTGCTCATTGTGACAGCTAGCAAGTGTGAAGGAGGAGAGGAAGAAGAGGAGGCGAGCGAGATCAGGCACAATGTCGAAGTATGATAGTGACATCATTCATCGGGCAGACAAGAGGTGGATATTCTTCACCCACCGTGTCGTACCATGCCAGGTTAGCCCAAAACTTAACTTTGTGATTTTGAGTCAATTATGCAAATATTTTGGAAAAACAAAAATGTGAGTTTTGTCTTGGAAGGCAAGACGAAAAATGGGTAGGAGGCAGAATTAATTGATGTCCCAAAATCTGCACGAGGGGGGAGGAGGCGGCCGCCACATGGGTGAGTCCACTGCCGCAAGTGGACGAGTCCGCTGCCATGGAGGCGGGTCCGCCGCCGTGTGGGCAGGTTCACCACCGCAGGGGTGGGTCCACCACCGGGGGCGGATCCGCCGACCGGGTGGGACCACCGGGAGCAAAGGGAGGAGGTGGACAAGGGAAACAGAGGGGAAGAGGGGAAAACCCAAAAAATGACGAAGATAAATTTTGAAAAATGATAGAAATTTGATTGTGTTTATGCAGAAAATGGGCATTTTGCGGATGTGAGAGAGACGATCAGAGGTGCTGAGGAGATGCATAGCGAGGATGACTAGGGAGGATCACCAGAGACTAGTGGAGGCAGGACTACTGCATATGAAGGCATATCCCACGATCAAGGCCCATGGGGCCATGTTGACAACACTGATAGAGCGGTGGGATTCGGCGACATCGACCTTTCACCTACCGATAGGGGAGATGATGGTGACACTGGAGGATGTATGGTGGATCTTGAGGCTCTCGATATCAGGGCTCCAGATGAGCAAGTGTTGGTTAGAGGGTGAGGCATTGGATGAGTTTGTGGGCATTTTTTTTGGTAGTGACGAGCTACCGATGCAACGGGGTCAGTTGGATATGGATAGAATGGTGGCATGCAGGGTACCGGTACTATCACTGTACCTAGCAGGGTTGATTAGTGGTACACTTTTGCTGGACCGAAGTGGTTAGTTTCTTAACATGAGGATGGTCGAGGTGATTCGACACATTAGCAAGGGCCAGGAGGGACAGTTCGTGTGGGGGATGTGCATGTTAGCCCAGTTGTATCGAGACATGCACGTGATTTGTTACAGGAAATAGTTGAGTGTTACAAATGTCACACTACTACAGGTGTGGGCCTAGGAGCATATCCGTATGACCAGGCCGATTATAGCGAGAGTGGGTGAGCATAATGACAGGGAGCCCATAGCGTGGTGGTGGGGAGTAGAGGCAGGGATACTACTGCAGTATCGAGAGATGCAGGAGGTAGACATGTGGAGGAGATAGTTTGATGAGGTGCGGGTAGTGGATATAGTGTGGAGGCCTTACATGATGCGGCGATTCAGGGGGTGGTCGAGGGATGAGGGGTTGCATAGTGGTTACTTCCTTATGCGATGTTACATGATTGGGAGCAGGCCACAAGTAGTGGAGTTGCATCGACTGGATCGGGTGACGAGGCAGTTTGGAGTGAGACAGGATATTTTGGTAGGCCGAGTGACATTTGCACGACAGACACAGGAGCGACCATGGGGAGCCACGTTAAACCTACGCAGTGTGTGGAGTGATATTGAGGGACTGCTATTTAGGCCCTATCCTAATAGGCGAGAGGGGTCGCGAGACGCAGGGACGACAAGGCAGTATGATGAGTGGTTCAGGCGACATTCACCTGAGCGGATTACACCAGTGGTGTCGATTGAGGAGGCTTGAGGATTTGGGTTAGAGGATGAGAGGCGATTGCAGGCATTTAGTCCACAAAGATGGCTGAGAGGCTGCAGCGGAGGACGAGAGGCACAGGAGCAGGTGATAAGCAGTCGGAGGAGGAGACGATAGTGGAGGGGTCGGGGAAGAGACAAAGCAGAGGGGGGAGGGGTTGAGGTTGAGGAGGTGGCAGAGGATGAGGCTGAGGAGGTGGCAGAGGATGAGGCTAAGGAGGTGGTGGAGAGGAGGCTGAGAGCCTGAGGGCGGGGTCGACAGGAGAGGAGGCCGAGAGCCTGAGGAGGAGAGCCACAAGGTACATGGGGCGAGGCTAGCAGGGCCGGAGGGGAGGAGGTTGGACAAGAGATAGCCAGGACTACCAAAGGACAGGGGACAGCCAGAGTTGGAGAGGTGATGGATAGAGACTTAGGAGGGCAGGGGGGTAGGAGACAACGAGAGGGGAGGAGGGGGGACAGAAGAAATCCAAGGCCACCGAAGGATAGGAGTCAGATGGATTCAGAGAGATGGATAGAGACCAAGGAGGGCAGGGGGCAGGAGCCAGCTAGAGGGGAGGAGGGGCAGGGGACAGACGGAGCTAGAGGAGGATAGCCGCAGCAGGGAGCCCCCAAGGGGATAGATGTGGATGAGATGGAGCTATCAGTTGAGAGTGAGGGGTACCATCCATAAGAGATGGAGGTCGATTCAGATGTGCACAATCTTGCACCACTAGTAGCAGCACCACCCACAAGGGAAGAACTGGGAGCGGTATTGAGAGAGATAGTGGAGAGACTATGATAGAGCGAGCAGTGAGTGCGGGAGACAGAGACAGAGCGGATCAGAGTAGAGGCGGAGAGGGATTAGTAGCGGGCCCGATTTGCTCATGGTGAGAGAGACTACATGGAACTAGTCATGCTAGTATCAGAGTAGGAGAGAAGACTGGTGAGAGAGAGAGAGATGAGAGCCACGATGAGGCTGTGGACCTACGGGCTAAGGTGGAGAGATTGCGGGCAGAGGTGCAGAGTTAGATGATGTAGATGGAGGGATTGGGTTTGGTGGGAGATGGGGCGACACAATAGGTTGTCAGCAAGGGGACAGGGGATGCAGTGGATGCAGAGAGTGTGTAGAGGGAGCTAGCTGAGCTCAGGGATAGGGTGCGCATAGTGGAGGTTGAGAGAGATGTGGCGCAGACACAAGTGGAGGTGTTGGAGGCAGGGAGAGATGTGTTACAGGTGCAGGTCCAGGTAGCACAGAGTGAGAGGTAGGTGGCCGAGGTAGAGGTACAGTCTCTTCGTAGAGAGAGAGATACAACGACATCTCAGGCATCTAGCTTACGATGAGAGTGGGATTCGGCTGAGCTAAGATTGCAAGCCTTGCAGAGGGATAGAGATGCAGTGGTGGCGCAGGGACAGGTTGCATAGAGGGAGAGGGATGTTGCAGAGTTATGGATGCAAACACTACAGGGCAAGAGGGATGCAACATGGGCTCAATTGCAGAGGGGGCTGGTTGAGGGGGGAGGGCCAGGGACAGATGTTCAGGAGCTACACACGCAGTTACAGGTGTTGCAGGCGGAGAGGGATAGAGACTCAGAGCAAATACGACAGTTGATACTAGCTCAGGAGGCCTGGGTACAGGAGCGGCGGGCTATCAATGCAGATTGAGATCGATATAGGCATGAGCGGAATGCCATGAGACTGATAGCTAGGCAGAGGGATGAGTTCATGCAGCAGACGAGCTATTGGAGGGGTGTATATGAGCAGGTCATTCTAGATCTAGCGCAGCGCACAGCGCGCTACGTCAATCAGGCTCCACAGCCACCAGGGTCATCCCAGTCATTAGGGACACATACCAGGGGATTCAATGACTATCGGCAAACTCCATCTCCATATGGCGGTTACCAGGGGACTCCTACTCATGAGTACTAGGGGACTCCAGTGCACAAGGGGTTAGTACCTGATTCTCCTCAAAGATCAGATGTGGGTAGCTCACAGTAGAGTGGGCAGATGTAGGACATTGATTTTTTTTGGTAGATACAAGATGGATGTTTTGTTCATGTTGCCAAAGATCAGAGGTGATCGACATCTCTGGATTTTGTATCTTATTTAGTGATATATGATGGATATGCACTGTGTTATGATGGGATGTTTATTATTTTGATTATGCGAGGGCCTTTATTGACACTAGGCATGGTATTTCTTTTATGCAACTATATGGGATGATTTATGATGTGGTTTCATATATATACACATGTTTATATGGATGGATGATCTATGCCTTATGATTATGATGTATCGATGCACATGTATGTTATTATGATTTATGTAAATGCTTCTATGATTTATGATTTATGGATGTACATGTGGATGGACGATTTATGCATGTTTATATGATTTATGATTTATGGATGCACATGTGGATGGACGATTTATGCATGTTTATATGATTTATGATTTATGGATGCACATGTGGATGAATGATTTATGCATGTTTTTATGATTTATGATTTATGGATGCACATGTGGATGGACGATTTATGCATGTTTATATGATTTATGATTTATGGATGCACATGTGGATGGACGATTTATGCATGTTTATATGATTTATGATTTATGGATGCACATGTGGATGGACGATTTATGCATCTTTATATGATTTATGATTTATGGATGCACATGTGGATGGACGATTTATGCATGTTTTTATGATTTATGATTTATGATTTATGGATGCACATGTTTATGTGGAATAAAAGGTAATTGTTTATAATGCACCTAAGTGTCAATAAAGACCATTATGAGAATGTGGATAGACGATAGGCATATGGAAGAGTGCGTTTGCCAAAAAAACCATTAATATCATGAGAGGAAGAAGACTTAAGAGGAAAAAGAATGAGAGTACTTGCACAACCGAAATCATAAGTCATGGTGATGGTCATGATGGAAATGAAGGGTGCATGCAAAGTGATGAAAATGCAATGAAAATGAGATTTTTCCATCTTTGGAGCATTGATTTTTACTATAGCGTTGGATACCAAGTACCTTGATATGGAAGATCAAGGCGAATGGGTATTCTACACACAAAACAAACACAACAAACAAGAAAGTTATCCCAACACCCTGAAGTCACGATGACCTTGGTCGGGCCTGGTGTTGAGATAACCACAAACACACAAAGTTGTCCCAGCGTAACACAAGACCTTAGAGATCTCGGTGGGTCTTACGAGGGAAAACCAAGAGGACAGCAGTGAAAACAAACAATCAAGGTATGCCCCCATGTCAGCAAGTCAAGGCACGTCATGGTATGGTGGACCAAGGCGGCCTTGACAAGTGATGGGGGGGAACCCAAATGATAAACAAAATTCAAAAGTATCAAGAGATCACAATCAAGACAACAGGTCCTTTGCCATAGGATCAAGGTGATGGATGGGATTGACGAGGTCTACTAGGAAGGATTCATCTTGTTGAGACAAAAGATGGGTGCTAAATTAGAATGACCCAGTTGACGCGAGATGTTACCCAGGGACAAGATCTTGTAATATGAGGGAATTTTATTTATTTAGAACTGGTTAGATGTGGGAATAACTTGATGATGAAGCACAAAAGACCGACACAACCTACAAACCTAGGGGCTCGGGGGCCGATCATAGATTAGCCTTGCGTACGTGAAAGCTCAGAGCCCTCGTAGGTCCAGAAAAGACCATGGATAAAGCGAAAAGAAGAGAAATGGTGACCGATGATGACGGAAAAATGCCCCGGGGGATGAATCAAATGATCAACCTTTCCTACGTGACAGCACAGGGGCAACGTAGTTCAACTGACGGATGCGACAGGATGGGATCTGGGTGAAGACCGACACAATGGATGATACTACATGATGACACAGACCGGACATCAAAGGGAATGGACAATGTAAGCTCAAAGTGGGATACTAAAAATCTCAGGATGGGGGATAGGCTAGATGGGTTGTCCAATGCTCAATTAGTATATACCAAGCGGCCTAGGATGAGATGGGTGAGGACACTAGTGCAGATGAAAGCATAAAATAACTAGGATGTCAGGTAGATAATGATTAAGCCCTCTACGGATGATGCCTATTACCAAGTTTTCACCATCCATACCTATCCAAGGCACCACCAAGAGGTGGTTTTCACCATAGGACGAACTTATTTCTCTTTACTATTTTTGATTGATTTTTTATTTTTGTTGTTTTTTCTTGACTTTTTTAACTTTTTTGACAAGGTGGGGTTATCGAGCGGATTTAGGTGTAGAACTTCTTCAGATGCATGATATTGATGGGTTCATCAAGGGGTTCTCCTTTAAGAGTAGTCAACCTGTATGCCCCATATCCATATTTAGCAGCTATGATATAAGGTCCCAACCAATTTGCCTCAAATTTTCCTTTCTTGTCCCGATCTTGCTGAGTGTGTTGGTTCTCCTTAAGAACAAGCTCACCCACCTGGAATTGTCGAGGAAGAATCTTCTTATTGTAACTATGTTTGAGGTGATTTTGGTATGCTTGCAGATGATCATAGGCTTTTATTCTTCGTTCATCCAGTAATTCCAGCTGTGCAAGCCATGCAACATGAGCATCTTCTTCGCTGATAAGATTCTTCAGAGAGATCCTCAATGATGGAAGTTCAACTTTGATTAGCAATATGGCTTCAGCACCATACACTAAAGAATAGGGGGTGGTGCCTATCGGGGTGCGGATGGATGTGTGATATGCCTAGAGGGCAGGATGAATATGGAGGTGCCAATCTTGTCCAGTGTTATTGACAACCTTTTTGAGGATACGGATAAGGGTTTTTTTGGTTGCCTCTGCCTGACCATTACCCTAGGGGTAATAAGGCATTAACCAATGGTGCTAGATATAGAAGGTATCATAGAGGTGTTTGATGGCTTGGTTTTTGAAGGGTTTTCCATTATCAACAAGGATGGTGGACAGGATATCATATCTGTAGAGAATATGATAAAGGATGAATTTGGAAATCTGAGTACCGGTGATTTGTGAAAGGAGCATTGCCTCCACCCACTTGGTAAAGTAATCAGTGGTGGTAATTATGAATGTATGGCCATCGGATGATGGTGGGTAAATCTTGCCAATCAAGTCAATACCCCATTGAGAAAACGGCCATGGTGCCAGGAGGGGCTGAAGATCTTGCGCTGGGGCGTGAATTAAATCGGCATGTTGTTGGCATGGAAGGAACTTCTTTACAAACTCACAAGCATCGTGTTCCAAGGTAGGCCAATAATATCTAGCTCGTAGGATCCTTTTTTCCAGAGCCATACCATTTGAATGAGCTCCACAAACACCCCCATGTACTTTCGTTAGTGTGGCATGGGCTTCGGTCTCATTCAGATATCTAAGGAGGATTCCATCATACCCGCGATGATAGAGCGTATCACCGATGATAATGTATTGAGAAGAACGATGGACGAAGGATTTGCGTTGATTACGTGTAAGATCTAGGGGTATAATATTATCATGAAGGTAGGTATAGATGTCTTGGTACCATGGGGAAGTGGGACCCACAATGTCACACACCATGTCAGTCTCAGGGATATCATATGCTGGGATTAAAATTTGTTCCACAAGGAACTCACATTCTACGCGATCTTTAGGCATGTCAAGCAGGGAACCAATAGTAGCCATCGCATCAGCTGCTTTGTTTCGTACCCTGGGAATCTGTTCAAATTGTATAGAGGCAAAATATTTCTTGAAATCATCCACCATGCGCTTGTAGGGTAACATCTTATCATCCTTGGTTAGGAACTCATCATTAACTTGTCTAATGACTAGCAAAGAATCACCAAAGACTTTCAAATGAGTTATGTGCCACTGCTTTGCAATTCCGAGGTCGGTGAGGAGAGCTTCGTATTCTGCCATATTGTTGGTACATGGGAATGCTATCCTGAATGACTTTGGAATGTAGTCACCTTGAGTGGTAACTAATAAAATTCCTAACCCTGATCCATTGTGTGTATATGATCCATCAAAATACAGTGTCCATATGGGGGTTTCATCAACGGAGAAGACTTCTTCATTAGGGAATTCTATGATCAATGGATGAGTATCAATTAAAGGGGCTTCTGCTAAATAATCTGCAATTATTTGTCCTTTAATAGCCTTGTGGTCCACATATTCTATGTTGAATTCACTTAGGAGCATGACCCACTTGGCCATGCGGCCAGTTAGAATGGTTCTGGATAACAAATACTTCAATGGATCGATTTTGGCAATTAATTTAACTAGATGGCTGAGCATATAATGTCAGAATTTCTATGTGCTGAAGACAAGTGCAAGGCAAGCTTTTTCCATGGGGGAGTAGTTTAACTCGTAGCCGACCAATGTCTGACTGATGTAGTAGATTGCCCTCTCTTTCGATGACTCATCATGTTGTGCCAACAATGCCCCCAGCACGACTGAAGTGGTGGAGATGTAAAGTAGGAGGGGTTTTCTTGGAATAGGTGGCATCAAGATCAGGGGATGAGCTAAATATTCCTTAATTTTATTGAAACCCATCTGACACTACTGGTTCCATCAGAAGGTGGAATATTTTTTTAGAAGATGAGTGAATGGTTGACACTTATCTGCTAGATGGGCTATGAATCGACGGATGGACTGCATCTTCCCCTGGAGGCTTCTTAACTGTTTCAGATTGCACGGAGGTGGCATGTCCAGGATAGCCTTTACCTTGGCAGGATCAACCTCAATGCCCCTACGAGAGACTATGAAACCCAACAAATTTCTTGACGTGGCCCCTTAGACACACTTTTTTGGATTTAGTTGCAACTTGTAATGCTCTAACCGCTCAAATATCTTTTTCAGGATTGCAGGATGTTCTACTCGTGTTTTGGATTTCCCTAATAGGTCGTCAACATAATCCTCCATGATGATACGTATGAGGTTATGGAAGATGACCGTCATTGCCCTCTGATATGTTGCCCCCGCATTTTTGAGACCAAAGGGCATAACATTGTAATAGAAAGTGCCCCAAGGTGTTGTGAAGGCGGTCTTGTGTTGGTCCTCAAGCGCAATTTGAATCTGATTATAACCAGAGAAGCCATCCATAAGAGATAACATTTCATGTCCTACTGTTAGGTCTACCAACATGTCAATGTTAGGGAGAGGGAAGTCATCTTTTGGGTAGGCTTTGTTAAGATCCATGAAGTCTGTGCAGACGCGAATATCTCCATTTGGTTTGGCAACTGGTACTATATTGGAGATCCACTCAGAGTAGTCAATCAATCTGATAAAACCCGCTTCTAATAACTTCTCCAATTCCTTCTTGACTAATAATGTGACCTACGGATGCATCTTGCGGAGCTTTTGTTTGACAGGCTTGGCATCTAGGTGAATGTCTAAGTGATCAACCACTAAGGCGGGATCTAAGCCTGGCATTTCTGACTATGACCAAGCAAAATTAATGATTCCCTCTTGGAGTAGCTGCACGATGACCAGATACTCTTGCTCTGAGAGTGACTTAGCTACATAGGTGATTTTAGGACTTTCAGCAGTTCCCAAATTAACTTCTCGAGTCTCTTCAATCAGAATAGATGATTGGGCAGATAACTGAGTTCCCATAAGGGGAAGATGAACATCTCCATCTTCCAACACCTCTTTGAGGTTTTTTCCATCAGATGCGTCCTTTATTTTTACTCTTTCAAGGTCAGGAAGTGCCTCAGGGAGGTTTTCACTAGATGACCGCTTTTTACTTTTCTTATTCTTATTTTTGCGACTGGAGTGTTCATCCTCCCCCAATCCCATAAGGTTGACATATGTATCCACAGACATACTGATAGGTGTGCTATTACATAGGTCCCAATCAATAAGCTCAGGGTGACAAAGGGATAGTGCAGACGGATAGGCATTCGAACATGGATGATAGGTCGGCGTGATCGACGTTATCGTACGCATGTATGATGGATTCCTCCTCGGGTATGTCTTCCAATGAGCCATTGTCCATGGAGACACTATTGGAAGTATTAGACGATGTTTCAGGGCCTTTCTGCTTTCTGTGATACCCAATGCCTATGATTTTTGGTAGCTTTGATGTATCAATGGGTTGCAACCGCCCCTATTCTTCTTTACCTAGGCCCCTGCCTTGATAGTTATGTTTTTCCACAAACTTTGTTGGCCAGGGGTACTTTTCTTGAAAATATTTCTTTAGAGGAGTTTCTGGTTCGAGTTCTTCTTGGTAGACCCATTGGCTTATGTCCTCTTTTGGTGCATCTATCTTAACACTTGGGGATCTAAAAGTGGCGGCAGGGATGTTTTAACCACTAAAGGTGACAGTCTTGTCTTCCTTTGGGGTAGCATGCGAAGGTTGACCATACTCATGCGGTGATGGTGGCATGGTTGCTACATTAAGAGTAGTATGCATTTCGTATTCGTCACACCCTTTGTCAATGATCTAGACTTTGGTGAATGTAGGATCGGTGGTGGAAGATGGAGGGGTTATCGCGATGGAGTGTGGATTAGCGGATGATGACTGGGATGCAGGAATTTCAACCCCAGGACAATAATGTAAATGGGGAAATGATGCTTCTAAAGCGTAGCAATATTCAAATGGTTGGGGATCAGCATAGATGGTGACTTCTTGTCCGTTGACTAGGAATTTTAGGCACTAATGGTATGTGAAGGGGATGGCTTGCATAGCATGGAGCCATGGATGGCCGAGGAGGAGATTATATGGCAAGTCCAGATCAAGGACATGACAGGTAATGTACTAAACCATAGGTCCCACTTGGACAGGAAGATTGATGATCCCTTCTGAATTCCTTTCAGCATTATCATAAGCCTTGATTGTGATGATTTGATTACTTAAATCCGCTTGTGTATACCCCACCTGTTTTATGAATTTTAGAGTGCACAAGTTGAGGGTAGAGCCATTATCTACCAAGACTCTTTTTATTTTATGACGGGCAACCACGACTTCAATATGTAAGAGGCGATTATGATTGGCATCGATGTTTGGCATATCATTTTGGCTAAAGTGTAGTTGATGGGATAAAGCTAGGTGTCCTACCAAAGCTTGGAATTGTGTAGGATCAATGTTATTAGGTACATGGGTTTCCTGTAGGGCTCTATTGAGAATTTCTTGATGCATAGGGGAAGACTTAAGTAAATCCAAAATGGAGATATGTGCAGGGGTCTTTCCTAAGTGATCAAGGATGTTGTACTGAGAGCTTACAGGAGTCGATTGGGCGAGTGTGGGGGCCGCAGGGACAGTGATGCAGGCTCGTCATGGAGTAACAGCACACTGAGGGTCTTTGGCTTTGATATGTATCATGTATACACGAGGTTCTACCTGCTCAATGTAATGAATAATACCCTTGTAATTAAGGGGTACATTCTTATGGTTCATGTTATTTGTGTTGTTGTTTTGAGGATTACTGTCGGAGGTGCTCGGGCCTTGATTATGGTTTGGAAAGGAATTTTGATATATCTGTAATTGAGCATTGGACGACAAAGCTTGACTAGGGTCAACCTTGATATCACCTCGATCTATGAGATCTTGGACGTAGTTTTTCAGACCCTGACACTTATTCAAAGAGTGTCCTTTGATCTTATGGAACTCGCAATATTCATTTTCCCTAAACCATGCAGGCTTAAGTTTGGATTTTTTGAGCGGCTTGGTGACAGGGTATGTGATTGGGTAGTTAATCTATAATATCCTATTGAAGATGATGCTCAGAGGTTCTCCTAATTGAGCATACTGGCGTTTAGTGCTCCCTTGGTTATTCTGATTGGACTATTGAGGAGGACGGGGTGCCTCCTACGGTACAGATATGGCGTTAGGTATGGATTGTTGTTGTCTCTGGGATGTGTTAGCCATGTGGACATGTTTAGTATCAGTAACGCCACCATTTACTGCATTTTTGTTCTTGTTCCAAAAATGTGGCTTGTCATTGAATGACCTTTCCTTTTCTTGATTATATATTTTTATGTACCCCTTGGCCACAAGGGCACGCTTAAGGATGGGTCCCTTCTCTACTACCTCCACGAAGGTGGTGACACATTGTAATCTAAAATTATGAGCCATGTTGGGATGAGAGTTCTCCACGAAGAGGGTGACCATGTCCTTTTCTTTTAAAGGGGTTTTCATTTGGCTTGCTAGTGCATGCCACCTTTGGAGGTAGTTGGTAAAGGTTTCCCCCTCACGTTGTTTCTCTTTGAGGAGATCCAAGGTATCAGTATCTTTCTCCGAATTGAAGGAGAAGTAGGAGACAAAATTTTCTAACAGGTCTGCAAAAGATTTTCTGGATCCTTTTTCGAGGGTCATGAACCACCCGAGGGTGTTTCTTGCCAGACTCCGCAAGAATAGGCACAGGAGATAGTTGTCATTGTGGATAACTTCTTGACACTGGGAGTAAAACTCCTGCAAGTGGGCCTTAGGGTCTTTGTTCCCCTTATATTTGTCAAACTTTGGCATCTCAAAATGTTTGGGGAAAGGAATCAATGAGATGGAGGGATCAAATGAATATGGGCATATATCTTCAAACTTGAATGATTGTTTTCCAGTCCCTACCTAAAGATCTTTTAGAGTGGCTTTGATTTCTAGTATGTCGGCACTAGCCAGTGTGTTGGATGGGTATTGATGGTAGGAAGATTGTGGATTTTGAGATGATGCTTGGAGATGGGCGTATGGATATTGAGGAGGTAGTATCCCCTGCTGATGCGCCAAGGGACCTTGTTGATAAAGAGGTTGTTGTTGTGAGGCAGGATATGGATTGGTTGGGTAGTTATGGGTGGCGTATTGTTGGGAAGTATGGAGAAGGTGTTGTTGATTGGTTTGTGGATATTGGGGGTGCTGATGTGACTGTTGCGAGGCCACATAAGATAGTTGTTGATATTGTTGTTGGCTATAATAATTGTAATAATAGGGTGGTTGTTGGTGCATTATTGGCGGTTGTGTTGGGTAAGATGGGATGTTATATGGTGGTTGTGCCTGTGGGCGTAATATGGATGCAAGGAATGGAGATATAGTTGGGGCTGAAGGCCGAGGTTTATTTCCTTGTGATTGATGCGGTGGTGGTTGTGTTGAAAATAAAGGATTGACCAATGGTTGTTGTTGAGGTCGAGGTGCGGTTGAGATGTTTTGTGAGGGAGGTTGTTGAGCGCTAGTGGGAGCATAGGATTGGGGAGGTTGTTGGGATATAAATGATGATGGTGGAGGGATGTTGGATTGGGGAGGTTGTTTGGGGTATGAATGATGATGGTGGGGGATTTGTAGCCTTAGGAGGTGGAGGAAAGGTAGCAAAAGGGCTGCCCCCAGTGTTGACAGGAGGCGGATTTGAGGGGGGAGGTGGTGGTAGCATTAGTGGTTGCAGTTGTGGGACGTTTTGTGGCATGCCAAAGGAAAAAGGATCATTGGGGTTAGTGGTTTGGGGTGTCCCTGTGATCGAGATGGTGGGATGCATGGGATTTCCAATGAGATACAGAACAGCATTTCCGAATTCAGGCTGATGCCAACCTTCTATGGAAGGAACATTGGGGACATATGAGCTACTTGGGATGTCATGTGGACCTTGGGGGACATTAGATGTGGAGGTGCCATACTTTGATAAGTCGATACCTGATGGAAGCTTGACGCCTTTGTCAATCAAGTGAGCCAAGATTTCCTCACCATGTTTTTCAAGAAGGCATTGTATCATTTGTGCATTAACCCTGGGTTATTGAAGTGTTCCTTGAATGTGAGCTTAGGTTGATTAGCCATGTTTTCCTCCCCAGGTGGTGACATGTTTTGACCATCCACATTGGATTGTGATGAGGTGCCATTGTGGGGATCGTGAGGGATGTTAGCACCATAGTTAGGATCTGATGAGATGTTCATTGTGTTGTTGGGATCTTGAGGGTTGTTTGATTGGGCATTCTGGGCTTGTTGGTCGGCCATTTTATTTTCCTGTGATCAGGTCTGAACGGGCATGCAAGATGATGAGATGGATCAAGATACTAGAAATACTTGGATGATGAAAGATTGATTCAATTTGATGGGAGATTAGCTGATGACGATTGGTCAAACCGACATGGATTGATTTGGTGAAATCAGATTGGATTGATTGGTAGACACTGGATTAATCTAGATTTTGGATTTTGATCCGGATAGATTTGATGATGTGGTGGTTGGATTGATCTGATGATTAGGATTGATTTGATGAAGACTGAAATCCACAACCGAGTTTAAGAAGGATCCTTGGTAACACTAGGTGTTGATTGACGGGTAGATGTATGATAATGACACCGAATCCAACTCGAGATAGAAGTGGATTGATTGGGTTGAGAAGGATGACTAACCTAAAATGGATAGCAATCCTAAGTCAGTTATGATGATTATGATTAGGGATGAACACCTAGGTCAACTCAGATGATAACTCCAACGGGGATTATATGGAATAACAAAAAGCGGATTTAGGACGAATGGGGAGCATCTCGGGATAGATGAATGGCTCTCAAAAAGAAGGAACGAGAGCTTGAAACAAGCAAAAGATTGTTCGGAATGAATGACTCTCAGAACGAGGGGATGAAGACTCGAAACAGATGTTCAGATGTTCGCTTAGGATGCTGAATGGTCGTATGGATGTTCAAAATGGAGGGACAAGGGATGCCAAGTGATAATATAGGCTGGCCAAAGGTCAGGTCTACCACAACATATGGTCAGGTCCACCACAGCATGTGGTCAGGTCCGCCACAACATGCGGTCAAGTCCACCACAGCATGAGGTCAGGTCTGCCAAAGGGTGTGTTCAGATCCGCCAAAGGATAAGGTTAGATCCGCAAAAGGATAAGGTCAGATCTGCCAAAGGATAAGGTCAGGTCCACCAAATGATAAGTTTGAAGCTTGATTTTTTGATGGACAAGTAAGGCAAAGGACCCAAAATATAGCAAACATGAAAAGATTTGGCCAAACTGATAATGACTGGTTTTGTACAAGAAAGACAATTCAGACAGCACAACCCTAAGATTAGTAGAAACGGGTATCGTCAACAAAGTCTTCTACTCTAGGATGAACATGGTTGCTAAGAAGTCCTCGATATACACCCAATACATGAGGCCCAAACCATGAACACTAACCCGTTACAAGCGTGAGTCGGGAACCTTAGCAAGATACTGAAGGTTCAGACCAACTCTTCACGTCATCCTGATGCTTCGCCAATTACAATGTGGTTGGATTGAGGTACAGCTTTCACTCTCCCCCCTTTATATACCCCACCGGTACGTGTGGTTGGATTCATCCCTTGGGGTGATGAAATCCCCAAGCAGGTCCCACTAAGAAAACAAAAAATGGGGTGACTCAAAGGACTTGGAAAGCTACAATTTCTCATTACCCAAGATCGCCAAATGGTGCAAGGGGATTGGATACGTCAAATAGCCTTCCACAAGCACGCCAAACAAGGTTTGTTGACCCCTCTAATTAAACTATGTGCCTAATTTACTAAAGGACAATTGGTAAAAACTTGAAATTTCACCTTCGAGAAGTCAGGTCCGCCACAGCAGGTCAGGTCCACCACCGGAAGGTCAGGTTTGCCACCGCAGGGTCAGGTCTACCACCGCAGGGTTAGGTCTGCCACCGTAGGGTCAAGTCCACCACCGGAGGGTCAGTTCTATCAACAGAGAGGATAGGTCAGCATCGGAGGGTCAGATCCGCCACCGAAAGGTCAGATCCACCACCGAAAAGTTAGGTCCACCACTCTGTAACCTGAACCTGGAAAAATGCAAAAAATAGCAAACGTGAAAGAAAAAGACACATTTGTGGGTCCCACCGGGCGTGCCAGAAATGTGATAGGTCAAATATAAGCGTTATAAAATGAGTAGCAAACTAAAGAGTGCAAATAAACACCAAAACAACCTACACCTCAAGATTAGCCTAAGTTGGAATCAACACAAGATAAAAGCAACAAATAGAACATTATACCTTGTCTACAATCGATCATTTGGTTGGCCCTTCGATCTTTGATGTGTATGCTCCTTGGATGGAAAGATATGCAAACTAGATGATGATGTGAAGATGGATGGAAATGGATAAAAATATGAAAATAGCTAAGTATAGATTGAGAAATAAAATTGCAAGAGTTTGGCTAGCAAATTGATCTCTCTCAAAATGAGAGAAAAGAGGGGGTATTTATAGAAATTTTGAGTATTCCTAGAAGAGATGGATGGCCAAGATTAAGCCACAAATGACCAAGATGTAGGGCTAAAGTGAGTTGAGAACTCACAAGTCCTCACATCTTGACATGTGGCATGTGATATAGCCCTAAAAGGTGAAGTGGACATGAGGTGGAAGGATAGTACATGACATGGAGGGGGGGTACAAAGTACCTTGAGATTGGACAAGATCTCCTCATAAAGGAGGTCCTTGTCCCCATGTGGGTGAGAGGACATGTGGAGAATTAAAAATTCCTCAAATATCCTCATGGGGAGATGGAAAAGAATAAAGAATGAAGAGAGGACATGTGGGAAAAGGTGAAAGAATTAAAAATTCCTTTTGAGTGCATTGGGGGATTAAAAGGTGATTTAAAAATTCACATGGGGAAATGGAATGCCTTGCCCAAAAGGAGAAAGCCTTTAATAAGGTTGACTTAAGGACACATACCATAAATGGGAAGAGGATTAGGTTGGACTAACCATATGATTAAGGTTGTGCAAGTACTTGATTAGATGGACTAATGACTTATTAGAAGCAAGTGGGAGATTATGGAGGATGTGACCCTAATGATGATTAAGGGTGTGCACATGCTAACCATAGTTAATTAGAAGAAGATGAAGAAATTAAGATGGATTAGAGACCAACTTGCAAAAGTTGGAGGATGTGACAATGAGAGAGGAAAGAGGAATTAAAAAAATGAATTTTAATTCCAAAAAGGGGAATATGACTAAATAAAATAAAATGGTGTATTTATTTAATTTAGAGGATGAAGAGGGGTAAAGTATTTATTAAATTAAATACTTTATGGACCCTATGTAAGATGCAAGGTATTAATTAAACAAATGATTTAATTAATATTAAAAGAGGGGATAAGCAGCTAGATGAATAAAGAGATGTATTTGATCATATGGAAGTGGTCAAATTAGATGTCTACAATACGTATATAATATTATTTATAATTATTAATAATATATAAGTATATAGTATATTATTTATAATTATTAATAATATATAATTATATAGTATATTATTTATAATTATTAATAATATATATGATTTATATATTATTAATAACTATTATATAGATATAGTTTATATTATAGAGATTAAAAAGTATATAATTATTATATATTATATAATTAATATTATAAGTATATATTTAGAGGAAAAACATGTTTTTATGAGAGTTAAAAGCCGTGTCCTTTTCAAGATTTAATTTCATACATGTAGGATTCATTATCTTAGAATCATGAAGGGCTAAGAAAATGTATTGTTCACATTTGTCTCTCTTTTTCATAATTGCATTCCTTCACACCTCTTCCATGTTAAATAAAACTATTAGAAAAATAGCAAAAAAAATTAAAATAAAATACAACTATATAATTAGTATATAATTGATATTATATATTATAAAATAAAAAGTATATAATTAATATTATATATTATAAAATAAAACTATCACAAAAATGGAAAAAAACATAAAATAAAATTGATTCATGGTAGGGGGGTTAGAGTGGACGTCGGTTAAGAGTCTGCTCAAACCAGCCTGCCATACAATTTTTTATAATATTTTAAACTGATCGAACCTGGGTTCGACCAAACCCTTGTTTGACTAAACATATTTTTTAGGTTTGACCGAACCACCCTTTCCCCCTTCACCCCCCAGGCACAAAAATGTCCAAAATTTGGCACTTTGAAGCTCAATTTGAGAATGAAAATGGAGGATACTTTACAAACCTAGCTGGTATCAGGTAGCCCTTAGAACAAGCTATCCAATGAATATAATTTTAATATGTTTTGGTTTTATTATCTCTTTTTTTTTAGTTTTATTAAATATAGGGTCTTCACCAAAAATGAAGCTCTATGTTCTGCACATGTGGAAAAATATATCATAATTTTTTTTTGAAAAATATGAGTGCACCAGATACTGGAGTCCTTGATCCAACCAAAAAAAAAAGAGTTTTAATACATACAAAAAAATTTACAAGTTATACAATTGCATTATGTTTGAATTGTAATTGGTTTGACTCACTTGATTAAAGAAAAATATTCAATAAAAACTATCAAACCAAGTGGAAGCACTAGATATCAGAGTTACAAATCTAAATTTGAAAGAATTATAATTTTATCCTTCATGGAAAAAAAATTATGCATTATACGGTGAGCGTCACTTTTTAAAATGTTGTTTTCTAAAAAAAACTAATTTTCGAGGGAGATGGAAAAAACAGTGCAATCTGATTCCAAAAAAAATGAAAAAAAAATATTTAGAATCTATAGACAAAATGTAATGAAACTTTAGTTTGCATCATTCTCAAATTCCTCACAATTCAGCTGCTATAGGTGCCTAAAAGTGAAGACTTAGTTAAAAAAAATTATTTTAGTGTCCAGTTTGGCCAAAAATTGTAAACCACTATTGTGGGATCACCAATTTGTAGGAGTTAGAATCAAGGATATGATAGTATAACATGCATTTCTTGTTTCATTGCACACATACCCTTGATCATTTACAATTGAGTGAATTAGAAGCATGGTTAGTTTTTTCTTCAATTACACTCACTCTTACATGTGTGAATATGTTGTTTCAATTTGTATCCATTTTTTCTTTGTAGGAATTAGAATTGGGGATATGATAGTATAGCATGCATTTACTTGAATTGGTTTTCTAAAGGTCTTTTAAAGTAGCCTATGTTTCATTTCACAATTCAAAAGGAATTGCGAACAACTGCAACATAGACCATTAGAAAGGCATTCATAAAATCAATTCTACCTAAAGAATTGTTGATATATATATATATATATATATATATATAACAAGAAATGGTTTTTAAAATTCTCTCCGTGTCCAACTATGTTGCAATCTACCATTCAAAATGAATTGGATGATTGCTACAACATAGTTTAACACTATTGATGACTTCAAAAAATTGTGTATCATTATTGCATTCATCTAAATTAGATGCATGGTTTGGTTTTTCTTCAATTACACTCACACGTTTGAATATTCTATTTCAATTTGTATCATACTATTATTTTAATTTATATAGAAATATTGATAATGCTACTATAATTTATATATACACATTGTAAACTGATTATATAAGTGTATGCATGTACATACACATTTGTATATTGGGGATATGATAGTATAAAATGTATTGCTTGTTTCATTGATACATATCTTTGTTCATTTAGATTCAACTTAATTAGATCTATATGGTTTGTTTCTTCTTCAATTGCACTCGAAGATACATGTATGAATATGTTGCTTCAATTTGTATCATTATTTTCTTTGTAGTTACATAGAAATTTTGTAATATTGGTTCAAGTTACAAATACATATTGAAGTGATTATATATCTATATGTACATACATATATATATCCATACATACATATTTATAACTAGTTAACATTAGCACTTAAGGGTTGTAAGATTTAGAATTAGGGATATGATAGTTTAACATGCATTTCTTGTTTCGTTGCAAACATAACCTTGCTCATTTATATATATAACTTGTAACAATCTAGTATGATGCAAATATTTGTAACCTTTGCTGGCAAGTATTGACATTATTTAAGAATACCTTAAAGAGGATATCAAATCACTAGGGAAAGTTTTCCTAGGTCAACCCCTAGGAGAGGCCAACTTTATAGTCATGCTAAAGATTGTTAACTAATAGGAAAGTTTATAGGTGTTGTAGGTGATGATTCTATATTAAATATTGTTTCATGTATTACACTAATTGAAGTGTTCTTCTAATTATAATCCTTGTATATTTGAGGAATGCATCTATGATTCTAGTATGTGAATTTATATTCAAATGAATGTCTTTAAATACTAAGACATAACCAATTGTCATGCAAAAAATATATAAACTATGAAGTAGAGATCAAGTATCTAGAAGTTAAGACTAGTAATTATGTCGAATTGATGCATATATGATAGGGATAAATCAACCATGTAAGAGTGTGTGAAAGAGGAGCGTATATAAAAACATATAAGTATCAAGACAGAAACCAAACTTAATACAAGAATATACTATACATGGCTATCTAATATTACATGCACATATCTTTAAATTAAATTCAAAATTAAATAGAAATCGACATAAATATACAAAATTCACCATTATAAATATGTTTAAATTTTTTAAGTAATATTAAAACTATAGGAAAGCACATTAGTATCTATTCATATTTTTAAAATAAATGTAACTGTTATATTCAGAACACGCCAAAATAGTTTCTAAGGTGAATTCAAAACATATATTTAATGTACAATAAATTTTCTTGTAGAATCTTAGTTGTAAGGAAATTATTAGACGACCCTCTTGTTTGCCTACATATGTTACTAGTTGCATAGGTATTCCTCTTCAATGTTGTCTAAATTGGAATAAAATACCATTGGTTCTTTATGGGAAATAGAAGAAAATTAGAAACGACACAAGAAATATTGCAAAGAGAGACATGTGACAGAGGAGGAAGAAATTTCTTGAGAGGCATCCAAAGACACGGAAAGCAAGAATCACCCAATAAAAGTAGAAAATGACAGAGAGGAAAGAATGAACTAAAATATCTGTGTATTTTGCACTGTTGCATTGATTTTCCTTCAATTGTATGACATGGAGGTAGGTTGTAGGGGCTTATGACTTTTCATAGAAAATTAGAAAGGACGTAAGCTTGCAAATAGAGACGTGTAATAGACGAGGAAGAAAATTCTTGGGAGACATCCAACACACGGAAAGCAAGAAAAGTAAACAAAGATGGAGAGGAAAGAACATATTAAAATCTATGCCTGCTCGCTTGCATAATTTTCCTTCAATCGTATGACTTTGCATTGAAATGTGTCTTTCACAATCTAAGCATTTATTCACTTGATGTTACCTATCATGTGTTGCTTTACTTTTCCTGTCTTAAATTTTCATGGTCATTTCATCCTGGTTACTCTTAACATCATCTTTGTCATTTGGTGTTATTTGGTTAAAACTTAAACCCATTTGTGTCTCTTCATTCATTGCCCAAAAACACACATTAACAAGTACTACAAACATCGTAACAATAAAACACATAATACTGATGCTAACAATATTATAGTTATTACTACTTATTCTGAACATCCAAATTGTATTCATACCTCCTACCGCCAACACTTGCGTGTGGAGGTAGAAAAGATTGAATCAATGGAAAAGCCACAAGATCATTTGATCCTGGTAAGTCATCACATTGTACTCTACCCTTTGAAATCATTAAGGTTATGATTTTTATAAGAATAAAGTTAAAAGTATATATATATATATATATAAGTAATGAAGGTATAACATGAATGGGTAATGAAAATTTGTTATGTTTCACTATATGCACATAATATTGTATAGTATGGCTCTTTTGAATTATGTAGTCAAACTTCACCATACATAGTAGCATTATTATGTCACTACATGAGGTGAATGTAGACAAGATTATCATAATTAGGTAGCTAAAAGAAAACAATGCATTATCAAATATTATTGGTAAGTCATGATTCTATGCCAAACATTGATCATTGTATTCATTGTATGCAACAAGATTATTTACAATGTTTGCAAAAGAAAACAAGATTATTTACATTTGATGAAAACCCTCATTTACTAATTCATAAAAATTCTAGTGAATAAAAATCCAAGTAAACCCCCTTGATAACACATCAACATCCTGTCAAGATGCAAGAAACTATATGAGGGAAAATAGAAAATAATAAAAATATCTTGAGACAATGATTAAAAAGTTAAAAGATCCATCAGACACAACCACCAATTGGTTTACGTTCACCACTTCACTGGAATCTATCATCTCTCACATATATTTCATTAGTGACCAATTTAATACTTGGTCAAGCAAGAGGGATGAAGAAAGATAATATGATGTTGATAAATTATCCTATGAACAAATAAAATAAAAAAATATTGAAATTATACTTATGTGCATTACTCATTGATCCATGAACCAATGAACCCCTACACAACACTTGCAGCAGGTTCCTTATCCATTGGTGCCACGACCAAGGGATAAGGAATAACTTTTGTGATAGGTCGTGAATGGATTTTGATCATCCATGAAATAAAAATGATGTTCCATAGTACTTTTTGAGGAAAATTTATTACGAGTATTTCCTCAATGAGATCCCAAACTACTTCAGCATGTGAGAGTCCCAAGGTAAAGGTGGGGAATTTGTATAGGAAAGAGTGGGGTCAAAATGTACCCAAAAATAGGCATTGCAAACTTTTTCTAGGATAAACATTGAGCATGTCACAATCTCTTTTGTGTGTAGTGAATTTACACTTTAAAGTGCAAGGAAATTATAAGAAAACCAAGAAAAATGTGAAAATAAAGAAAACACTTGTATTAGAGAAAAATTTCTCATACCAAATCAAGAAAACACCTGGATTAGAGCTAAATTTCCCATACCTACTCCAAATTGTACGAAATTAGACTTGTTGATGAGCACGATGTTGGAACACAGAGATCTAATAAGAGGGGGGTGAATCAATAGATATAGAAATTTTTTCTTCTTTAACCTTAATGCATATTAATTATTTAAACTTTTAGTGTGTAGATAAAAACTTTAATAAGCAAGAACATGAGAGAGCACACATATATTCATCACCAAATGTATGTGGAAAACCAAAGGTTGGGAAAAATCACAGCGAGAAATGCTGCTAGGATCTACTATCCTAATCCAACCTCACAAGCTTTAAAGTTTAGTTACAATGCTTTAAGGGAACCAACCCTAAGGAAACTCCAATCCCCTAATTTTAGGAGCATCAACTCCATGGAAGCACGCACTCCCTAATCTAAGCTTTTATCCAGCTATTTGATGGCAACCACCAATCAGATTTACAATGCATGATATTATAATCTTAAATGACAATTCTATGTTGCAACTTATTTACAATTGCAGTTACATGTATGTTGCCCACACTGCAACTCTCCTTCCGCTCTACACCTCTTTATCAAGTTTTTTGTATTCACATCCTTTTCTGCATCGTTGTTCTTAGCAATTGTTGCTTGTTCAACACCTTATTGCCTTTTTGTAATATACTAGATTGAATGAGTAGAATCCAAACAAAAACATCAAAACAATCAAGCAATTTACCCTAAACACAAATCCAGATATGAATTCTTGATTTATGTTTGGTTCAACTTATTTAGGCATAGTGCATTCTTTCTCTTCAATCACATCCTCTACACTCTACTATTCTAACTCCTCTTTTCTACTTCCCTCATCCTCACTCTTTTCAACTTACCTTTTTTCTACATCTACTACCTTGTTAACATGCTTTTCTTTGTTACCAGGTAGAATTTTTTGAGCAGTGAACCACTAACCAATCCCACTCGCACTTTAGTTAGAGTTGTCATTCTTGCTTCTTCAGGAAGTATCTGTCTGCATCGAGTCATACCCACATTAAATTCTTCCTCAAAGAGACTTCTTTGATTAGTAATTTGTAAACCCAAAATTGGATAACATGTAATGTAATCCTTTGTGCATAAGATTTGAACTTGATTTATGTACATATAACACTCTATGTTGTCATTCTGCAACTCCAATCACCTATTAAGTCGATTGTTGGGGTGGGTAGGTGAAATACTTTAATTCTTTTGGTCATTTTCCAGTCAAAAACTACTTATATAGACTTACCCTTTTGAAACCATAATCTTCAAATTTTGATCGTTGATCTTGTCTTTATGCGTCAAGATCCCTAGTTCTATATTCATCTTGACAACATTAAGACATCACCGTCAGATTGTTTTCCTTAGAATCTCATTCATTGATTTCTCAGCTTTACAATTAGTATGTCCACATCGTCAACACGTAATTCACAACAAGGATGTGAATTTCTCTGTCATACAACTGCTATATGCCACCTGTATATACATCACCATCCACCTATGGATGGTTCCACCAATGATTATACTGTTGTCATTATATCAAGGGGACCTCATAATAGCTCATGTTGAAAACACTTTGCTACTTTGATATTTTCATCAATGTGTCAATTACCATAGTACCACACACAACCATTGTACTTTAGACCCCTTCATCTATGTGCCACAAGGTTACAGATTGAGACACTTCACACTACAATACCACAAGGCACATGATTAGCTTGTTGTGGGTTGGCCGTAGTTGTGGGATGGTGGTGTTCACTGCAGTACCACAAGGAACTCTCCTTAGACTCTTCGGGCTGGTAGGAAGACCGCTATGCCGTAAGCACCTAGTCTTGTCTTCCATGAAATGTTAGGTAAGCTTCTCAATGTTGTAATATCCTCAACACTTGCACTCCAGCAACAAACACATCAATAATATTTTCTCTTTTAAAACACTTTTGAAATCAATGACAACATTTTCCAAGACATGATGTAACAATTTATCCTTCAGTGACAATTGGATGTGTGCTCTAGGGTGATTTTGACAACATAATGGTAGAATCTTTTCTCAATGTGGTTTCTAGATCTTATGGTTGCATGATAATGAATGATTTTTTTAAAAATGACTAAGTGTAGTCATTAGAAAGGGGATGGAAGAAATTGAGGGTTATAAGGAGATTGATGAAAATGGAGGGTTGAGATGCCTTGAGACATCTCAACCCACATGGTGGTGACACTTTGTCGCCATGAGAATGGTTGAGAGGAGGAAAGGTACTTCACAAGTACCATGGGAGTATGGGCAAGATCTCCCTCATAAAGGGATTTCTTGTCCAATATTCCCAAATTATTGGAAAGGGAAGTCAAAAGGAATTAAAAAGGGACATTGGAAGAACAAAAGGAATTAAAAAATCCTTAAGCCATGCATGTGGATAATAAAGGGGAATTAAAAATTCCTCAAAGGTGTGGGGTCGCTTCTCCAAAAGGAGAAGGAATTAGAGATGAGAGGAAAATGTCTAGGTAACATAAATGGCAAGGAGATTAGTCTCTCCTAATCAAAAGATTTGGATTGTGCAAGTGATTAAAGAGGGTAATTAGGTGGGGGATTAGGCTAGTGAGCATGACTAGAGGCCACTTGCAAAAGTTGGAGGTTGTGACACCTAATCATGGATTAGGAATGTGCACATCCCTAATGATGGGATTAGCAAATGGATTAGGATTATGGATAGAAATATGGAGGATGTCACTAGGAGAGAGAAATGAGGGAATTAAATATTAAATTTAAGTCCTATGGGATATAATGACAAAATTAAATAAATGGCATATTTATTTAATTTAGAGAGTAAGGGATATAAGGGGGTAAAGTATTTAATTATTTAATCAAATTCCTTAAGGATTTAAAGGACTTTAGAAAAAATAGCAATATTAATTAAATCAAAAAAATATTATTTATTTAACATAGATAAGAAAGGATGGAAGACGAAAAAGGGGATAAATTTGACCAAACGTAAGTGGTCAAATTTAGGTGTCTATATTTTTCCCCTCTTCGAAATATCATTAAAATGATATGTTTCAAAGAAAAATAAAATATAGATGACTCAATAGAAGAAAATGGGTAGAGGGATGGTCCTACATGGAAGAAAGGATGAAAAAGAAGAAAAGGTGGAATATGGTAGAATGATGCCCCCTCAAGAGGGTGGATGGGAAAAAAGGGGCCTAGGTGGCATCTTGAAAGAGAAAAAATGAGGGTATCAACAAGAGCACAAAAAAAGAATGATGAAGAACAATGAAGAGATAGAGGAAAGTAGTGTTACGGGGAAAAAATGGGAGTGAAAAGAATAAATTAGGGTTACAAAGGTAATTAGGGCTAGCTATAAAAATTAATTAAGGTACATTACTATTTATTTTTACCCTAAGCATTCCAATGAGTAGATGGAGTAAAATTTTGTGCAAATAGAGCATCTCTCACTAGATTGATGTGGTGTGAGGGTAGGTGCAGAGAGGAGATTGTGGTGCCCAAGTAAAACTTTTGAATTTTCATCATACATTTTGATTTTTTTCATTTATTAGGGATCAAAGTCCACAAATGAGTGGATCCTCTTATCACAATAAGGTGGATTTTCCCATGTAGGTAGACAGGTAGATGTTTTCTATATGAGTAGATTTTTTAAGGTATGGGCAGACATGCCTAGAGGTGGTTGCACTCAAGGATGGGTAGAAGCACCTATAGATAGGTGGATCTGGAAAAGCATGGGTGGATTCATCAATGGGTGTCTTTGTGACTAGATGGGTGGATAGGGAAGAGGGGTAGATCTGCTTCATACATGGATTTGCAACTAGATAGGTAGAGGCACATTCATCCATAGGGGTAGAAACATGCGGGGATAGGGAGATGCATCACTAGGACTACAAGGGTTGATCCATGGATGAACTACCATATGCACATTTTCTAGCAGGAGTGGATGCACTGAAGGAGAAGTGGATCTACGAATGGATAGATATGCTCAAGAACAAGTGGATGTGTGTTTTCTCACAAGGGAAGATGCACAAGAATATAGGTGGATCCATGACTAGATGGGTAGATGTGCTTCAACTTGCAGGGGTGGATTCACAAGGCAAGGGGGAAGATCTGCTAAGAGGAAATTTAAATACATTGTGGATGGGTAGATGCACCTAAAAGAAAAATCTGACAAAAAAATGAGAGAAAGAAGATATAAGAAATCTTAGATAGATATACCTACCATGTGTTGGGGTGGATGTAGAGTACATCAAGCTTATGGATGTGAGAGTGGTGATCAATGATATTGTAGCTAGCGATGGGATTTAGATATGTGAACTAGGTGCTTTTAGATGCATGTGGATTGGTTTATATGGAATAAATGTCAAAACGAAAGGCACACATGCCCATGTTGATAGCATTGGTAGAGTGTTGGAGTTTAGATACCTCCACATTTCACCTCTCCATAGGGGAGATGGTGATCACCCTACAAGATGTATGGAAGAATTTGTGGCTACTAATTGAGGGGCAAGAGTGGAGGCATCGATAGCATAGAAGGTGGAACAACTACTACAAGCTTTTTTTCATAAGACAAACCTGCCATGTAGAGGATCAGAACTAGATGTGGAAGTATCTAAAGATATAGTTCCAAGGATGACACTATATTTATGTGGTTTGATTAATGAGGTATTGTTACTCAATCAGAGTGGGAAGTTTTTTAGCTTGACGCTAGGGAGCATGGTATTGGATATGGTTCAGGACATTCTAGAGCTAGAGGAGAGATTTGCTTGACTATCATGAGAGATGGGTCTATGGGGCTTGAAGATTGCATAGAAGGTGGCTATTACTTCATGGAGGGACCTAGTAGAGGTCTGATGGGACTGGAGAGGAGGATTTAATGACCCAGGTGTTACACAATGGTACATTCAGTGGTGGGGGGATATGAGGTTAGATGTAGTTATTCCTACGAGAGGATAGGTGGTGGGTGTGAGGGCACTAACATAGGTGGAGGTGGGTAGGTGAGAGGAGATGGTAGCTTGAGAGGGGAGGAGAGTAAAAAGGAGTATCATGCACCTTGAGTAGAGGTAGGAGGGGAAGCTGGTGGTGAGGAGGAGGTGGTAGAATAGGATGAGGATGATGATGAGGAGTTAGGAGATAATGGATATGATGGAGAGAGTGAGGATGATGAGGAGAAGGATGGCATGGAGGGAGAGAAGGAGGCTATAGAGGTGGATCTATATATGATAGGGATAGGTATGGTTCCCCACATAGCACAGTAGGAGGGGAGGAGGGGATATAATGACCTCACAAGGAGATTGGTGGCTACAAAGAGTAGGATCACCTATTTGTAGGGTCTCCTATGACAAGCGTTAGATGACTTGATCAATAAAATAACTAAGAGGAATAGGCTCGAACTATAGGTGGATAAGAAGCAAGGGATGGAGCCACCTTTAAATAATAATTAGATTAAATAAATAAAATTCAATCAATCTATTTTCTTTGCAACAAAGGAACTAAACCTAGGGTAGATTGGCTCTCCTTATAGGTAGTTGGCCAATCTTGGTTTATGTTCTAATGTTAAGCCAAGGAAGGATTGATCTAGGTTAATTTACTAGTTGGATCTAGGATCTCCTTTTACACTTAACACCAACACCATTTAAATTGGCTCCATCATAAACCTTAGCAATATCCTTTATGACCATATGTTCAAATCTATGAATTCTACTCATTAGACAATTAAAGTGGTCTAGATTGCAATTGTAAGAAAAATCATCATATTTTTCTTCACACCCTATATTGTCACAAAGAAAATAAGCCCTCGCTATCATTGAAAGATTGTAGGCACAACCTAAGGATTGGAATATGTTGAATTATTTTTTCTTTCAAGAAAACTAAATTCAAAATCAATTAGAAGCTTAGAAAATGCCTCTCTAATGCCTACATTATGATCCTTATTAAAATCCTTTACTACCTCTTAGATGTGCAATAGCCATAATTGCAGGTCTAGGCTTAAGATTTTCTTTTCTAAGTAACATGAGAAGATGTTAATAATATCCTCACCGCACACCCATTCTATTGGAGCTTCAAAAAAATTTCTACTTTTGTTTCATTTTCGCCCAGGTGCCTGGAGTCAACTAGTCTTTCATGGTGTTTGGAAAATCCTAGGGTTGGGGTTTTAGCTTTCTTTTCATGTAAATCCCTAGTGTTTGTTGTACGCCTTGGTTGGGTTCTTTTTGGACGTTACCTTTTTGGTGGGTTATTAGAACAACTTATGCCCCATAATCTCGTATAGGCTTTGGTCCCTTTGGTTTTAATTTTTGTAGCCTTCGCAGGTTTTATTTTCCCTAAAGTCTAGGTCGACCTCATGCTAAATCGTTTATAAAACAACTTATGTCATTGTTGTCCTATCAGCCTAGAAATTCCCCCCTTGTCCTATTAATAAGCGTTATATTTTGCAGAAGTATGGTGTTTGCGCTATCATTGATCATGTGCCTTTAGATGTCAATGGTTGTCTGCCATCCCGTGGTCAGGAATTGTAGGATTGTGGTATCGTGGGCGAGCGCCATGTGTCCTATCTAGGGGATCAAACTTGCGCCACCGCTGATCAACTGATGTTTGATCTTAGCCCTTGCCCGCTATTTTGCAATCAGAAGGTGCTCACTTTTTAATTATCATGAAGTAGTGAGGTGTTGCCACATGTACAGGGTGGGGCTCGTGGAAATTTTGAGCGATGTATTTTAAATGTTTCATTGCTTCCATAGCAAAAACATTTAAAATGAAATATTTGATATGGTCATGGGAACGCATTAAATTATCAAATGCCAAGGGAAGGAATTAAGGTGGAAAGTTAGATAACTTTTTGTCGAGTCTTGGTGAAGTTACAGAGCAATTTGTAAAGTTTGATGCATCTAAAGAGAAATCCAACTTAGGTTTTGTGCTAGTCTGTAACAGGTTTTGAGTTCATGGAGGTTTAATGTTGTATAACTATACTAGCATTTGATTTTAAATGAAAAATTTAGGCTCATTTCTTTCCATTGTACTTGCATATCTAAACCTTAAATAAAATTACCAAGGGTTGTTTTGCCCATCTCACTATTGTGGTGTGTATGATCCTTATTTTGGCTTTAATTCAAAGAATTAATTAAAGTGCTTAAATGGGATTATAGGAGGATATGCATTGTATAAGGATTTGGTAAGTAGTATTGAGTTAGAATACATATTGATGAGATTACAAGGTAATTTTGTCAAAGATCTCATATGTTATGTGTTAAATCTGTCATAAATTTGACTCCTGCCCAATAGATATATGACATTGGCCTAAGTTGTATTCACCCATATGATTCAGTATTTGCTTGTCTTTGCCTAGAGCTTCCTGCAAATTGCAAATCAATGACCATCTTATACTACCTCATGTTATAGTTGTCTCATGCTCAAGGTAGTTGATACTACTGATAAAAAACTAATTTATTTCAGTGTTATCCTATTTTGTTGAGCTATAAGGTGAGATTATCTATTATTGTTAATGTTGTCTATAATAACGGTGCACAGGTTATAAACACATTAAGGGATCACCCTCCCAGGTCTTGGAGAGCCAAAAGTGTAGCCCAAAGTGTAGGAGGTTTCTTAAAGTCCTCGTCAGTTGGTCCAGGTCCTTCGAGCTGCCCTTGATTGGGATTAGTAGTCCCATAGGTAGATTAGGAGACAAACCTAGTTACATTGTAAAAAGAAACCAACAAGATGGCGACTCTGTTGGGGAATGCACTCAGAAGTCTGGTTGTAGATTGTCTTATCAAAGAGTCATAGTACTTTTTTCCATTTTGATTTTAGTTCAAACACTGAGGAATCTCAGGCCAGGAGAAGGATTTGTGGTAGTGAACCTGAAGATTTCAAGATCTGTGGTGCTCTACTGGTGGAAGGAACTCAAAGATAGATTTATCTGTGAAAGAACTTCATAATACTTGAAGTTCAGTCCTCTAGAAGAAGAGGTGGCGACTCTGTTAAAAGAACCTGTTGAAGATTTGAAGAAAAGTTCCAAATCTACAAATTTCCAGAACAACTTCCAACAGTGGCAATGTTTTCAGGTATTCTTCACATGTTTGAACTCCTTAAGAAAGAACTTTGGTTCCCTTATTTAGTGATATTAAGCACTACAATCAAGGGAGATTCAATATTGTAACTAAATGGTTGTGGAGGGAATAATTTTCATTTGCAAAATGTATGATTGTTTTAGTTTTCCCGCTACAAGCTATAGCATCATGCCTAGAACACAGCCTTGTCCTCAAAGGAGGGTGTTTGGCGATGAAAGATACAACCCTTTAGATTTTAATAAAATCTAGGGTTACCCACATTCTGTCCGAAGAATAATTAATGAACTTTTCCCTAAGTTTAGAGATGATTTTGAGGAATCATCATCAAGACATGTACAATGTTTCATTCGTTTGATGGAATATTGTCAGATTGAGGAAGAAGATGTTATCATGAAATTTTTTGTAAGAACTTTAGAAGGTATGGCTAAAAGTTGGTTTACTTGTTTACCAATGCACTCCATAGATTCATGGCATTGACTCAGGACATTTTTCCTTGATACTTTTAAAGATGAGTCAGTAGTGAATGATGAATGTTTGTCTAAAGATAGAAGTCTGCATACTCAAAAAGAATTTGAAGAGAAAATTGCAAACAAGGTTGAGTCTGAATCATATATTAATGCGCTGTGTGATATAGAAAGATTGGAGTATGAATCTATCTATGATGTTCATGATAGATTTATGAAATTTCTTCTTGCTATACCAGAATTAGAAAGACCTGATGAGTCATTTTGCATTGATTTGTTCTGTGAGAAGTATAAGCCAAGTCTGAGTACCATTCCAGTTCAATGGAGGCCCCCTAACCTTAAAATTTTATATCAATGGCTTTTAATAATTGAGGAATGATAAATAAATATGGGAGTCATCTCTTAACTCAATTATGTGATAGTACTTTTTCAATATTTAGTCTAATGGATGCAGATGGTATAGTAGAAGACAAGAACGATAGTGCACCATGCAGTGATAGGGATGGTGTTTCTAAACAACTTACAGAAGAAATATGTCCAGAAGAATATTGCAGCCATGATGGTCATGAATAGATAAATAAAACATGTGAAGTGTTTTCCATTTTCTCTAAAGATACAGAAATAGAAAGAAAATTTTCTATAGCAAATGAAGGCTACAATGATGCAAATGATACTAAGAGTATTTTCTCCTCTATGGACTCTGGATACAAAACTGAGGATTATGATGATTTCGATGTTTTAAGTTGTCCTGATGAGAAAAATGTTGTTGTAGATGGAATTTTGTAGTCAGCTAAAAAGTATCCTTATATAGGTGATCAAGAGGATTTCAAATCTATTTACAACCCTAGTGATTCTGATTCATTTCAAAAGTAGGAGATGGAATTGATCTCCTTGAATGAAAAGCATTCTAATGCAGATGAAGACAAGCAACCATTTGATGGTAATATTGCATTATGTGATGAGTATGACAGCGAATGTTGATGCAAGCTCATGGATCTGTTTTAGTGAGTTTGAAGCAGCAGATGACTGTGAGGATTTCATTTCTTTTGAGCCAAGTTTTGAAAACCTTGATGTAGATTTAAACAAGTCTTTGTTTGTTGATTTAAATGAGCCTAGCCATGAGCCTTTTCATGAGGATGTAGAGGTTGATTCCAATGAGGGATCAGATTATGATTTTGAACCAAAATTGCTTGTTGTTTGGCAAGCTTGTGATGTTGAAAAGGTTGATACCTTATGTTCAGAAGATGGCAGTATGATTACAGATGATGAGTCAGAAATTTTTGATGACCCTCACTACCAACATGATGAAGAACAAGTACAGGGTGTGTTAAAGGATGAGTGTATTTCTTTGAATACACTTGAAGATAGTTTGCATGATGAACTAGATCTTCTGGTAAGTTATTGTGATGGTTTACATTTTGATATGCAAACTAATGATCAGAAGGAGCTTAATAGTACCAGACACGTAGCAGATTATGAGTGCTATTTTTGTCAGCTAGAAGAAGTTTTCATTGAATGTGGCAATGTGCAGGACATTGAAACAAGTTGTTTTTAGCCTAAGAGTGATTCACATGATAAATGTAATCAATTGTTGCCACATGATTATCAGCGTTTGGAAAGTGTCCCTGACTTTCAAATGCATAGTGATTATGAGCATATTGATGATGTTGTATATGATGGCCTATTGAGGGGTACCATCATGTTCAATCAGGAAAATGGTTGTGATCAGACTGTGCTTTCATATGGTCTTGATCCCCATTTTCAAATCTTGTCACTTGATACACAATCAAAGAATGAAGAGAGTGGGAATGATGGGGCTTATTTTATTTGGTTGCCAATTGATGACAAATCCAAATAGAGAGAAAGTTCTCACTTGCATGTAGGCAGCCTGGTACTTGTGTTTGCAAAGGTGCAGTCACCAATGTTGTTGTGGTTTGATGGAGGCAAGCATAAGTTGGGGGAGATCAGCTCTTTTTGCAGAATTGTGTTTGACAGAGGTAAATGTTGACTCCTCCTTTTCATTTGGTGGCTTGGGGTCACCAAATAGAGTTTGAAAAAATAAGATTTGATAGGGGATATTCTTGAACTACTAGTTCATGGACAGTTCTTGAAGTTATACTTCACATGAAGTATTCTTTTCCATGAACAGTAGTTTAGGTTTGTATATCTTGTGTGTAGCTTGGGTTGTTTTGTCCAAACAATCCCTTTTGGTCGTCTCTGCCTCTTGGTCTACTTCACTTGATATTCTGAATCCTCGCTCCATTCCAGTGGAATGAATGTCCCCAACTGGAGCCACTATTGGAGCTTCAAAATTTTTGCTCCTTTTGTTTCATTTCCACCCTGCCTAGAGTCAACTAGCCTTTCGTGGTGTTTGGAAAATCCTAGGGTTGGGGTTTTAGCTTTCTTTTCATGTAAAACCCTAGTGTTTGCTGTATGCCTTGGTTGGGTTCTTTTTGGACGTTACCTTTTTGGAGGGTTTTTAGAACAACTTATGCCCCATCATCTCGTCTAGGCTTTGGTCCCTTTGGTTTTAATTTTTGTAGCCTTTGCAGGTTTTATTTTCCCTAAAGTCTAGGTCGGCCTCGTGCTAAATCATTTAAAAAACAACTTATGACATTGTTGTACCGTCGGCCTAGTAATGCCCCCTTATCCTATTAATAAGCGTTATATTTTGCAAAAGTATGGTGTTCACGCTATCATTGATCATGTGCCTTTGGATATCAATGGTTTCCTGCCATCCCATGGTCGGGAATTGTAGGATTGCGGTATCGCAGGAGGGTGCCATGTGTCCTATCTAGGGGATCAAACTTGCGCCACCGCTGATCAACTGATGTTTGATCTTAGCCCTTGCCTACTATTTTCCAATCAGAAGGTGCTCACTTTTTAATTACCATGAAGTAGCGAGGTGTTGCCATGTGTGCATGGTGGGGCCCGTGGAAATTTTGAGCAATGTATTTTAAATGTTTCATTGCTTCCATAGCAAAAACATTTAAAATGAAATATTTGATATGGTCGTGGGAATGCATTAAATGATCAAACACCACGCAAAGGAATTAAGGTAGCAAGTTAGATAACTTTTTGTCAAGTCTTGGCGAAGTTGCAGAGCAATTTGTAAATTCTGATGCATCTAAAGAGAAATCCAACTTAGGTTTTGTGCCAGTCTGTAACAGGTTTTGAGTTCATGGAGATTTAATGTTGTATAACAGTACTAGAATTTGATTTTAAATGAAAAATTCAAGCTCATGTCTCTCCATTATACTTGCATATGTGAACCTTGAATAAAATTACCAAGGGTTGTTTTTTCCATCTCACTATTGTGGTGTGTATGATCCTTATTTTGGCTTTAATTAAAAGAATTAATTAAAGTGCTTAAATGGGATTATAGGAGGATATGTACTGTATAAGGATTTGGTAAGTAGTATTGAGTTAGAATACATATTGATGAGATTACAAGGTAATGTTTTCAAATATCTCATATGTTATGTGTTAAATCTATCATATGCCTTTAGATGCTTATAAATTTGACTCCTTCCCAATCGATATATGGCACTGGCCTAAGTTGTATTCACCCATATGATTTAGTATTTGCTTATCTTTGCCTAGAGCTTGCTGCAAATTGCAAATCAATGACCATCTTATAATACCTCATGTTATAGCTGTCTCATGCTCTAGGTAGTTGATACTACTGATAAACAACCAATTTATTTCATTGTTATCCTGTTTTGTTGAACTATTGGGTGAGAATATTTGTTATTGTTAATGTTGTTTATAATAACGGTGCAGAGGTTATAAACACATTAAGGGATCACCCTCTCGGGTCTTGGAGAGGCCAAAGTGTAGGAGGTTTCTTAAAGTCCTTGTCAGTTGGTCCAGGTCCTTCGAGTTGCCCTTGATTGGGATTGGCAGTCCCATAGGTAGATTAGGAGACAAACCTGGTTACAGTGTAAAAAGAAACCAACACATTCCTTCCTCATTTTACCATTGACAATACTCTTCCCTTTATTCTCCATTCTTTTCTATCTACCCTTTCCTCCATTTCTCGAGGAGACCATAAGAAATTAGTGAGAAACTAAAGCAAAAATCTCCACTAAGAAGCTTTCTTCATTGAATCCAAAATAATCTTCTTTGAAAAAATAACACTCAACTTTAATTCTAATATACTTCTACATTATCTCACGTATATGTGTCAAAATGATTAATAACCACTTTACCAACTTGTCCCTTACCATTCCATTAATTAAGTGTATCACTTATATGTTTAAAGATGCATTGCCAACTTTCTTTATAGTAAAAAAATTCAATACACCACCTTTTCAATAGTTATCACGATAGTGCCTTCATAATACTGCAAGACCCTTATCACTTCAAATAATAAATATTAAAGTATAACATTCTTTTGTACAAACAAATTATTATTATATTATATTAATTATTTAATGTAACAAGTATTGGCTAAAATATTAGTTATACTTAATATTACTAAAGAGTAATTATATAATAATTTATTTTTTAACATAAAAATAAAACCATAAAACTAACATGCAACCTAAATAGACCAAATACCTATTTCATGTAAAAAATTCAATCAGAAATATATTCTAATCAATATATTAGGTAATCTATTTATATTTGAAATTATTGATAAAAATTAATAACATACTAATAAAAAAAAAAATCATATTAATAAAAATTAAATATATTCTGTATAAAATAAGGAGGAAACTCTTTTGAACCAAAGTTATGAATTAGTGAGGTTACAAAATGGGGACCTCATCCTCAATATAAACATTTAACAACATCCTAATAGAGTATGAACCTTGACGACCAAAACAACACCATAATAACTTAATCATCACAACATACCACTATTGACAAAATTAAATATATTTATTTATAATTTAAATTTAATATTGTTTAAAATAAAATAATTATATATTTTTTATTATATAATATTATTTTCTCATGTCTGCATTTTAAAAAAAAATGACAATAACAATAATTTAATACTCAAAAACAAATGGTAGGGTCTATTATCAAACCCAGTCTCCGACGACTAGCCAACACAGTCGTTACTGTCTTTCCTAATTCACGTCCGCACATTAACTAGTCAGTTAATAAGACAATGTGAGATTGCAATTTCCACATTCACAGGACTGTCGAAAACATCAGATTTGACTGGCAGATGGTAATGGCCTAATACGTCACCCATTCCCTTTCATACCAAATTCAATGAACAAAAGCCAGAATACTTCTTGAAATCAAAGACTATACTGGGTGGGGAACGTACAAATTATTTCCCCACTCACAGAACAATCAATTCCCAAGATAAGAGTGTAGAAAATATGACTCGATTGTTGACAAAATGGCACATTGAAAGGACTCGTCGAAAAGGAGGTTTGTGTAATGGATGATCACCATTCAAAGAAGACTCTTAGCTTGGCTTGGAATAGATTTGGAGGCTGTTTTCCACCGTGTATGACTAACCTCAAGCCAACCTCGAACACGGCAGCGGAAAATGATTTGCGCCCTATTCCACTCATATCTCAGAGTCTTGGAAATTGATTAGTCTGTACGGGGACGTGAGCGAAAATAATTTGCAACCTTCTCAACCCGCGGCTAGTCTTCGATTTCAGTAAGTATTCTTGATTTGTTCATTGAATTGGCATGAAAGGGAACGGTGGACACATGAGCCCATTACCGTATGTCACAATTAAAGGCTAGTGCATCACACTTGTCACCTATTAAATAGCTTTCTAATCTAAAGATATTATTAAGGAATAATAAATTTCTCAAGCTTAACCGTAGGTAAATAAATGAAGTGCATAAGATGTGGGTATGGATATATTAGGAAATATAACTAGCAATGGCATGTTGGTGTGTAATGGGTACGTCGAAGAGGTGTGGAAGGTCAATTAGGGAAAAAATGGTTTATTTTTTGCATACATTTGTATAGTTATTGAGGTCAACTAGTAGGTCATTTAGAAAATGATGTTGCTTATGCAACAAATCTCTAAATTGAGAAGTGATAGCTTCAAATCAACTATGCATCCACATACAGGGATCCAAACATGACGAAGATGAAACCTCATAATCAAAAAGATAATCTTTCTCTACTACTTAAAAGGTCATGTTCTATTTGCAATATAGAAAAAAGGGAGAGTTTAGAAATCGAGATAGAAAAAAGGAGAGATAGAGGGGGGCGAGGATCCAAACGTGACTAAAAAAAACCTTAGAATCAAAAAGATAATCGGGCTCTACTATTAACAAGGTCATGTTATGTTTGCAATATAGAAAGAGGGTGAGAGGAGATATGGGGAGAGAGAGAGAGAGAGAGAGAGAGAGAGAGAGAGAGAGAGAGAGAGAGAGAGAGAGGTCTTAGAGATGGAATAAGAAAAATAGAAATCTAAAAACCTAGAAATCCTAGGGCATGGCTAGGTGGTTTAAGAGGTTCTAGAGCAAATATAATTTAAAAAATATGTAATTGAATACCTTTAAATAGAAATAGAAACAATAAATGAAGCCCTTGTAAATTTAGCTTTAACTAAAGATTGTTTCCATAATTACAAAATAATATAAAATAAATCTAGATAAATTATTATGTAATATTAGTAAAATATAAGTGATACTTATTATCAATTATTAATGTAAATGTAATAGAATGATACAATAAATTATTATTTTTTATGTATAAATTAGTATATAATATATAATAAGATGTAATAATAATTAATACCAATTAACAATTTGAATATAATCTAGGTACACATATGAAATATTACATTGTATAATATTATAACTTATATTAAACTATATAAAATATTAATAATGAATAGCATAATATATAGTATGTAATATTATGTATACATATGCAATATAATGTATTAAAAATAATAAATAGTATATAAATATTATATATATTAAGGGAGAGAGACCGATTCTGGGTAGGGATATATTGTGTGAGGGGTCCACGTCAGGAGGGTCCATGTTAGCCATTTTTTTTGTAAACTCAAGATAGTTCACTTGGCAACCCAAAAAATTCATCAGGGGAACCTTGTTGGTTCAGACCTTGATAATGATTAATTATGCAAAAATCAACACTCTGCCAATTCATCAGAGGAATTTCAGAATTGTCTTATTGCTCTACATCTCCATTCGATAGATTTTCTTGGCTAGCATAACTACACTATACAATGAGAGCCTAATTCTCCATTCTATTAGTGCATATAGCCTAATTATGAAGCTGATCACAGGGGTAGCACCATTCTTGCTCATGGGCCAAGTTGTTTTGTGGTAGTAACTCTCTTGAAGGGATAGGAACATTAGGATCATAGGGCCTGAAAGGCTTGGGGTTAAAATTTCTCTTTTGATAATTGT
Organism: Sequoia sempervirens; assembly: GCA_007258455.2. NCBI lineage: Eukaryota > Viridiplantae > Streptophyta > Pinopsida > Cupressales > Cupressaceae > Sequoia > Sequoia sempervirens. The sequence goes on from VDFB02271358.1 coordinate 603,296,396, forward strand.
TTTGAAAAGGCCCTCTATTTTACTGATTTGGCTAAAAAGAGGTTGGGTACGGTCTTTGTCTTGATCGACCTGGTTTTTAAGGCTTACAAACTCATTGCTAAAATTCTTTCCTAGATATTGCAACATACTTTTAATCTCTTGAATCTCTCTATTTTGCTCAAGAATGACATTCTCCTGGGTAGCAGCTTGATAACCTATTGCTGGTACAACAGGTATAGAGGCTATAGGTGGCAGATTTACGAGTGACTAAATCTCAGGAAATATAGGCATGGGTGATCTAGGAGCAATCTTACCCACTTGAATAAGACAGTTTTCATCGCTTAGGGTAATTTAATAAGCATTAGGAAAAGTATAACCCCCCATTGACTGGATCATAATTGAAATCTCAGTGTTCAAGGCTTTTAGATAAAAAAGAAAGGAATGCTTGGGTGATGGTTTGACAATTAGGGGAATCTTGTCCCAGGTTTGTTGAAAATGGTAATTAAAGTTAGTCAGGTGCTCATGTGGAGCACACTTGATGGTGCTTAGCTGCTCTAACAGAGAAATGTGATTTGACTTGTCTACAAAATGCCTGTGAAGACCATCACCAAGCTGGTCCCAAGTGGTAATTGAAATAGCTGGCAACCCTCTGAACCATTGTAGAGATTTTCCTTTTAGTGAGGTAGCCAACAATCTCAGAGCCACGTTCTCCTCTATTATATTGTGTACTGAGCAAAGTGTGGACACATCTTGGATGTGCTCGATCGGGGTAGTCTGATCCTCACTAGTAAAATATGGCAGCCCTTTCAAAGAAGCCACTGGGATATCATCATGTATCACCAATAACAATGAGTTGCCTCTATTGAATGGTGCAAGGAAAATTTCCTTGCCAATGGCGGTGATTGAGACATTGGAGTTGTGTTCCTTCTTACAAAAATTATGGGACTGAGCTCTGAAGGAGTGGATGTAGCCCTTCTTGTTGGATCAAAATTTCTCCTCAAAGTTATGCCTCTCCTTCTTGGTGGGGAGTGCTACAAGTACTCAAATGGAATTGGGCTTGATCTGGTCTGGATTCTTCTCATAAGATTTGTTAACCAGATCTACAATCAAACCAAAATTAGGAGTCGCCAGGTATATTTTTTGAGACCTCTATAGGTAGAAAAATACTGCTGCATATACCAAATAGCAATTTACAGTCTTGAAAAACTCTAAAAACAGGACTCTTAGTGTCCCACTGTGTGTGCCAAAATCTATTGGCAATCAAGATTTCACCCTTTAGGCAAGTTGCACTTATCTATCCTATCGCAACATGGAAACACTCTCTAGTTTGTGGGTAAACCAATTGGGGAGAGATAATCTCTTGAGTGGGTTGGTTCCCTTCTAGCTAATCACCTAATCTAAGCACTTCTAGAGAAAAGGGGAGTAGGAAGAAACCTGGAAATCAACACCTACAACTTAAGATGATCAGCTAAATATGGAGACTCTGATGAAACTTAACTCACAACACTTCTTTCAAAATAATTAACTCTCACAATTCACCATAATGCATTTAGTTCATTAGTGTTTTACATAAAGACCCTTGAACATTGGATATAATATACAACCTAACTACCTACAAAACTTGACAATAACCCACAACAACAGGACAAAGAAGGACCCACCAATCTAAATCACAACCAAATCTAACTATCATTGTGATCTCATGATAAGAAAGAGAAAATGATAAATTCGTTGCTTTATTGCAAGTGAAGCAGCAAGGCATCAAAATATGATTCAAAACAAGTTTACAAAGCTCTCAAAATGACTAAGAGAGCAAGAAACTAAAAAAAATTGAATCTTGAGAAATTCAAATTTCTTAGATTTATAGCCAAGATGTGACCTTGCAGTGCCAAAATAGAAAAATCAGGTTTGTTGTCCCTCCAAAGGGCAACTCATTTTGCATTTTCAAGCTCCCTCAAAAAGCCTAAAAATTAGCCTCCAAAATAGATCCAAAAGGCATCAAAAAGCTGGAAAATCACCACCACACAAAATTTGATCCAAAAAGGCCTCAAAATCAAGCACTAATTGCTAGAAACTAAAATTAGAAACTTCAATTTAGCATATTCTTTTTGAATTCACCCAAGACTAAACTCAAGAATAGAAATTTCTGATTTGAACTTAAGTGCATCATCAAACTACATTTAAACATTAACAAACACCAAGGTAATTTATAGAAACATTACCATTAGTGTTGTTTTGCAATCATATGTAGTTTATGAATCACAAATAGAAAGCCTATTTACACTTGATTTTCACAACTCGCCTCTAGTTACTCTGATTTTTCTTCAATTTGATCTCAAATCCTTCTGATTTTTTCCCTTTTGATCTCCAATTATTTTTATTTTTTTGCATTTAATTTTTACAAAAAATAAAACACTATGTATGATGCTCCTTTACATATTTTATTTTTATATAAAAAATCATAAAAAAATAACTATGCCCATCAGCCACTTAGGCAAAAAAATTGATGGCCCTAAGTCATCAATTGGTCTCAAGGGCAATTAGTATGAAATATTTTGAAGGCATAAAGAAGGGAAAATGCAACCCTAATGAGGGGCCATATGCATGGTGTATGATTTGATTTTCTTCAAAAACCAAAGAAAAATAAAAGGCCAAAGCTAATGTTTTGACCTAGGCACTGTATCATATTAGCAAGGCATTGGAAATTTAAAAATATGTGATAAAAATCACATCAACCAAAGAATAGGGTTAAAACACTAACACAAAAAGGCCACCCTTCATTTCATTCACTTTTCATTTTTCATCGGCCTTTTGAGGAAAATGCAGCCTTGCTATGCACCACCATGGGAGATTAGGGTTTGGATTTAGAGCCACCATTCGAGCTCTTCTCCTTCAATTTTTCAATGCATTTTATCCTTTGTACTTGGTGGTAAGCTACCAACTATGTTTTGTTTCTTCCTTGGCTTTATTTGATAGAAAAAATTAGGCCTTTTGGCTACAGCTTCACTAGTTTTTAATGTGTTTTTTCTCTTTTATTGTGTCAACACTCCTTGCCATTCTCATGGCCACCAATGGAGATTTGTTGGAGCATTTCATGAATCTCGGGCCACAGGTTTGTTGGGCTTCTCCACCTCAACGCAGAAGGTAAGCTCTCCATTCATCCATTCCACAAGCATTTCTCTCTTAAATAAATCTCGTTTAAGCTTTCTCTTGCAAAAATATGAAAGATTTGGAGTTTTCTTGAAATGGCTATTGTTCTAGCCACAACCACACTGTATATTTTCCTTCTTCTTTTGTATGAAATTGATAGGGTCTGGCCCTCAACATGTAAACCAAAGCATTATTGTTGAATAGAAACACATTTTTGAGTGTAAACTCTCCATTTTGTGGATCTTCTAAACCCTTCAAAGCCACAGGCCTGTAGCTTTCATTACATAGTTTTGAAAACATTAAACTAAGGGTTTGAACCCTTGTTGTTCTCCTTTGAATTTTTATTTGATTCTTTGAATCCCTAAGTGGGTATCGTGACCCATGAAGGAAAAACATTTGGCCTCTCCAGGCCGTGGGTATGAGAATGATAATCAGGGTTTCCTTCATTCTAAACTTGAACATTTTCTACTTATGCATTCTTGAAATAACATCATGTAAACTTATGTGGGGTTTACTTTGAAGATTGAGCTAGACACCATTTCAATTTCACTCATTTGGAACCATGGCTTGACACTTAGGCACTGTTGTAGCATAGCATAGACTCATTGTTTGACAATTAGGAGGGTTACAATGCATACATTTTCCATTGTTTTCCTTAAGCATGCATTAACTTATTCCACCATGCTTACACCAAATGTGTAGATTTTCTTTGTAGCTCATTATTCCTTTGCATTGCTTGCTTGTTGTAACCTACAAAAACTTGCTTCCAAATGGACCGTATATTGATGTATTTACTTCTCATTATGCAATTATTTGCTTTCAACCACTGTGGAGTTATTGTAGGTCGCTTTTCATGCCTATTCTCACTCTTTCTGTGCACTTGAACGCTTTAAAAAGAAATGTATCCTCAGCTTCATGCTTAAATGAAACTATGTATTGAACTTCTTTCAGCTGTAGCATTGAAACTTTGAACAAACACATCTTATCCTATAAACTTACTTCATTAATGGTGTTGCCTTGAACTATATTTTGAGCAAGCTCCTATAATAGATTTGGCCTACCTCAGTGATGTTTTTGGTACTTCACTTGTAGCCATTTGTCATGATTCCAATGCATTTGAATGCTTCAAAACACACACATTCGCACTTTTCCCACCTCACTTTTATGCTTTATGAGAACACAAAATCATGTAATAGGGCACCATAATATTGAAATAAACTTACATTTTGCAAATTACCTCTGTGTGTGTGAAAATATGATCAATCTAAATGAAATTCAAACACATAACAATAAGACATTAAATCAGGAAAACTAAAAAAGAAAACAGAAATAAAAAAACTGTGACTGTAGCTTCTCCGAAATCGTCTTATCTCTCTCTAACTCCAGCGTTTTGTTGTTTCCAATGGCTCTTAGATTAACAGATCAAACTCAACAAAATGAATAGCTGCAGAATGAGATGTAAATAAAATGCATACTATGATAAATACGAGGTTATGCTAAAATAAAAGTATGGCTGTGATGCTAAAAGGTTGTGATTGCATAAGTTGATTGCATGTATGCTCATGCGTATTTGTATGTATGCATAGGTAACCAAAGCTTGGATTTGCACCAGCATTTATAGATTCTTTGAAAGGATTCAATTGGTTGATTTGATTAACGGCCCAAATTAAGGTTGTTCAAATGGATGGTGGAAGATTTTTGAAAGTGGAGAGAGAGATAGAAGGTTTCCCTTTTCCTTCAATTTCCATCATTGAGATCCGAAGGGAAATTTCTGTTTCGAAGAGTGAGTTTAGAATGAGTTAGAATTAAATAAAATAAATTTATTTAATTTGTAAGTGAAGACGGATATAGAAACTCACATAATTAAATAAATTATATTTAATTATGTTTTAGAAATGAATTTAGGGTGAGAGGAAAAAATATTAAATTAAATATTTAATATTTAATTTGATTATGGGATGAAGAGAATATTCCATTATTTGAATATTCAAATATTCAAACTTTAGAATGATATGATAATTAAAATAAATAATCATAGTTATTTAATTTAATTAAGAGGAAAGTGGGAAATGTCAATAACTAAATAAAAGTATTTATTTAATTAAGGTAGAAGAATTAGAAAATGAACAATATAAATAAATAATTAAATTTATTTATATGTAGATGACTTTAGGGGAATTAATTAAATAAATCATATTTAATTAATTAACAAGCTTAATTATGACCATTTTTAGACGTATACATTTTGCCCCTCTTTGAAGTGATGCGTAAAACACATTGCTTCAAAGAAAATAAAATTTTTACCCCTGATATGCTTTCAATGTTTCTGCTGATGATGCCCCCTCGGGAGGTAAATCACAGATGAGGGAGAGAGTGATTTAGCTCTCGAAAAATGATGGAAAAGAAATGTATCACTTTGAAAATAAAGTCAAAAGGCAACAAACTTACCCTTGTTTGACCTTTAAAAGGAAAAACAGGAGAAAGAGACAAATCATTTGCACATTTTAACTTGGTGAATACTGTAGCTCTGAGAGTGACCTTGCGACATGGAGATTCCTTATCATCACCACTGATTTGAGAGATCTCATCGATACTAGCGGCCAGTAGCATATGAACCACTAGTGAGTCGATCTAACCACCTGTACTTTTGAATTTGTACGTTTTTTAATCAAAATTTTATGTTTTTCTGTAGACTTTATTTTTGAAAATGATGTTTGCGCACTTTTAGGATAGTTTGAGCACTTTCGATGTTTTTTCTAGCACTTAGGGTAAAAACAGTAGCACATACAGGATAAGTTTGAAATAGTTAGCGTAAAACTAGTTTAGCGCATTCGATGAAAACTAAAGCACATATAGGGCATGATAGGAAAATTTAGGAGTAAAGCGTATATAGGAAAAACAGTAGCACATATAGGGAAAATGCACATCTAGTGATTAAGTAGCGCTTAGGTTGATTAAAGTTGCGCATATAGGGAAAACGCACATAGGGGGTCTGTGTGAGCGCATCAAGCAAAAATAATGGTGCATATGAGTTTTAGCGCATCTCGTGAAAAGAATGATGCATATGGGGTTTAGCGCATAGAGTCCAAAGAGTAGCACATGTGGTAAAAATAGGTAGAATTGATGATTTGATGATAGGAAAGTGAAAATGATGATGAATATTGCTTCCTTAGTCAACAGATAATGAAATTGTCATGTCATCATGCTGATATGGATAAAAATGATAGAATAATCTGATGATTGATTGATAACTTTGCTTCCTAGAATAGAAAACAAAGAGTAATTGTCTGATAACTTTGTTTCAAAAACAAAGAGTAGATTGAACTGATAAATTTTCTTCCTAGAGTAGAAAACAAAGAGTAAATGATTGATATGACTTCTAATAAATTTGCTTTCTGCAATAGAAAACAAATAGTAATTGATCATAGAGCAGATTTGATATGATATCCAGCTAGATAGATTGTGTATTGGTTTTCTTGATAGGATTGATAGTGTGATATGGGTCATTGATTTGATGCATTGATATGAGTCATTGATATGGGTCTGATATAGTTCACTGATATAGGTCACTTGATATAGGTCACTGATATATATGAGTCTAATTGATTTTGATTGATTAAGATTGAATGATTGGTATGATTGTGATGAATTATCCTTGTGATGAAAATAAGAGGTTTTTAAAAACCTCCAAATTAGAGAGCGGCACTCAGTAGGGTGGGATAGGATACCCGAGTTGACACCTGCTGATATAGCTTTGATAGATACATGTGGTTTGAGATCCTTGTTGGCTATGTTGTCGATTCGGGTCAACAAAGGATTGTTGACGGCATTGGCAGAGCGATAGCATTCAGAGCACAACACCTTTCATATGCCGACTAGTGAGGTGACGATGACTCCAGAGGATGTATACAGGATATTAGGTATCCCAGTAGTTGGTGCCCTTGTGTATTATGATCACAAGGAGCTTGGGGGTACAGATGCTTTGAGGAGGGTGTATGGTGATGGACAGATAGCTGGGTACTGGGTACCGTGGGCTGACTTTCGAGGATATCCAGCCTTGCTTGCAGTTTTAGGTGCGTTCATTAGAGGTCTCTGTTGTCCGGATCGTCGGGTAAAGGGATTATCAATGGGATGGGGCAGGATTTTGGAGCAGATGTTGCTACAGCCACAGAGATATGCATGGGGGAGTTGCATGTTAGTGCATCTATATCATGATTTGTATTAGGTGGTGTACATGGGTTCTTCCAGTTTGTCATGTGGTGTGACATTGCTGCAGATCTGGGCATGGGAGCATCTTGCTGTGACGAGATCGGCATGCCCCAGAGTTAGGCCACTGGGTAGGCCCTATATATATACGTATGCAATGTTCCTTACCTAGCCCAAGCTGGGCAAGGTGGATTATTGGAGATGACTATTAGATGATATGGATATAGTGGTATGGCGACCATATCTTGATTGTGAGCCATGGGCTACAGATGATCTAAAGATATCGTTTGTATGCATTCCTCAGTTCCTGATAGGGTGGACTCCCTTCATTCTTGAGAGGTTTTTGGCAGAGACAATTTGGATTTATGCAGGGGATGCCACAGGGGGTTGCACACTATGCTCGGAGAAGAGATCAGGTTGGATGGGGGCCATGTATTTCTTATCAGAAGCATATACAGAGTTCCAATCATTAGCGCCTGAGGCATGGGATGACAGGTGAGACATTATTGATGCTGGCATGTTTGATGAGTACTCTCTATATTACCATACACATCCCTTTCCACGATTTACCAGTCTTGATGAGCCAACACCCATTCTGGTAGCACCACAGCCAAGGGTAGTGAGATAGGAGGATGTGGCCAGTGGCGAGCAGGGAGCAGTTGGAGGAGAGGAGGTGGAGAGCAAAGATGAGGAGGAGAGTTCTGATGGAGATGATGGAGATGATGGTGAGGATGAGGGATAGGTGTTGGGGAGGTCGAGGCTAGATATTTTGAGAGGTGTCTAGATCATGTGGTAGCCGAGGACAGGGATTGGGCAACGGACAGTGATCCGGATGGGATCCTCATCTCAGTAGGGGAAGTTAGCCACGCTTCAGGCCTAGGTGCAGACACTACAGGGACAGCAGGGACAGTTACAAAGTCAGCTGGTGCAGGCATAGGGATTTATTGTATAGCTACAGGCCCAGCTAGCACAGGCACAAGCACCTGCCCTAGACCCACAGTTAGCCCAGGTGATGACAGAGAGAGATGCATTTAGACAGAGGACAGTAGAGGCTGAGGGCGTTGCTTAGAGGCTGATGGGCACCATAGAGAGTGCATCATTGCAGGATGCCATTGCAGAGGGCATGGAGATGGCGAGGGAGGCCGAGTATTACAAGGTTAGGTACGAGGAGTTGTGTCCTCCCGAGCGTAGAGAGCCATTTCCCTGATCTCGGAGCAGGACTAGGAGTAGATCATAGACACACACACAGACCATGGGAGTGACTGGGCCTCAGCGGGATCTAGATGTAGGTACCAGTGGTAGGCCACCTCCTTCTAAACCAGCTCCATCAGGGGCATCGACCAGTTAGTAGATATAGTGCACATATTTGTACCATTTTTTGGAGCATGTATATTGATTTTTGATCATATCTAATGTATTTTGCTTTGGACATTTTAGTTTCATTAGACATTTGGACATTTGTATCATTTTTTATGAGTGATGATATGTAGTAGCGATGATTATTTTTGATGATGTGATGTGTATTTTTGAGATGATAATGTGATATGCATTTATTTTCATATGTTATGGATTTTGGTATGCATTTGAATGATTTGATGATTAACATGATATGCACGATGATTCGATTATGATGTTTTTATTATGATGATGATGATTTAATAATGTGTACTAATGATGCCATGTAGGTGGATGACTTATGATGTGTATATGGAAATGTATGTATGGAATGTTTTTTTTCTTGGATTTTTCAATGCAGCTAAAAAATGATAATATGATGAAAAATGAATGTTGTGTTCATGATATGAGTAAATAGTGAGGAGATGTATGATAAAATGATATGTGATGAAAACATAATGATTTGTAATAAAAATGACATGATAAATGAAATGAATAATAATGGATGTATAATGATAATGAAATGATATGATGAAATAATGATATTGAGATGAAATAAATGATGATAATGATAATAAAATGAGATGATATGAATGAAATGAATGATAATGATAGTGAAATGATATGCTTCGATAATGATAATGAAATGAATGATAATGAAATGAATGATAATGACGTGATAAATAATGAGATGATAATGATAACGATACCAAGATGGAATAAATTACATGAATGAAATGATAAAATATATGATATAAATGAAATGAATGATGGTGCAATACATGATAATGATAATGAAATAATGAAATGATGACAATGTAATGATAATGAATGAAATGATAATGGGAATGAATGATAAATGTAATGAATGATAATGATAATGAAATGAAATGATAATGATAATAAAATGATAATGAAATGATAATGATAATGATAAGGAAATTGTGAAATGACAATGAAATGACCATGAAATGATAATGATAATGAAATGGTGAAATGACAATGAAATGATAATGATAATGAAATGACCATGAAATGATAATAAGGAAATGGTGAAATGACAATGAAATGATAATGATAATAAAATGGCCATGAAATGATAATGATAATGAAATGCTGAAATGACAATGAAATGATAATGATAATGAAATGGTGAAATGATAATAAAATGATAATGATAATAAAATGATAATGAAATGACATGATGAGATGATAATGCTAATGAAATGATGATGAAATGATAATGATACTGAAATGATAATGAAATGATAATGATAATGAAACAAATGTTTGCATTGTCCTCCACAAATAGTCCAAAGAAATATGACAGCCATTGGCCTTTCAAAAATGCTGATGCAAATCCAATATGTAGTTATGTACAATGACCTAAAATGAAATGCAACTAAATGAAATCAACCATTTTGTTGAGCTCTTTGGCTAGCCTGCTTAAATCATCATAGAGCGTTTAAAAATGTTGGAAGTGTGTACAAGCATCAAAGGGAAAATTAGCACCAATGATGACCTGAGTACAACTTTCATGATTTTTGATATAGCAAGTGAACACAAGCATCTATGTATAATTGAACCGGGATGACCTAAGTATTTCTTGCATGAACAGACAAAGACTAACCACCATCTGATGCAAATTTGGAACTATCATCAATGATAAACTTTGGAAATCATGTCTCGTGACATACTTGCAACAGATGGATGATTAACCTCAATACAACAGACAAAGAAAATTCATCCTCTTTCCTTGCCACTCTAGTTCAGTACATCATCGAGTGTGCTCTAGAGAAATGATATCAAAAATTAAACAACCATTGTTCAAAAATGAAATACTGTTATTCCAAACATTATTCAGATTATAGATCATCCACATATGAGTTATGATAAGGTACGTAAATGAAAGCTACTATGATATAGATCAATGATTGGATGTTTTATCGATACAGTTTGATCTAGTTGTTTTGTTTTTGTATGATTGGATTTGTTGTCATTATCTCATTGTTTTGGTAAAACTTGAAAGTTGATTGCCCCCAGTATAACCATGTTTTCCCTTGGTATTGACACAACTTGCTGAAATGAATATGTACAATAATCAATCCATGGTAAGACGTTATCGCTCGTTGTAAACGATGATAGCATGGTGCTGGTGTGGCCCTAGGATGATGGAAAAGACACTCGAAAACAAAGGCTAAAAAGTTAAATGCAGAACATGAACTAATAAATGGAGAGCCTCAAATATCGTCTGTTTACCAGATTTTCACTATTTGTTTTTATTGCATTTTTCATGTCAATAGACTGCCTGTTGCTAGGTTTTCACCCTATGACGGTTTTTTTTGAACTTTTCTTTTTTTTGTATTTCTTTAGGACTTTTTCTAATTTTTTTGTATTTTTTCTTTTTTTTTTTTGTATTTTTTGACTTTTTGATTTTTTGTATTTCTTCAAGACTTTTCTGATTTTTTTTGTATTTTTCAGGACTTTTCTGATTTTTGTATTTTTTCAAGACTTTTTCTAAATTTTTTTGTATTTTTTTAGGACTTTTTCTAATTTTTTTGCATTTTTTAGGACTTTTTCTGATTTTTTTGTATTTCTTCAAGACTTTTTCTGATTCTTTTGTATTTCTTCAGGACTTTTTCTGATGACGATAACCACTTTAGACATAATACTTTTTCAAGTGCATGTTGTTGATAGGTTCATCAAACAGGTTCCCTTTTGACATTGATAGCTTGAAGGCTCCTGAACCATAGACTACGATAACCACATAAGAACCTAGCCCATTTGGTTCAAACTTTCCTTTCTTCTCTTTGTCTTACTGATTGTGTAGGTTCTCTTTCAGAATAAGATCACCCACCTGAAAGGTACGTGGCTTTACTTTGTGATTATAGCTACGAGACATCATCTATTGATATGCTTTTAAATGATCAACTGCTCTTTGTCTCTTTTCATGTAGGAGTTCTAGTTCTTGGAGTCAGGAGACTCTACATTCATCATCCGTTGTAAGACCTTTCAATGATACTCTGAGTGAGGGAATCTCAACTTCTAAAGGTAGTATGGCCTCTGCTCCATAAACAAGAGTGAATGGTGTTGCTCCTGTTGGTGTATGGATACTAGTTCTGTAGGCCCATAGAGCAAGATTGAGTTGAACGTGCCAATCCTTCCCTGAATCATTCATAGTCTTCTTAAAAAAATTTAATATTGTTTTATTTGAGGCCTGTACTTGACCATTCCCTTGTGGATAGTAAGGTGTTGAATATCTATGCTGAATGTGAAATATCTCACAAAGTTCATCAACATCCTGATTTTTGAATAGATGTCCATTATCTATAATAATGGAGTTGGGAATGTCATACCGACAAATAATATAATTGAGTATGAATGATGATATTTGTTTGCTGGTAACTTTAGTAAGAGGGACTACCTCAATCCACTTGGTAAAATATTATGTAGTTGTGATGATGAACTTATGTCTATTCGATGAAGAAGGATGAATCTTGCCCACTAGATCTAGCCCCCATTGAGAAAATGGTCAGGTTGGTGTGAATGGTTGAAGTTCCTGTACAGGAGCATGAATGAGATTCCCATGAATCTGACATTTTGAGCATGTTTTCACAAAAGTGAATGATTCCCTCTCCATTGTAGGCCAGTAGTAACCCATTATAATTAATTTCTTGGATAAGGTCAGTCCACTCAAATGAGTACCACAGATGCCAACATGAACTTCTTGTAAAGCTTTGTCAGATTTCTCACGTTCAAGACATCAGAGTAAAGTACCATCAAGACCATGATGATAAAGAGTGTTTGCAATAAGAGTGTAGCGAGCGGATTGGCGGATAAAATTGTGTTTTTGGTTATGGGATAAATCGGGTGGCAAGATATCATCTTTGAGGTAGGCATAAATTTTTCCGTACCAAGGTGAATCAGATCCTACCAAGTGGAAAATAATTTGGCTTTCAGGTGTATCATAAGCAGGTGTAAATGATTGTTCCACCAGAAATTCATAACAAGTCTATGTTTCTGGGAGTTGTAACAATGATGCGATCGTAGCCATGGCATCAGCTACTTTATTATCAAGCCTTGGAGTTTGTGTGAATTTGATGTCCACAAAATATTTCTTGAAGTCATCAACCATCTTTTTATATGTATTAGTTTGTCATCTTTGGTTTGATAATCATCATTGATCTGATAAATGACCAACTGTGAGTCGCCATACACCTGTAATTCTGTAATTCTCCATTCTAGTGCTATTTTAAGCACAATGATCATTGCTTCATATTCGGCTATGTTGTTGGTGCATGGAAACATCAACCTATACGATCGAGGAATGATGTGTCCTTGAGGGGTGATGAAAAGTATGCCTGCCCCTGATCCATGTGGAGTGAAAGAACCATCAAAATATAAGGACCATGGTTGTTTAGATTCTATAGTAAAGACATCAGCATCTGGAAATTCAATGTGCAGGGGATGATCTGCTTGTAGTGGTGCTTCAACTAGTTGATCTACGATAACTTGTCCTTTGATTGCCTTACGGTCGACATAATGTATGTCAAATTCACTCAGAATTATTACCCATTTTTCTAATCTTCTTGTCAATGATGCTTTGATTAATAAATACTTTGAGTGGATCAATCTTTGAAACCAGATTGATTGTATGGGTTAACATGTAATGCCAAAATTTCTGTGAAGCAAAGACCGCTGCTAGACAAGCCTCCTCAATAGAAGTGTAGTTGAGCTCATGACTTGTTAGTGTTCTACTGATGTAGTAGATTGCACATTCTTTGCCTATAGAGTCTTCTTGCGCTAGCAGTGCCCACAGAGATGTCTCTATTACAACAATGTATAAGATTAGTGGTTTTTCTGGACTTGGTGGTACAAGAACTGGTGGAGTCATTAAATACTGTTTAATTTGTTGAAATGCCAATTCAAATTTGGAATCCCACTTGAAAGGAACATTCTTATGCAGTAGATGTGTGAAAGGTAAAATTTTGTCGGCCAATTGTGCAATGAACCTTCGTATAGATTGAAGTTGTCCTTGCAATGATCTTAATTGATTGATGTTCCTTGGTGGAGGCATTTCCATAATTGTCTGTGCTTTTGTAGGATCTACTTCAATTCCTTTTTCTGAAACAATGTACTCTAAGAGTTTTTTAGATTTGACACCAAAAACACATTTCTTAGGTTTGAGACGAACTTTGAATTTCTCTAGTCTTGCAAATATTTTGGATAATATTTCAAGATGTCCTTCTCTGGTGTATGATTTTGCCAATATGTCATCTACATAATCTTCCATGAAGATATGCATTGAATGTCATGAAAGATTGTAGTCATGGCTCTTTGGTAAGTAGCCCCGACATTCTTTAGACCAGAAGGCATGACGTTCCAATAATAAGTCCCCCATGGACATGTGAAAGTTGTTTTCTCCTGGTCTTTAGGTGCAATCTTGATTTGGTTGTAGCCAGAAAAACCATCCATCAATGAGTACATGGCATGGCTAGCTATCAGATCAACTATGGTGTTGATGTTTGGCAGTGGGAAGTCATCCTTAGGACATGATTTATTAAGATCTCTAAAATCTATGCATATTCTCATAGTTTTATCTGGTTTGGATATAGGAACAATGTTGGAGATACATTCTACATAGTTGATTGGTCTTATGAAGCCCACATCAAGGATTTTTCTTAGTTCTTCCTTAAACAATAATGTAACATGAGGGTGCATCTTTCTGAGTTTTTGTTTCATTGGCTTGGCCCCTTGTTTGATAGACAAGTGATGCATGATAAGATCAGGATCAAGACCAGGCATGTTAGTGTAAGACCACGCAAAATTTACTTGATTTGCTTTTAGGAATTCCATGAACTCTGGTACTTCTTTATCTGTCATTGATGTAGCTAACTGTAAAATTTTTGGTTTGTCGGAAGTCTCAAGATTGACAACATTTGTAGCCTCAATCAAAATAGGTGATCGCTTATGGTAGTGCCCCGAGAAAGTGTCAAGATTCCCATCATCTGATGCCTCAAAAAGGTTTTCACCTTTTGATATGCTCTTTATTTTATCTTTTTTTTTATCTAATACTGCCATATTCTGGTTTTCACCATTAGATTTTTCCTTTTTGTTTTTATTTTTGCAGTTAGGAAGTTTGACACTCTCCTGATCAAAAACTCTATGTCAAAAATCATTGGTGGAACAATCATTTATATCATCTACAAAAAGGAAGTTTATGATAGCTTCGTCACTTGGAAACATAGGTATATCAATAGGTTCAGTTGAATCCCAATCAATAAGATTAGGATAAATTAGAGATATCGGATCGTCAGGTTGTGTGAAATCGGCTATGGTTATAGTCATAACAGAGTGGTCCGTAGGATCTGAGGTATGAGGTGGGTCAATGATGATACTGTCCTCATGATAGTTTTGTTTGTTTAGATCTAACTTAGCATCACTAAAATCATAGTCAATTTGTGGTTCAGATTCTTGCAGTTGGGACCTTGAACCTTGACGTTCAATTAGAGTTGGGGCATACTAGTTTATTACATCAACCTCTTTGTCCCTCCAGAACTCATTATTGTAAATGGTGTCCCATTCATATTCAGCAGAGTCTATGTTAGAATTGTTATCCAAAAAGTTCTTAACTATTGTCAAACATGCTTCTCGTGAATCTGAGCCTTCTTGCAATGCGAAGATAGTGCCATGTAGTTGTTTGGATGTGATTTCTTTGGAGTGTGTATCATAACCCAATCCAATTTTCTCTTTTGCAGGGAGTCCGCGGAGGTGAATAGGTTCAACTACTCCTTTCCTTTTTCTGATAGGACCTTTTATCATAGCCCATCTTCTGCATGATTGAATACCCTTTTCCATATTTGTTTGTGGGTAATTTGACATTAAAGACTGCTTCATCTTCATCTTTATAGAGCCAGTTTAGAATTCCTATATCCTCAATATTTTCCATGGGGAATTTTTCTTTTATGAATTGTTCATTAAATTTTGTGATTGGCTCTATTGGTGGTTGCTTTAATGTTGATGCTGTTGATATTTGATGTTCCCTGATAGACGGTTGTCCATGTGATCGAGGTGATGTAGGTAAATTGGCAAGACAAAGAGAGTATTCTCCAACTCCATGATCCTTGAATTTCATTTTTTTGTCAAAACTATTGGTCAATTGACTGATTTGTGTGTCAATCTTTAGCAAGTCCTAGCATGAGCTTCTCGATTGTTAGGGACCAAAGTATCTTGATTGGCTTTTATGTTGGCACAAGTTTGAATATTGAAATTATCAGCGGGTATCGTGATTTACTGTCCATCATAAGGAAACTTAAGACATTGATGATAGGTTGATGGGACAACTTGCATTTTATGGATCCAAGGATGACCCAACAAGATGTTATAGGCAAGATCACGGTCCAGTACTTGACAGAAAGTATTCTTTATAACAGGGCCCACTCTAATTGGCAGCATGATTAAACCCTTGGATGCTCTCTATTCATCATCATAAGCTTTTATGGTAATCTTTCTTCTGAAATCAATGGAGTCCTCAGAAAATCCTAAAGCCATAACCAACTTCATGGTATAGATGTTCAAACCAACACCTCCATCTATTAGAACTCGTCTGATACGAAACTTGTGAACCATGACTTCTAAGCACAATGATGAATTATGGGGATGAGTTATGGAAACATCATCTTTTTCAGAGAATGAAAGGCAAGTGGGTGAGGAAAAGTGTCCTACCATGGCTTGAAATTGGTTCACATCCAGGTCAGTGGATACATTAGTTTCAACGAGGGCTTTTTTGAGAATTTCCTTATGGGCTGGGGAAATCTTCAATAGTTCCAGAATAGAAATTTGAGTGGGGGTTTTCCGAAGTTGATTGACCAAATCATATTGATGTTGAGGTGGAGGTTCAATGGATTTTGAAGAGGCACCCTTTAAGACAACCTTAGCTTGTGCTCTTGTTGTTGCATTGACTTCTCTATATTCTGCCTTCTTGTTGACTTTAATGATATTCACCCGCTCGTCGTCTGTGTAGAGATGATTGATTATATGATCATCACTGATATGATTCACATTTTTTTCAGAAGACTCACCCTTTTGATAGTTGGGCAAAGGGTTGGGAAATGCTTGGTGGTCTGTGTTGGATTGTTGATGTCCTTCTATTGTAATGACGTCATTGTAGATTAAGTCTTGAATGGCATTCTTCAAGGCTTGGAAGTTATTTGTGCGATGGCCTTTACACTAATGATAATCACAATAGTATGCCTCATTCCATGATGGAGGCTTTACACTGGGTTCATAGTTTCATTGAGGCAAAAAATTAATGACATTTTTGGCCATCAACTCTTTGAATGAAGATTCTAAAGATTGACCCAATGAAGTGAAATTTCTTCTATTAGAGAAGAATGAAAATCTTTGTGGATTTGTATTTGAGGTGTTCCCTAAGGAATTGTGATTGTTATTGGTACCTCAGTAACCTTGGTTGTTGGAAGTCCCTTGATTGGGAGTAGAATGTTGATTTATATTGTTCCTCGGAGGAGGAGGATTATTTCTGTGATTTGCAATCGAGTTGACATTGTTGTTGTGAATGTTTGGAGAACTGAGGAAAAATGGCTTGGTCGAGGCATGATTCGCATCAACAACACCATCATTCACCATATTTTTGTTGCGAGTCCAAAATTTGGACTTGTCCTGATTATTGTGATGGTTGGATAAGCTAGGATTGTCTTTGTCATATTTTATTATTCCTATTTTCACCAAAGCATTTTCAATGGTTATGGCATCTTCAATCATTTTCTCAAAAGAAGGAGGACAATGTAAGTTCAAATGATAGCTCATTTCTGAATTTAAATTGTTAATGAAGGTAACCATCTTTTCCTTTTCAGGAACAAGACGTGGATATCTGGTGAACATTCTTCTCCATCTATGAAGAAACATAATGAAAGATTCACCAGGTTTTTGTGCAACTTTGCAAAGATCTATCATGGTGATCTGGTGTTGTATGTTGTAGGCGTATTGTGATATGAATAAGTTGATTAATTCTTCAAATATCCTGACGGGAGGTGTAATCTTAGATAGCCATTTCATAGAGTGTACTCCAAGACTCCTAGGAAACAATCGCATCAAGTGTCTTCGTGAGCGATTCCAATGTCATGTTTCTAAAGTCTCTAACATGATCGATTGGATCTGACTTCCCATTATAGCAATCAAATTTTGGCATTTCACAATGTTTGGGAAAAGGAATCATGTTAAGACTTCGGTCAAAAGGATAAGGACAAATGTCCTCTAGAGTATATTTATTTGTGGTTGTTCCCCCTTGTAATTCTTTAACTTGTCCTTGAAGTGCCTTGATTTTTTGAGTCAAAGCACTAAGATCAGAAAGGGTTGTTTCTTCAAGTTTATTTTTCAAGTTTTTAGTATCAAAGTCATGAGGCAATTTAGCCCCTTGTTCAGCTAGATAGCGAAAATATTTTTCCTTATCTCGCTGCAAGATCTTTTCGATGGCTTTGTGAAATTTTGGATCTTGCTCAACCTCTCTAAGACATTCCTCATCTTGTTCCTCATCACTATCCACATGGATTTTATCTTTGTAGTTATGAAATGGATTTTCTTCTCTGTTGTCCATGTTAAAAAGTGGATTTTGATTTATGTTGAAAAGAGGATTACTGCTTCTCCTTCTTCTTGAGTGTTTTGAATATGACTTTCTTTTTGGATTGTATCCTTCAATTTATTGTGTTGAGATCTTGTGCAGATAGGCATATGATTTTGAAAATTTATTCTAGACTTAGATCATGGTTTTTGACAAGTGTAATGGGAATGATATTTTGATCTGATAAGATGTGGAATCTTATGATATGATCAAGGATGCTCATAATTTTTGATTGTGGCTTCCAATGATGAAGGATTTCAAAATCCTGTTGGGGAAGTTGAACCAAAAATTAGAAAGTTTTTTTGAAAAGTGCACTCTAAAAGATTTTGATCTTCGTTTTTAAAGAAATTCTCTCAAGATATTTGAAGAATATGACTGGGGTGTGGAGGATATTCAATAGCAGGTTGTGGTATGTTATTGAACTCAAGAGGTTGGTTATGATTATGCCATTGTGATAGAGTTAATCTCTAATAATAAGCTTGAATATCTAAGGGATCTATAACATACTCATTAGTGAATCCTCTAACAAAGTCTTGGTATCTATGAAGAAATCCACGGAAATGAAGCAACACATGTCAACTTTTGTACAAGAATTTTCTCTTTTGCAATGTTTTCTTGTATCCTAACAGTTTCTTGGGTTTTTTGATTCTCTTGGAAATTGATTTCTTGGGAAATTTTGTTGATTTCCAATCTCTAAGCATGGGAAAAGTATTGGGAATGTTATTGGACCAATGGTATGAAATTTTTTTAAGTGATTTCAATTGTTGTTCTTCATGTTCATTTTAGATGATCTTTAATCTAAATTAATGTGATGGAAGACACAACAAACATTTCGAAGAACAGTTGTTTTTAAGGCCCTATACTGACATGAAGTGTTTGATCAAGAAAAATGTTTTCAACAAATGTTTTCACAGGTTTTGCACATGAAAGAAAATTCAAACAGACTCACTCTTAATGCTCAAGTAGATCATTCTAATGATCAACAACCCACATCTTAGAACTACATCGACTCACACAGTTGTGTCACCCCCAAGGGGTGCCCATGTTTTTGTCTTTTCTAGGCGCATACTCAAAGTTACGGAAGTGGATACCGGATCCCCTGAGTAAATGGTCCTTGGCAGTTATATGGTGAGTGTCTTGGGGGCAGATTCTTCCCTCCCCTTGCATTGTGATTATTAGAATGTTTGAAAACTGACTTCAATTGGCCACTACACTAGGTTCGTAGTAAGGATTTCCATTCGATGCAGCAATAATAAACTCCCTTAGGAGACCTCCCAACCTTTAGAACAAAGGCTTTGGGGATGGTTATCTTGCACACTACGGGCAAAAGAAGGTTTCCCCAAATTAGCTTTAAATTTTATAGTGGGGCAGAATAGCCTAGCTTTGGCTTGAACCCACTTGAGTCGTTCTCGTAGGGTGAGTACTTTTTCCCACTACGACAAGCTCTCTAAAGGATGTAATTAAAGCAGTAAAATTTATGAAATTGAAAAGGCAAGTCTGGTATTCTGATCACCCAGTTAAGGGGAAAGCATAGACCTATTGCCACAGACAAAGCAAACAAATGTTCATTTTAAAACCCAAATCACAATGATCTAATCTAAGTGAAGATATTGCTTCACAAAAACAAGTTGTTCAATTTTAATTGCAAGATCATTGTGTGGTGATTGTCCTAGATTGCTTCATTTTATCTAGATGTGTCTACCCTAGGATTGTTTCATTTTAAAATCTAGAAAAAGAAAAAGAATTCTATCTACGGAAGGCGTTAGACTCATAATTCTGTGTTTTGTTACAATCCATATGAGCCATAATAGAAGGTATATGCGCCAGAACAAAAAGGTATATGTGCCAAAATAGAAGGTATATGCACCAGAACAAAAAGTATATGTGCAAGAATAGAAAGTATATGCACTAGAATAGAAGGTATATGCGCCGCAAGAAAGATTTATATGCTCTTGAAACAGTTACTATATGTGCCAAAGGAAAGATTTTATATGCGCTTAAACATTTACTATATGAGCCTAAATAGTTACTATATGTGCCTAAATAGTTACTATATGCGCTCTAGAATCCTGCAAAACAAAAAAGTCAAAAACCCCTTATGCACCGTAGAAAATGTTGAATGCGCTTAAACGCCAAATTTTTTTCCAAAAGTTGACTCCAAAACATGGAAACTGTCAAAAAAATTTGTAGAGAATGTTAAATTCATGGGTTTGAGCCCCACGGTGGGTGCTATTTTATGTGTGTGTGAAAATATGATCAATCTAAATGAAATTCAAACACATATCAATAAGACATTAAATCAGGAAAACTGAAAAAGAAAACAAAAATAAACAAACTGTGATTGCAACTTCCCTGAAATCATCTTATCTCTCTCTAACTCTAGTGTTTTGTTGTTTCCAATGGCTCTCAGATTAGCAGATCAAACTCAACAAAATGAACAGTTGCAGAACGAGATGTAAATAAAATGCATACCATGCTAAATGCAAGGTTATGCTAAAATGAAAGTATGGTTGTGATGCTAAGAGGTTGTGATTGCATAAGCTGATTGCATGTATGATCATGCATTTTTGTATGTATGCGTAGGTAACCAAAGCTTGGATTTGCACTGGCATTTAGAGAGTCTTTGAAATGATTCAATTGGCTAATTTGATTAATGGCCCAGATTAAGCTTGTTCGAATGGACAGTGGAAGATTTTTGAAAGTGGAGAGGGAGATAAAAGGTTTCCCTCTTCCTTCAATTTCTGTCATTGAGATCCGAAGGAAAATTTCCGTTTCAAAGAGTGAGTTTAGAATGAGTCAGAATTAAATAAAATAAATTTATTTAATTTGTAAGTGAAGATGGATATAGAAACTCGCATAATTAAATAAATTATATTTAATTATGTTTTAGAAATGAATTTAGGGTGAGAGGAAAAAATATTAAATTAAATATTTAATATTTAATTTGATTATGGGATGAAGAGAATATTCCATTATTTGAATATTCAAATATTCAAACTTTAGAATGATATGATAATTAAAATAAATAATCGTATTTATTTAATTTAATTAAGAGGAAAGTTGGAAATGTCAATAATTAAATAAAAGTATTTATTTAATTAAGGTAGAAGAATAAAAATGAATAATATAAATAAATAATTAAATTTATTTATATGTAGATGACTTTAGGGGAATTAATTAAATAAATCATATTTAATTAATTAACAAGCTTAATCATGACCATTTTTAGACGTATACAACCTCCATGAAACAATTTTTTACATTATGTTTCATCCAGTCCCCACACTTAATGTCTTGCATTTAGTTCACCATGCCATTTTTTCATTCATTCTCTGCCTCCTAGTGGATCATTTGCAACCACTTGTCACTTGTTACTGATGGAGCCAACTTCTCTTTTGTACTCTTCATGCATTTTTATCTCCTAACGAGCAACATGATGACGCGATCACAACTTTGGCATGGAAGATTTTGAAATAAAAGCCCTTGATTATAATGTTTTGGAGCTTTTCCATTTTCTTTAGCTGTAATTGATGATTTTTAAACAAGGCATTATGTATGCCTGTTCACTATCACACTATGTGATGATGCACTTGATTTTAGCTCACTTGAGCAATGAATCACCTATGATTTTCATTTCATTGCACCTGACTTGACTATCCTAGGTGATCACTTGCTTGATTCTTCATGTCACTTGATGCACTCCTTCAGATACATGTTTCTTCGAGCATTATTGAATCTTTTTCTTTCTCAAGCCCTCTTTGAATGATTGAGGGATAACATGTGAGGTCTCAACCCTTGTGGGAGCTTGTTTTACACCACATGCTTTATGATATTTAGACTAGATCAACAACATGACTTGTCCTATACCTGTACATGGAAACAAATAATGTTAGATTAAAACAATATATTATTATGATGTTTCCTCCTTGGATTCCACCACACTTCTTGTTCTTGCTCAATTGTTTCAATGTATCACTAGTAGCATTCTACATTATTGTTGATGGTTCATATAGGAATGTTCATAATTAGAGCTCTAACAACTTTTAACTGTTGGCATAATTATTGGAATATGGCTTGAGGAGATTGAGTATGACTTCTAGTGTTGTCATTGATGGCAACCTAAGTCATCTATGAGGTCCACAGTTTTGGATTTATTCAGTCTAGCAAGAAAAGTGAAGAACAGTGCTTTACCAGATTAAGAGTTACAGAGCAGGGTATCCAGTCGGTTTATTGATCTAATTGCTTCATCAGATGATCGTTTTGCATTGTGGATTATGGAGAAAATGTTTTGGCATGTGTATGATTGTAATCAACAATTTTGGTAATGTTGCATTACTCTATGTTCAAATTAGGTGATCCAACAGAATTATTTTTCTAGTTATTTTGTTCTTGAAGGTCGACTTGTGTATGTATCCAGATCCAGATATATACGAATGTATGAAATACAACTATTTTAGTTTAAATATTATGTATGGGTCCCAACTAAGTCTTAGCCAACTTTTGGGAGGTGTACATTTAATAGCATATGTGCTTGAGCCGACCGTTAGAGAATATTTTCATTATTTTGTTCAAGCCAACTTTTGGATGTAATTTGTAAGTAGCGGATATATATATATGTATTAGTTGAACTGTGAAGTGAAGAGAAGGGTGTTAGGGGTGTCGTGGCTATAATAATTATTTGAGTTTTATAAGATAGAGAACAAAATAAAGATTTGTGATCAATCTGCAATAGTTAGTTGGAGATATTTTTGAAGTAGAACAGGGTAGAGCAGAGAAAAGTAGATCTAAAGAGGAGCAGTAAGTGCGAATCTGATAGGAGGTCATAATATGTTCAAGAACTGTAATGGAACTGTAATCAAGCTTAGAAGAAGCTATTTTCTTAGTTCATTTTTCTATTATAATCAAAACACTTTGTAAGGCAGTGATCCTTCTTTTCTTTTGAGCAGTGAGCTCTAGGCAGTGAGGCTGAATGCATGTGCATTCCTTTTGTTTCTCATTATAATTTTAATCAAGTAAAATTGTGGACTAACATCCACCATGGTTTTTCCCCTAATAGGATTTCCACACAAAAATATTGGTGTTATGGTGCAATGTGTATTCTTCTTTATGGTTGCATGTTTATTTGTGTTTATGTGATCTGAATGGTTTCATATCTGATTTGCAATTTAGAGTTATTGTTGAACACTGACTCACCCCCCCTCTCAGTGTTCCTTGAGTTCAACATTAACATCTCTTGCTATTCTACTAGGAGCTTAGGGACAAAGGATGGTGCACAATTCTAGAATCAACTGAAGAAAACAAACAATGATGATTATGTTCCTTCTTATGTGATTTCTCATTTCTTTAATCTTCAATAGTGTAGCATGCTCCTTTTGATACACAGTCTTAGCTACTCCCACAGCTTGTGTGGAACACTTGGTTCTTATTATCCAATGAATACAATTATAGCATTTGTGGAATAATTATTCAATTCTATATGTTTTCCTTTTTGCAAAATGATGATTGAAACATTGTGAATGAATATCATAATGAAAGCATTTCTTTTTACATTCAATACAATACTTAATGTTGCAATTGATAACAATCAACTAAACATCTTGCATTTTAAATTCCCACAATAAACTCATACACTTGCAATGATTAAACATCTGTAGAGGTGAATTGAAACTCTTCACCTTAAAATGAATCTTGGATAAACCAACTCTATCAAATTGAGTTGTGGTGAAAATTTGATAACAATTATATAGAAAGTAACCTTTCCCCAAGATTGATCTAGGCTAATTCAAAAAAATGTATTCAACTTAATATAAACTACCTATATTAATTAATTGATGATTATGAGTGGATAATTTTATAATTAATTACAAATGTAGGAAAATAAATGTGATGGATAATGATACATAACTCTAGGAATAATCAAGATGAACAAATCTGATGATGAGTAAATCTAAACCATTCTAGTACATACAAATGGGAAATCTATGTGTGCTCACAATCTAAAATTATTTGTTTAACTCTTATGTCTCTAGTTCTATGATCTTAAATCTATGAACTTATAGACAATAGAAAATTCAAGCTTATTCAATCAATTGGATTGTATTATGTTCCTTGTATCTAGAGAACTTTTCAGATTGATCAAAGAAATAATACGATAGATCTCACTATGCAGCTACTCTTTGTCTCATGTTGATTCCCTTGGACCAAAATCTATGTCACTACCAAG
This sequence comes from Sequoia sempervirens, assembly GCA_007258455.2. NCBI lineage: Eukaryota > Viridiplantae > Streptophyta > Pinopsida > Cupressales > Cupressaceae > Sequoia > Sequoia sempervirens. Next base: position 603,320,986 of record VDFB02271358.1, read on the forward strand.
CCACATGTAAAATATCAATTGACTTGATTAACACCTTACACTTGTGGACTTTAGAATGCAAAGGATTCATAAGAAATAAGAAAGCAAATATTGGATACAAAAATCCTTCTAGATTTCACTTATTACATTTTGTTTCAAGTGTGAAAGGTTTAGATGTCTATGGACCCAGACTTTACATTGTGGAAGTTTATTAGATGTTTCTCATCCAATGATGTCTTAAATATTCTTAGGTAGAATCAAACATCCAGATATATTATGGTTCACTAGTAGTCTCAAGCTCATGGTGGAAAGTATGTTTCATATTTGGAGGTGCACATTGACCTTAAATTTTATTTCAAAGGAGCTTTTAAAGAAGCTTTGCAATCAATTGGGAACTTGAGCCTTAAGGTATCAAGGAGTTGACATTAGGCACGTGGTACTCCAGACCAAATTTCATTGCTTCTTTGAATCAATTTATAAAATTGTAATGCCAACAATATACTTCAACTCTTTGTTCCATTCTTTTGTAAAATAAATTGAATTAAAAAACATAGATCTTTTTAAATTTGTATGGATTCCTATCAAATAAAATATGCATACTAATATCATATTCTATTATATATAACTAATTTTAAAACAATTAATAGCTATAACTTAAGCCAACAATTCCTCAAAATATTAGATTTGTTCTTTTCAAGTATAATGTTTTTCACTTCTACGAATACGGTAAGTGCAACAAAAGCTAAATTGTTATTGTCGTGTAATATGTGGGGGCAGTGGAAGATGTAATGGAACAGCTGGTGGGGACGGCGGATGTATGAAGAAGGTGGTGCCAACTGCCAAGTTTCGCTTTCGGAAGTTTTCCAAGACTTGTTATCGTGTGGAGTTTTCTTTTGGTACGAAAGAAGAGTCATTACCATTGCATGTGGGTGGGCAGCTTTATATAAGAAATCGTGGAGCCTACGGTCAAAACCGATGCTTGGAAAGCTTTAGCCTATATTCCTTTCTTAGTTGTTTCCCAGTTCAATACAGACGAAACTGAAAAAGTCTTTAGTTTGTCTGGTACTCTTCCCTTTTCACTGTACTCATTGCTTGCCATTAATCACATATGATAAATATGACCACGCATTTTGTCTACTTTAGAAAAAGTGGGGCATTGATGTAGATTAGATTTACATGGCATATTCAGGAGGATATTGACAGTGTTTTTAATGCACATTACAAATTTTTTGATTGTCAAACACGCTAATTTTGATGGTACTGTTTAATTTGGGAATGTCAAGAAAGTTAAATGTGAAAGTTATACGATGGATTGTTGACATTAATATTAATTGAGAGTTTTAATAATTTTGGATTATTAAATATAGTTTCATACAATTTAACTTGGGCTGTTAAGAAAAATAGAAAAGCAATAAAAATGATAGTTTAGAAATTTGCAATAAAGTAAATTAGACGTGAAAATAATATGATGGAGTATTAAGATTGACGTTGATTGAGAATATCAACGATTTTTTATTGTTAATCACGTTTGCCTTTTTTACACGGAGAAAGCTAACTCATACACAAAAAACACCTATGTATGTAACATGATTTCATACCCCCGATTCCCATCCCATACACTCGATAGAACACACCGAGGAAAAAACTCGACAAACAGAATGAAACAGACGGCCGCACAAACAGACGGACGTTTCCCTAGATAGGTATCCCATGCACTGGATAGAACACACCGAGGAAAAAACTTGACGGACGGAAATGAAACAGACGGCCGCACAAACAGATGGGAGGACAGACATTTCCCTAGATAGTTTTAAAAATGAAAATGAGCGGTAATTTTAAAATTTAAAAAATGAGCGGTAGGTTGTCCGTTTGCGCTAGAGGTTTAAAGCCCAGTTTGAAAAACAATCCACTGCAATTTTTCTGTTTTGCAGGTTTGATGGCGGACGGATATGTTGCAGAAAACACATAACCTGCTGATCTATTTGGAGTTTTCTGGAATTGGTAGAGCAGGAAACGGTATGTTGCAGAAATCTCGTGAGGGCAATCAGTGAATTCCAGCACATCTTCCAAGAGACATAGGTACCAAAATTGTCTTGTCGCTATTATAGTTTTTCTTTATACTGTACGAATTGGCTTATGTCTCTATAACCTGCAATGCACTGGATAAGCTTTTTAACTGATCGTTGCCCTACTGTAGTTACAAGGGTGCAAGATTGGTCCTAAGATCTTGTAGTATTGAACATATGTTATTAATTATGTTGCCTAGGTTCAAATATTTGACATGAATATATGAATATTGCATGGTTCGTTTTCATAGAGCATCTTTTGCCAGTGGTTGTTCGTCCCCCATAGAAATATTGTCCCCCTACTTCACTGGATGTATGTACCCAACGTCAACCTGGATATTATGGTCTATGAATATATGCCCAGGGTTTCTTTGTGGGAAGCATTATATTTAGGTGACAGGGTAAGGCTCATAGGGAATGCAAACAACATGAATCTTTCAGATTCGTATTCAAAATCAGACATACTGAACTGGAAGACTCGTTACAACATAGTAGTGGGAGTCGAACAAGGACTCAAATACTTACACCATGATTGCAAACTTCCAATCATTCACATTGATGTTAAATCTGCTAACATTCTGCTGTGCAAGGAATAGATACCACATGTTTCTGACTTTGGTCTTGCAAAACTGATCAGTTTAAGAGGGCAATGCAGTAGCTCCTCTATGTTTGCTAGTTCTTATGGTTATATGGCTCCAAGTAGACATAAGTTTTACAATTACACTCTTTTGTCTGTTTTTTTTTGCTTTGGAAACGATTGTTTTAGTTTTTTTGTTAAGTATCATAATAGATAGGTTTATATATTTATGCTCATTTTAATGTAGAATGCAATTACAAGGAAAAAATATAATAAAAAGTGTATCATTTATGGTACCAGCTTCACCACAAAAGATGAAAGAATTATGGAGTGGAGGGACTTTCTCATGCATATGGTTGGAGCAATTGATGCCCAGATAGTTAAATTTTGGCCTTCAGTCATTCGGTACAATATTTGTGCCTTGTATCTTCAAGTTTTTACTTATTTTTTGCCTTAATGGAGATATTTTCCTATTGTGTGCAGATTAGAAAATGCAGGTGAAGTGAAAAAGTAGTGGTAAAACTCCTCTCTGAGCTGTTTGAGAGCCTTGAAATTCCTGGTATTTTAGCAAGCTAAATAATTTCTAGTTGGTGATTTTGATCCGAACATCATAAGCTACTTGTATCTTTGTTAAAATTTTATTGTTGTTTGTGTTGTTCGTTGTGTTAATTATATTTTGAAATTGGTAAATATTGTGAAAATAATGTAGTTTATTAAGTACCCGGATATTTGAATTCATCAAATTAACTTCTCACCACTCTCTTGCATTGATATTATTATCTATGTAATGTGCGTTGTTAATTATCTATGTAATGTGTGTTATTAATGTCAATATAATTGAAGTATTATCATTCATTTTTAGATTGTTTAGGGTTTGGATGCTGCTAACGCTATTGCTTGTGAGAATTGTCATTTCCCCAAGAAAAATGCTTAATAATTCAATACAATACAAGGTATGGGGAGAGCTCCCAAACAAAATGGGATAAAGTGTATTTGATTCCTGTTTTGGGAAAACGCATTTCCTCCCATTATTACTATGTCATGCGTGCTAAAGGAAAAGACGAGTGTTAAAATAAAAAGCTACTTTTACGTAATTGTTCTTTGTGAGGAATGTTTTTTTGTCTGGTTTAATATTTGTAGATCAAGACGGCTATGAAATTAGGAATTATTTTTTCATCATCATATTATCCATTGCAGATAATATCCAGTCTATATTTATGGGTAATTTAACATTCACAAAAACACTTTTTGATTTTATGTTGATGGTGTAGGCAGGTTAGTGGAAACATGCTCTATAGAAGAAGACATGGCAACATTTTGTTATTGTAGATATGTGAAAGAAATTTGTTCAAGATCTTTGTAGATAATCTCAACAAAATTTGGATTCACATCGAAGTGCCTAGATTTTGATGCTTTCCCTTCTATGCTCCTCCTACAATAGTGTTGGTGACACCTATAGTAACATGTTGGGTCACTGAGAGCACATTTAGGCTCATTTCATAAGTTTCTAATAAACTTGTAATAGTATTCTCATCACAACATAATTTTCTCATTGTAAAGACATTTGTCTCTCAATCATCATTTCAACATATTAAAAGTTCTAGGATGAAGACTCTGTTTTGTAGCACATGTTATTTCTAAAGTAGAACAAGTTATTTACAAAACGTTAAAATACATCACAGATCATTGTAGTTTGATTTTACATTAAAGTGATTTGATTCCTCAAATCTAGCCATTGGCCAATAATGTTCCTTGTACAAAAACTACCAAACAAGACATGATCAAACTATGCAACAAATATCCAAGCTTTGTGCCAACATTTAAATATATATCTAATATCATTGGTCCCAAACATATTCATGGTTGTAACCTCATTTATTTTCATTGTATTGATCTTACTATTCACTTCATTAATCCCAAATGGGCCTATCTACAAATTTCATGTGAATAGAACATTGCATCACCTTGCTAATTGGTAAAATTCAAATTAATTTGTTGCACTCTCTATATAAATGTTATTGTTCATCACTCAAAGGTGTTTATTTTTTTAATCTCCAAAGATATTTTTTTTGTTAATATTGGCAAAGTTTTGTAGCACATTGTGAAGAGCATTGTATTACTTATCAACTAAAAATATTAGAATTTATACATAGGTTGTGTTTGTGATTAAAGTGTTGATAAAGAAATTTAAAGAAGAATAAACACTTTAGAGAATGCACTATTTATCAAAACAAGTTGTGGATGAACAAGATGAGGAAGATATAAATTTTTAAAATATATTGAAATCTCTTTTAAGAAATTATAAAGGACCTAAAATTTGTATTGCTACTTATTTTGGTAGTTTGATTTTGAAATCATTGAAGGATTAGAGAAATTATCTTAAAAAATATTTTGTGTATGAGGAAATTGTAGGTCTTAAGAGGGTTAGGTTTATTAAGACTAAATTGAAGTGATATATTGTAATATAGTGGAAATAAGTATAAATGGAAAGTAATGGAGAGCTTGGGGAGGAGTTCCAAGTGGGGGATAGATAAAACTAATCAAATTGACTTGAGAGGTGATTAACCAATTGGGGTTGTTATGTGTAGAGGGTTTTAGAATAGTATGTAGGTTGGAGATTTTATAACACCCAATGTTTTCCAACATGTAATTATTGTAATGAGAACATTTTCTTATTTATAGAGTCTAAATATAATGTGGGTTGTTGACATTGAGCTGTACAAAATGAAAAAGGTTCTTGTACATGTAAGGATTGTGTAAAATGGTCATTGATCTAGAGCTTATTTCCCCCTTCCACAACAATTAGAGTAATATAATGTAAGGCGCCTTGAAAATTTACTACTCTTAGATTAAAAAAATTATTTCAATTTGAAGGTGGACTTCATTACATTCTTGGTGTGTAGGAAACAAAAACTTTTCATAAGGAAATAATTGACAAGGGAGAGTGTGTTTTCCAATACTGCAAATAATGTGAGCATTGTTTGTTTCAATCAAATGAAGAAAGTGAAATGCCATTTTTACTGTACCAAATAGTTCTAAAATTTTAAGGTGGACTACATTACATTGTTGGTGTGTACGAATCAAAAACTTTTTGTAAGGAAATCTCTAACAAGGGATAGTGTGTTTTCCAACATTGCAATAATGTGAGCATTTTTCATAAGGAAATAATTGACAAGGGACAGTCTGTTTTCCAGCACTGCTGCAAATAATGTGAGCATTTTTTTGTTCCAATCAAATGAAGAAAGTGAAATATCATTTTTACTGTACCAAAGAGTTGTTCTAAAATTTTAAGGTGGACTTCATTACATTGTTGGTGTGTACAAATAAAAAAAATCATAAATCTGACAAGTGACAGTGTGTTTTCCAACACTACAATAATGTGAGCCAAGTTTCTCTTTCTGAAGTTTTCAAAGACTTGTTATTGTGTGGAATTTTCTTTTGGTGCGAGAGAAGATTCATTACCATTGCACGAGGGTGGAAATTTTTTTATTAGAAATCGATCAACCTATGGACAAAACAAAGTCTTCGAAAGCTTTATATTTCTTTCTTAGTTGTTTCCCAATTCAATACAGCTGAACTTGAAAAAGTCTTTAGTTTATCCGCTACTTTTATTTTTCTCTATATTCACTACTTTCCATTCATCACATACAAGAAATATAACCACTCATTTTTCTATACTTTAGAAAAAGTGGGCATTGATTAGATTAGATTATATTTAAATGGCATATTCAGGAGGATATAGACAATATGTTTTTAATGCACATTACAAAAAATTTGATTGTAAAACACGCTAATTTTCTTCATATTGTTTAATTTGGGACTGTCAAGAAAGTTACACGATGGATTGTTGACATTAATATTACTTAAGAATTTTAATAATTTTGGATTATTAAATACAATTTATTTTCTTCAAACAATTTAATTTGAAAGTAAAAAAAAATAAAAAACAATAGAAAATGATGGTTTAGGAATTTGGAATAAAGTAAATTAGACATGAAAATAATATGATGGAGTAGTTTGACATTGATTGAGAATCTCAACAATTTTTTATTGTTAATTACACTTTCCTTCATCACACAGTGTAATTTGAAATGTCAAGAAAAATAGGAAATCAATAAGAATGATGGTTTAGAAATTTAGATCAAAGCAAATTAGATGTGAAAGCCATATCATAGAATTTTGACATTAGCATTGATTTAAATTTCAAAAACTTTTGATTGTCAAGCATAGAAACAATTGAAAGAAATTGCACTATGATATTTATTTTTTATTTTCAAACAAACAATGAAAGTAAATTAAATTGGGAAACAAATTAACCATATGGTAAATTCTAAGAGTGACCCTCAACATTGTAGTCAAACTAAAATGCCAGATTCAAAGTCAAGAGTTCTCAATGATAAGGCTCAATGTGCGCAAACAGTGTCAATTCAAGAGACCAATACAAGCCATACTATTATGCACAAGAGACAATGGGAAGAAGTTGGAGTAGAGTTGGGTTTTCTCAAAAATTCAAAGGTAAGGAAAAATACCACGTTTTAGGTTAAAGTGCCTCAAAATGCATGGAATATTTTACAAATATTTTCTAGTCTATCACTTAGTCTCTATTCTCCAGAGGAAAAATTAAGTTCAAAAACTTGATGAAATTGTAAAAAAGCTAATGTTTCAAGGCACAAATGATTATTTAGCTTCCTAGACTTTAAATGACAACTAAGTGCAAAGCCATTCGATTACTCATGAGGTGTCTTCCTCAAGTGATCAAGATAACTGGCTTGCATTGAGTTCTGTTAAGAAGGTAAATGATATGGATCTTGACTATCTGGCAGAAAAAATGTTGTTCTCAATAGGTTTAGATATGATTGAGGAAATTGCTATGGAAGAGGATTTTTGGGAAAGTAGCAGCCCATCAAACATTCAAGGAGATCAAATAGTGGATACAGTATCTGGGGATTTACCAGATTCTTTTCAAGTCCAAAATCACTTGGATTCCTTTAGTCAAGTATCTAAGGGAGAATTGTAGGGGGATAATTTGTCAGTAACAGAAAGGTTGAAGTTCGTAGGGCCAAAATGCACCAAATTCCTTTCAATAACTCAATCTTCTTTTTAGTCTTCAGTGAAGAAATCTCCGAGGAAAAGAGGTAGAAAATGAAACCTCACAAAGATAAAGGAACAAATAGAGGCAGGAGTTCAGAAAACCATTTTGGAATCCATGTCAAATAAGCAACCAAGGAGAGCATGTTGCTCTCCTAGGGCTCAATGAGGATCTCTTCATGGAATGCCTCTGACAAGCGTGCTCGCATCAAGCAACTAATAGATTCTTGTGGATCAGACATTTTCCTTCTTCAAGAAACCAAAAATTGAATAGAAGTGTTTGAATCATCAGTAAAGAAGTGACAAAGATGGGCATCTGCACATTCTCCAATATAGAGGAATTACCTTGGAGGAATTGAGATATGTAGTCTTCTCGTCCCCCCCAGAAAAATCCCCTGGACCAAATGGCTACACGGCTTTATTTTTCTAGAAATGTTGGGAATTCATATGTTTTGAATTATTATGGGAAATTGAAGAGTCTAGGAGAACTAGGTCCATATTTAGGCAATTCAATGTAACCAATATTGCAATTCTTCCTAAAGTTAAAGAGCCTAATTTTTTTTTTGAATTTAGGCCAATTTCATTATGCAATATGGAATATAAAATATTCACTAAACCAATTTATCTGAGACTTCAACCTATTATTCCAAAGATTATATCTCTTGAATAAGGAGGATTTGTCCCTGGCATAGAAACACATGAAGGAGCAATTGTTGCATACAATTTCAACATCAAAGTTACCTACTTTTATTGTCAAATTAGATATGATGAAGGATTATGATAGGGAGGCTGCAGAAAGCAATCACAGATTCCTGGAGGCTGCAGGAATCAACCACACTATTTTCAGATGCTGCAAGAAGCAATCACAGATTCCTGTGCTAGGCCTTGTCATAGACCTCCTTGGTGAAATTTCTGTTCCACCCTAACCTATAGGAACTCTACCTTGTCTAAGTTCCCTTGGTTCTCCTGCCAACCTCACTATCTTGTCAAGTTTGCAACTACCAAGCCAAATCTTGGTGCTATGACTCCTTTCTTTCTTAGCCTTTTATGCATCCAAAAGGACTAATCCTCCCTCAATACATGAATGAATCTTGCAAGGGTGAGGGAATGTTTTCCAGAACTCCAAAACAACCTCCTAGGGTTTCTAGAACTTCACTTAGACTCCATCTTACCAACACTTGCATGAAGCCTATTCCATAGGTTTTGCCCTTGAGCCACTATTTGGTCTCTAAACAGGGGTAAATTGCTTTTCCCTCCTAAACCCACCAAAGAAATGTGGTTGTTGGCTTAGGAAATGTGTTTCCCCTACCTAAAACTTAAATATTTCTAGGGTCTTGGCTCTGTCCAGACCGTACTCTGCCCTCATGCAAACACTGCCCAGAAAACTAGGGTTTCTAACTGTTCAGAACCAGTTTTAGAACTGGTGAAAAGCTCTCATCCAAAATGGATTGCTGGGCTCTCCTCCTTGGTACCATACATGGCCAGGACCTTCCTCTAAATTCTCCAAAAATAATTTTTCAAAAATATTTTCTCCCCTGCAAGATATCCGCGTTGTTCTGCAGCATTTCCTAGCCAGGTCCTCACTGGCTCACCTAGGGCAAGGCTTTTCTCATAACTCCTGAAACCAAAGAAAACCTAACACCTACCACTAAAATATGTACAAATATGGAGCCTGAACACATTCCCAGCAATTCCATACTTGTTGATATGGAGGGAATGCAGCCTAGAACTCCATTTTTACACAGTTCTAGTCAAAACAGAAATAAGGAAAAAAAACACAGAATTTACAAGAATGGATGAAAATGATGAAACAGCTATCAAATGTGCCAAAAAAAACTTCTAGAGGCTTCTCTACATGCTAAAAAAACCTACAAAATTCCTGTTTTAATTCATTTAACTGTTGTCATGCAAACAAGAACAAAAAAATAGAAAAATAAGACAAGAACGTTGTTTTCTTCAATTTCTGGAAAAAAAGTGTGTACAAAAAACTTATGACACACCAAATAGGTCGTGGAATGCCTTAAATATGCCTCCCCAACAATTTAGGTTCTTGGGTCGAGACTTAAATGACCTAAAAATGCCTTTTTGTAAAACCCGCTGTGTTTTCGGACATTTAACAATTTTTGCCAACCTAGCAAAATGATGTTGTAAAATTATTTAATACTTGTCACCTTCTTTCCCAAAGTTCAAAAACACCCTAAGCACCTAAAATAATGGTCAACATGACCTTATGATAGCACAAAAAAATTAAAGAACTCAAAAACAAAATAGTCCTTTGCCAGGTGCTCCTGCACCATTCTCCCCCTCTCATCACAAACAACTAGGGAAGTTTGGGAGAGATCAAAGATATTTCAATATCTTGCTTCTTAAAATCTGCTTCTTCTACCTAGGTAGCTTTAGATTCATGCTTATCCTTCCATTTGACAAGATGCTCCATGTACACCTTGTGCCTTGTAGTCTTCTTCACTCTTGACTCCAAGATCTTCTCTGCTTGTAGCTTGTCTAGAGTTGGTATGGACATGTTGTTGATGTCCTTGAATACCTCCTAACTATCTTGATCCACATCCTTGACTGTCCCTTTATATTTGATCAAATCAGCAACATTGAAAACTGGAGAGATGCCCAAATCTAATGGTAATTCCACCTTATATGCATTCTTGCCATATTTGGCCAATACCTTGCATGGACCCACTCTTTTCATTTGTAACTTGGTTTCCACTCCTTTTTGCAATCTGGATTTGGGGTGGACCATAACATAGTCCCCAACTGCAAATGGTACATCCTTCCTTGACAAATCAACATTCTCCTTCAACTTTTGGGTTGCTGCTATAACTGTTTTCTTAACCTGCTCATGAATCTCCTTCATGGTCTGAGTGAAGTATTCTGCATGTCCACTCCTATTCTCCATTGATCCAAGGTCTCTGAGTTCACAAATACCTCTTGGGTGCATCCCATACACAACCTCAAAAGGACTTTTCCCTGTAGTACTATTAACACTGTCATTATAAGCATATTCAGCTTGAGAAATTACCATATCCCATGTATGTCCATATTCCTTTGTCAATCACCTCAAAAGATTACCTAACACTCTATTAACCACTTCTGTTTGACCATCGGTCTGAGGATGGTAAGCTGATCCAAATGACAGATTTGTACCTAATCTGCTCCATAGAGTCTTCCAAAAGTGACTCATGAACTTTACATCTCTGTCAGAAACAATGCTTAGACGTAATCCATGGATCCTCAGAACTTCCTTGAAGAAAAGATGAGCTATGTAGCTTGCATCATGAGTAGTTTTGTAAGGAATGAAGTGACTCATCTTGCTAAATCTATCCACAACTACATAAATACTGTCAAAACCAGTTTTGGTCTTAGGAAGACCTACCACAAAATCCATGCTCACACACTCCCATGGTCTGTTAGGAATAGGTAAAGGATGATACAAACCAGCATTGCTAGCTCCCCCTTTGGCTTTCATGCAAACAACACACTGCTCCACATATTTCCTAACATCTCTTGCTAACTTAGGCCAGTAATAGAACCTTTGTACCAGCTCTAAATTTTTATTTATTCCAAAATTCCCACTAAGACTACCATTATGTTTCTCTTGAATCAGATTTTCCCTCATTGACCCTCTTGGGACACATAACAGATTACCCTTAAATAACAGTCCATTTTGCAAAGTATACTCAGCATACTAACTATAAAAATGATTTGCAAAATCAGAGCATATCTTGTAGGCTTCTGAGAAATATTCATCCTCACCATAGAGGTCTTTGAAACTCTCTAATCGAATGCTTTTTAGCTGTATCTCTTGGACTATCAGCAACCTTCTGCTTAATGCATCTGCCACTTTGTTTTGCTATCCCTTCTTGTGCTTAATGGTAAATGTAAAGGCTTGGATGTATTCCATCCATTTCAAGTGTCTATTACTCAACTTCTCTTGAGTATTGATGTAACTAAGTGCCTGGTTATCTGTGAAAACCACAAACTCTTTGGGCAATAAATAATGCCTCCACTTCCTAAGGGACTGCACCAAAGCATATAACTCAAGATCATAGGTAGAGTACTTTTGCTTAGTTTCATTGAGCTCTTTTCACTAAAAAATGCTATAGGCCTACCTTCTTGACTAAGTACTCCTCCTACTACTACTCCACTTGCATCACACTCAACTGTGAACAACTTATCAAAACTAGGCAATAACAAAATAGGTTGGGTAGCTACTTCTTTTTTCAGCTTTTCAAACCCTTTACTAGCTTCTTGTGTCCATTTAAACTTTGTTTTTAGACCACCTTTAATAGTATCTAGGACTGGTTCACATATGCCACTGAAATTCCTTATGAATTTTCTATAGAACTGAGCTAAACCATGAAAAATTCTTACCTCTATTGCTGTGGTTGGTGTAGGCCAGTTTAGGATGGCTTCCACCTTGCTTGGATCCATCTTCAATGTTCCTTGGGATACTACAAATCCTAGATACACAAGTTCTTGCTTGAAGAACTCACACTTCTCAAGGTCAATTGCCAACTTCTCTTCTTGCAACCTTTTAAGTACCATCTCCACATGCTTGAGGTGTTCTTCTGCTGCCTTACTGAAAATTAATATGTCATCAAGCTAGACTACTACAAAGATTCCTGTGAAATCCTTAAGCACCTCATTCATTAGTCTCATGAACGTGCTAGGGGCATTTGAGAGGCCAAATGGCATCACTTTCCACTCATATAACCCATCATTTGTCTTAAAAGCAGTCTTCCATTCATCTCCATTCTTAATTCTAATATGATGGTAGCCACTCTTGAGGTCCAACTTAGTGAAATACTATGCTCCTCCAAGGCAATCCATTAAATCTTCAATTCTAGGTATTGGGAACCTATACCTAATGGTGATCCTATTTATTGCTCTAGAATCAATACAAAGTCTCCACTTACCTCCTTTCTTTGTTGCCAAAACCACCGGGACTGCACAAGGGTTGATGCTCTTTTGGATCAATCTGTGATTCAACAATTCTTCCACTTGCCTAGCCACCTCTTGGTTCTGCTCAGGTGTAAGCTTGTATGCTGCTTTGTTAGGAAATGAGGCTCCAGGTATAAATTCAATTTGATGACTTATTTCTCTCTTTGGTGGTAAAGTTGCAGGTGTACCATCACTGACTATACTTTTGTACTTATTCAGCAACTTTTGGACTTCTTCTGGTAAGACTGTCCTTTCAGCCTTTTCTTCCTCTTTGGACTGCATCATGACCACATATCCTCCATTCCCTTGATGTAGATTGCTGATAAACTCTTTACCACTGCTCAACATGATGTTAGGTACCTTTGACTGCCCTTCATCTTCCTATGTCAATGACTGCAGTTTGAAGGTTCTTCCATCCTTCTTGAATGAGATGGTGTTCTCCTTTCCATCATAAATAGAACTTCTGTCATATTGCCATGGTCTTCCCAGTAGTAGATGACATGCATCCATGCGTAATACATCACAAACTAGCTTGTCTTTATATCCTCCAATTGAAAATTCTACTGTTACTTGCTCATTAACCAAAACACTCTGCCCTTTGTTCAGCCATGTGACCTTGTAGGGGTTATTGTGAGGTACCTTCTCCAAATTTAGCTTAGTTACTGAATCCTCTGAGATTATATTGTCTGTTGAACCAGAATCCATAATGACTTTGCATACTTTCCCAAGTATCTTGCACCTTACTCTAAAAAGAGCTCTTCTTTGCTTAGGTTCCTCTTTGACTGGTTGTCTGACCAGCACTCTGTTAAACATCAGACTCTCTCCAATTTCAGGTTCTATTTGACTAATCTCAGGTGATTTGACACTCATGGTGTCCTCTTGTGCATAGGCCACTCTCTTTTCATTGCTAGAAGAAGATGCTTTCTCCAGGCACCTATAAGCAGGGTGACCTAGTTGGTTACAATGATAACACGTCATGTTTACAAAGTAAGAATTACTCCTACCTGCTCCTCTTCCTCTATTTGAACCTCCTTGAGGTCCTCTTCCTCAGTTAAATCCTCCTCTTGAAGATGTTTCACCTCCATGCTTAGCAAGTTTTGATTCTCCTTGATTTCTTGGATCATTACCTCTACCTTGGTAACCACCACGCTGTCCTCTTTGATCTCTACCTTTTCCTCTGCCCTTAGAAGACTGATCGTGCTTCCTCTTATTCCTTTCCTCAATCTTAATAGCCAGCTAATAACATTGGTGTACTATTTTAGGACTCAAAAGAGCCATCTCTTCTTGGATGTTCCACTTCAAACCATTTAGGTATCTAGCCACTTTTAGGCTCTCATCCTCTGTTACATTTGATCTCAAGCAAAGCTTCTGAAACTCTTCAGTATAGGTGTTTACATCTTGATCTTTCTGCCTTAGACTCTGCCTCTTCTTGTGCAACTGAATCTCATAATCATCTGGCATATATTCTTCCTTCACCTTAGCAACCATTCCTTTCCAAGTTGATATGGGCTGCTTGCCTTCTTTTTCCCTTTCTGTCTGAACAAACTTCCACCATGTCAAGGCTAATCCTCTCAATCTTGACTTAGCAACCTTCACCTTCTGTGCTTCAGTTACTCCATCACACTCAAAGTGATTCTCCATGCCTTCTATCCAATCCATGACCAAATCAGGATCCATCTTTCCATTGAACAGTGGTATGCCCTCAAGTCCTTTTCCACTCAAGGCTTTCAATGCCTTCAAGAAAGGCTCCTCCTCCAAAACGGGATCAGGTGCAGGGACCTTGTCTTCCTCTACAACCTCTTCTTCCTTTGGCACCGTTCCTTCCAACCTTGCATTGTTCAATGCCTTCTCAAGTTGCTCTATTCTTTCTTTTAACAACTTGTTATCCTCCTCTTGTCCTTCAACCATCTTGGCTAACTGTGCATTTGTCACCATGGTGGGAGTTTCACTTGAATCAACTTTTGACATATAAGCTGCTTCCCAAATATTTTACTTGCTCTGATACCAATCTGATAGGGAGGCTGCAGGAAGCAATCACAGATTCCTGGAGGCTGCAGGAATCAACCACACTATTTTCAGATGCTGCAGGAAGCAATCACAGATTCCTGTGCTAGGCCTTGTCATAGACCTCCTTGGTGAAATTTATGTTCCACCCTAACCTATAGGAATGCTACCTTGTCTAAGTTCCCCCGGTTCTCCTGCCAACCTCACTATCTTGTCAAGTTTGCAACTACCAAGCCAAATCTTGGTGCTATGACTCCTTTCTTTCTTAGCCTTTTATGCATCCAAAAGGACTAATCCTCCCTCAATACATGAATGAATCTTGCAGCAGTGAGGGAATATTTTCCAAAACTCCAAAACAAACTCCTATGGTTTCTAGAACTTCACTTAGACTCCATCTTACCAACACTTACATGAAGCCTATTCCATAGGTTTTTCCCTTGAGCCACTATTTGGTCTCTAAATAGGGGTAAATTTATTTACCCTCCTAAACCCACCAAAGAAATGTGGTTCTTGGCTTAGGAAATGTGTTTCCCCTGCCTACACCTTCAATATTTCTAGGGTCTTGGCTCTATCCAGACCGTACTCTGCCCTCATGCAAACACTGCCCAGAAAACTAGGGTTTCTAACTATTCAGAACCAGTTTTAGGACTGGTGAAAAGATCTCCTCCAAAATGGATTTTTGGGCTCTCCTCCTTGGTACCATACGTGGCCAGGACATTCCTCTAAATTCTCCAAAAATAATTTTTCAAAAATCTTTTCTCCCCTACAAGATATCTGCGCTGTTCTGGAGCATTTCCTAGCCGGGTCCTCACTGGCTCGCCTAGGGCAAGGCTTTTCTCATAACTCCTGCAACCAAAGAAAACCTAACACTTACCACTAAAATATGTATAGATATGGAGCCTGACCACATTCCCAACAATTCCATACTTCCTGATACAGAGGGAATGCAGCCTAGAACTCCATTTTTACACAGTTCTAGTCAAAACAGAAATAAGGAAAAAAAACACAGAATTTACAAGAATGGATGAAAATGATGAAACAGCTATCAAATGTGCCAAAAAAAACTTCTAGAGGCTTCTCTACATGCTAAAAAAACCTACAAAATTCCTCTTTTAATTCATTTAACTGTTGTCATGCAAACAAGAACAAAAAAATAGAAAAATAAAACAAGAACGTTGTTTTCTTCAATTTCTGGAAAAACAGTGTGTATAAAAAACTTCTGACACACCAAATAGGTCTTTGAATGCCTTAAATATGCCTCCCCAACAATTTAGGTTCTTGGGTCGAGACTTAAATGACCTAAAAATGTCTTTTTGTAAAACCCGCTGTGTTTTCAGACATTTAACAATTTTTGCCAACCTAGCAAAATGATGTTGTAAAATTATTTAATACTTGTCACCTTCTTCCAAAATTTCAAAAAAAACCATAAGCACCTAAAATAATGGTCAACATGACCTTATGATAGCACAACAAAATTAAAGAACTCAAAAGCAAAATAGTCCTTTGCCAGGTGCTCCTGCACCAGATTATGATAAGGTAAATTGGTAGTTTCTTAATAAGGTCCTTACAAAATTTGGGTTTTGCTCTTAGTGGCATAGATGGATAATTTCATGTCTTTCAGGGGCTAAATTTTCAGTAATAATAAATGGGAATCCAGTTGGATTTTTTAGCTCCATGCAAGGTGTTAGGCAAGGGGATCTGCTCTCCCCTTTCCTCTTCATAATTATAGTTGAAGCTTTAAGCAAGTATATTCTTTCATGGAATAATTAGAATCTATGGCAAGGTGTGCAAATTCAAAATGCAAGAATATCAGTAACTCATTCTCTTTTTGCTGATGATACTCTATTATTTAATAAATCATCAATATCAGAAGTTAAGCAAGTTAAAAAAGTCATTGATAAATATTCATCAGCTTTTGGTTAGAAGATAAATGCTGCAAAATCAAAAGTGTATATCTTAAATAATCTTGATGACTTGAAAAATAAAATAGTCAACATATTAGGTTTTCAGGAGGTGAAATTTCCTTGTTCCTATTTGGGAATACCTTTCTTTAAAGGATCAAACAAATCCTTCTACTAGAACAAGGTTATTGATAGATTAAAATCAAGAATTCTCATTTGGAAATCTAGGTGGCTATCTTTGGTAGGAAGAATTCTTCTAATTAAATCAATTTTATCTTCAATTCCCAATTATTTCTTAGCAGTCCTTAAAGCTCCTACCTCGGTTATCTCTAAAATAGAGAAGATAATAAGATCTATTCTATGGAAAGGTAGTATAGATGAAAGAAAAAAGGTACCCCGAATCTCTCTTGAAGGCTTGAAAAAAGGAAAGAAACAAGGTGGGGCAGGTATTCATAATCTCAATTGGAGAAATAAAGCATTTGGAGCCAAACTTGCATGAAAAATGTACACCAATCCTGATGCCAAATGGTAAAAAATATTGCAATCCAAATACCTAGATAATGAGAATCCAACAAGAATATTTACAGTGGCAGATCCTCCAAAAGGGTCTGCTATTTGGAACTTCATCATAAGCTATAGAAGTCTCATTAAACAATTCTCATATTGGGAGGTAAATGATGGACGAAGTGTTAAGTTTTGGGTAGATTCATGGAATGGGAAGCCTTTGTTGTTAGTTAATCAGGATCTTCAAGAGGTAAGAACAATTTTATCTCAAGCTTGGGATGAAAAATTGCTAGATTATGTACATTCATCAAACATACATTCACCCTTATTTGTCACTTTTAATTTCAAAAACATTTGAAAGAAATTTCACTATGATATTTATTTTGTATTGTCAAACAAACAATGAAAGTAAATTAGATTGTGAAAGGAAAAGGCTAGAAAAGGCTAGAAAAACAATGGTGTTTAAAAATTTAGAACAAATTTGATGACTTGCAATTAGAAAAGAAAAGGTAAATAAACAACAAATTTAAAAATTAAGAATGAAGTTGATGTCATCTATATTGAATGTTATACTAAAGGGAAGACAAGAAGCCATCAATATAGAGGGAAGTTAGATGGAAATATACTTTAATGAGTACTAAAGATTTATTTTTGAACTTTCAAATTGGATAATACTAAATTAGAAAATAAAAAACTAATAATAAATCAAGGTTGACAAATTGAGGTTTAATACTTTATATTTAAGTAATTCTAGCATAATGGTGATATTAATTTTCATTTAGGTTTGTGTTTATTTTAGCATGATCTAGTTTAAAGTAACTACATGTTAACAAATGATGCAGTCTTGTGTGAAGTTTGGCTTATTCCCCTAGCCTTTAGCTATCCCATTATTTACACGATTTACTTGTTAATTATGCTATGGTTGTATTTTTAGAAGTTCCTTTGAATGGCTTAAACCTATTAGTCAATGGATAAAATCCATTAGGTTAACATGGTAAGATCCATCTAGATAAAGGGTATGTGCAAGATCATCATGGAAAAAACAGGCCCTTAAGTGGCAAAAAATTCAGAAAAATCAGAGTTAGGCAACTTGACATAAAAATTTGCATAAGTTATCTATATTATTTCAAAAATATGTAACAATAGAATCTATAGAAAATTGAATGTAGTTTCTAAACTATTAGGTTTTTGTTTTAAAAAAAAAATCTATTTGGTGAAAATTTGAAATTTCAATGTAGTAGTACTTAAATTTCAGGGAAAAAATAAGAAGTAGGTGTTTGTCTGACCACCCTAACCACAATAAAATGATAATATTTTTTTATAATATTTTAGATATAAGTAGAGGCTTCATGTCCCGATGTGATGCATATTTATTTGTATTTTTTTTGAAGTAAATAATTAATTATAAATTTTTTATTACAACTTTGAAAAAATATAAAAACTCATATGTTTGACCACCTTAACTTGGTCAAAACTTTATGAAATTCAATTTTTCTTTTTTTAATCCTATAGTATGTGAAGCATAGAATGTGATGCATGTTTTGGATTTAAAAAATGTGATATCGTTTGAAATCTATAGATGTTTTTCAATCAGCCTATCAATCAGGACTTTAGTCATAATTCAAATAGAAAATGAATAATAATTACTTATTAAATTCAAAGTAAGGCATAATTTATATTGGTCGAAAGCTGAGAATCTCTTTTAAAAACCCTTTTCGTTTCATCAATTTTGGGTAAAAAAAAAGTTGCCAGCCACATACCCATCATATTGCCACTTTTTGGCCCATCATGATCTTGCACATACCCTAAAGATATCCCTGTCTATTATATTTTTGTAAAATTTTAAGAGGTTGCATGGTATTGTATTCTTGAATAATACAAACATTTCCCTCTTCCTTGTTCATATTTAGGGATAAAGTATACACACATATTTCCCTAGGTAAATATATATTTTTTAATTGTTCACTTCTAATACAATGACATGATATATTATAGGGATTTTAATATTGTGAAGTGATTGATGATCCATATCTAGTAGATGATTATGATTACATGGTTAATGACCGTGGAATGGATAATTTTGATGAACTAGAAGATGAATATTAAAATAAAGCGCCTTGATAGCATTTTTAATTTTGTCATATTGAACTTGGCTTTATACATAATGCTAAAACCTCCCTGTACTAACTTTTATACACTTTCAATGCTCTTGGTTGTAGCCTTGAAGTCATAGTATGATAATTTTATTGAAATTAAAATGGATATTGTCATTTTTGGCTTACTTCATGGTATCACTAATTGTAATTATGGCAACCATACCATGATCCTTGTTTAGGAGGGTAATTTTGTATAGTGAAAAGTGGGAAAATCTTTGTAGACATTGGTTTTGTGTGGATAATAAATATTTAAATACAATGATATTTTAATTTTTTATTTGTTACAAGAAATATCTATTTTAAAATATATTATCTTTTAACCAAATGTGAGGGTTTTTAATTTTTATTTATTGTTCTACAAATGCATTAGGGTATGTGCAGGATCATCATGGAAAAAACAGGCCCTTAAGTGGTGAAAAATTCAGAAAAACCAAAGTTAGGCAACTTGACATAAAAAATTGAATAAGTTATCTATATTATTTTAAAAATATGTAAGAATGGAATCTGTAGAAATTGAATGTAGTTTCTAAACTACTAGGTTTATTTAAAGAAAAAATCTATTTTGTAAAAATTTAAAATTTCAATGCAGTAGTACTTAAATTTCAAGGAAAAATAAGAAGTAGGTGTCATACCACCCTAACCATAATAAAATGATAATATTTTTTATAAGATTTTAGAAATAAGTAGAGGACTCATGTTTCGATGTGATGCATTTTTTTTTGTAATTTGTTTCAAAGTAAATAATTAATTATGAATTTTTTATTACAACTTTTAAAAAATATAAAAAATCCTATGTCTGACCACCTTAACTTGGTCAAAACTTCATGAAATTCAATTTTTGTTTTTTTAATCATATAGTATGCAAAGCATAGAATGTGACGCATGTTTTAGATTCAAAAAATGTGATACCATTTGAAAGCTATAAATGTTTTTTTCAATCAACCTATCAATTAGGGCTTTAGTCATAATTCAAATAGAAAATGATTAATAATTATTTATTAAATTCAAAGTAAAAAAAAATTTATATTGGTGGAAAGTTGAGATTCTCCTTTAAGAACCCTTTTTGTTTCATCAATTTTGGGTAAAAAAATGTCGTTTGCCACATACTCTACACATACCCATTATATTGCCACTTTTTGGCCCATCATGATCCTACACATACCCATTACTAGTGTGTGTTCTTCCCATTAGTAATAAATTGAGTAAGCCCATGTGGAGATCCATTATTTTCTTAGTTAGTATATTAGAAATTATATCGTGTAGGTGAAAGGGATGAAGATTTTCTATGTCAAGATGGGCATCCAACTAGGATGCCTCTATCCTAGTGGCAAATATTGATGCAATTATCTTTTTAAAATTATGTCCATGAGATAATTGTGATTTATGTTGGTGGTGTATGTTTATATTTTCATTCATGAATTTATTTTGTTATAGTTGTTTGTTGGTGAATATTTAGTTTTTCAAAGGGTATATGTTTGAACCTTTAATCATAATGATTTTGTAGCTTTGTAGGATTTGAGATTCTTTGGTTATGGAGCTTGAAAAAAATTGAGGTAGATGGTCACTATGTGCTAATCCCATATCTATCACAAACCCAAACAACACACTCTTGATATATAGTTTTGACAACACAACTTGTGGTGCACTTCAACCACTAAAACATGAAGAGAGACAACAGATAGATATGGTAAACACTTCCTCCAAACCACAAGAAAAAAATGGAAATAGTAGAGAAATGTAGAGAATTTTTCAAAACCATCCATGACTATAATAGTACAATCTCACTATGCTTACTTAGGAAACTTCTATGGTAACATCCATGATTTGAAAACTGAAATATGCATACTTCATACTTGATTTTATCTAGCCTTCAAACTGAAGTACCAAATCATAAAGAGTGGAGGAATGTGAAGCATTCTTCGAAGCCTTTTTAGAGCACCTTCTTGATCCTTTGACAAAAATAGATTATGATATGTAAATTACGACAACAAATAGTAAATAAAATGTTCATAGAATCATATACACATTCACGAGTAATAATAACCCATTACATTCTTCTCGATTGTAGCATATGCAATTGACCACATATTGTTACTTTGCTAACAACATAGATAATATCATTAGTAACATCCATACAATTGACATCAATGACAACGCCTACAAATTACTTGAAACAATCTCCCCATTTTCCATTGATGGAAACACTAACGAGAAAAATACGAACATGATATACAATATCTCCCCCTTTCTCTACATTATATCTTTCTTCCCCCTTTGACATCAAGGACAAAGGGTAAACGGTCATCAATAGATCTTACCACATTATTAAAGCTATTTCCAGTCTTCTTGTGTAGGCTCTCCATTCTGTAGATTTGAGAGAAGTGCATGAAAAGAAATTTGGGAAGGAGCATCACAAATTTTTTGAAATATTCTAGTGAAAGTTACCATTTTTGTGAAGTTGTGCCATAGTGTTCCATTGTAGGAAGTAGAATCATACATGGGGATATATTTAATTGGTGGTAGTGGCCTAAGTCACCAAAGAGAATGAATGAACACTCTCCAAAGGGCAGGTGGTTGTGGATAGGGAATGCTTCTTGTAGTCTTATGTCAATACGCTCTAGAAACTTTGGACCAATGAAGCTCATCTCATCTATTAAAATGTACCTAATAAAGTACATGCTTTCTTAGAAGGTAGCAATTGATTTTCCTACAGTACAAGGGCCATTTATTTAATTGGAATGTAAAGGGAAAAATGAATTGGTGATGCTTGAATGTTGAAAACAACAACACCTATTGGTGCAAGAAATAGTAATGGTGATTGGTGAATCAGAGTTGAGCTGATGAGGGCACAATTTATTTCTTTTATGAGGTGTCACTTCCAATTCCTATAGTTCCTTAAATAATTAGCTATAGCAGTGGTTGCAATGGAAGAGTTCTTAGATGAGACCAAATTATATCAAATGCTTTTTGCTACTAAGTAGAAAAAGTAGTATGGGTGTGTTCATTAGGAACATGGTGCACATGAAAGGTTGGCCGATTAGAGTGTGTGAAAGTAGTAGAAAAATTCCTTTGTAGATGGGTGATGCTGGTAGCTTTCCAATCATGGTGCAAATCAATGTCATGTCAACCAAGCATTTCCAATGCATCAAGCTGTTTAGGAATGTTTGGGTGCAAACTTGAGAGAACCTGTCATTCTTTAGGGTTATGTGCTTGCAACACATGGTCAACACTTGAGATCTTACTAGCATCTGATGTTTCAGTTGGACTTGGTGGTGTGCAATGTACATGCCATGGCTTGTATGTAGAAGAGAACCTTTTCCATTGTGCTATAATTTGATGTTTTGAGGAGCCAAATTCAATGTCAATGTTTCAAAATGGGTGGTATAGAATTAGTTCACTTTAACAAAATTCATCAAATATTTTATTGTCTCTTGCATGGATGCTTGTGAACCTAGGTGAGACCCGAACAATTATTTTTTGGGGGCGCAACTTCCATTGTTCATTTTTGCGGGACACTTTGAAGTTCCATTTTTGGGTGAATTCAATTAGAGGAATTTCCTTTAACTATATGGGTGGGCCATGTAGGCATCAATGTACATAGGTGATGTGGTAACTGACGTGGGTGAGACTGATACACATTGAAATTTATGGTGATTAAAATTTAAAGAAATAAGTGTCCTACTAGATATGCAGAGTGGTAATTTTAATAAAAGGTGGCAAGTTTCTTGGGAACTAATATCATGATCCACAATGCTATCGGTAAGAATTTTTTGAAAACCTATTGGGGCAAGCACTCTGGTTCTAAATTGGTTGATATGTGATATGCGTGATAACATGGAATGATATGTTTCAGATTTGTGCTCAACTTTTGCTGCATATTTTCTAATATATTTGAGAACAACATCAATTGAGAGTATAGTTTGGAAATCTACATTATCCCTCCGAATAGAGAGGATAGATGGGTTGTGAAGGTTCAAGCAAACATCATTGCGAGCTTGTGTGTGCTTTGGGTGACCAGTTGCATCATTTGAAAGACTTGAATTATCTTGCATGGACCATGGCGCTTTATAGCGACATACATTAGATGCCCCTTTTCTCCTAAGGTAAGTTGGAAAAGTACACATGTGTGGCATTCAACATGATTGACCAATTTATAGTAGTCTATTGAAGGGTTGGATGATAGGATCCTTCGTGTATCTAGAAAACAAGGATCATCAACAATAGAGTGGTTTTATGTTTGGTTTATCAAATAGAGGCTACATGGGTTCCAAGCAGAGACATATATATCTATGTAATCAAGTGCATTGTGTGTAGATTGTAGGTTATTCCATTCTAATCTTCTAATTTCAGGTGCTTGTTCAATTCATCGGAAACCATGAATGTGTGCAGATCGTCTATGTTGCCATTCATACCTATGAAATGATGATATTTAGCAAACAATCAAACTAAGAGTCTAATGTAAAAAATAAAATAACGATTTCTAGAAAACAATCAAAGTAAGAGTGTATTGTGGGAAAAAGGAAAAAGAAAGGTTATACCTATACCAATATTTAGTTGCACCAAGAATTTTTTCCAAGACCTCTTCCAAAAATGCAGTAAACCTGTGGTGCATGTATACTATGGTAAGGTGTGGATTCTAAACAATGTTTTGGATCCTCCATCTAGAAGCCATAAAAGGATTTGTAGGAGACTTGGTAGGCATGATGGTATACAAGTTTACCCATTTTATATCTGCTGCACTAAGGGTGAAGAAGAGTTAGGGGAAACCAATTTGAATGACCATGTCAGAAAGATCCCCTTGACATAGGGTCCAAAATGGGCGAGTTCCATGAATTGATGAACTACATTGCATGAGTTGATCTACAAGTTTGTCATCTGGCATGCCCTTCAATCTTTGGCAAAGGTCAGATATTGTTGAGGGTAGGAAAACATCGACATTTTTGTTGAAAAATACAAAGGAGGTTTTCTGGCTACGATGTCACATAAGAATATATTTAGTATGAAGTACCTAAATTGGGGGTGTTGGCCAAACTGATTATCATGGTACCTTAGAAGATGGAGATCATATTCATGTAGTTTAATTTCTTTAATATATTGTTGTTTGAATGCATCTTTTACTTTTGGAAACAAAGTGGGGAATGCCATTGCAGATAATCCTTTAGTGGTGTATTCATTCATACGAGATGGAGAAATAGTTGGCCATTCAATGATTGGTGATGGTCAACCAACACCTAGTTGTAAAAAAGAGCACACTTCTTCGACCTCTGTATGTGAATGTGGGAGATTTGACACAAAGGAAGTTTTTTTCAACATGTTGTCTTTGTTGGGGTCATATTTTGTTTTTCATGTTTCCATGAGGCTTGTATTGCTGGTATCAAGATTTGAAGTTGTTGCATAAATAAGGTTTGAGATGTTAGTATAAGACTTTGGAAAAGTAGACAATGCAAGTTCATCTACTTGGAAATCCTTGTAGTATCTAGGTCATTACACATCTTATATTTAAGTGCCTCATGGAAATTTCCTCTACTAATGTGGAAGCTATATGTTTGCTGGCTGATTTTTTCCCTATTAAATATTAGTATATCAAGATCAATAATATTCCTAGGCAAGTAGGATGCAATTGCATATATATCTTCAGTAAAGAAAATAGTGTGGACACTATATTTTAGTTGCCTCCGCTTGCATAGGCAACTTGAAGGATTGGGCTAACCCTTTCTATTAACATTTCCTCAACTTTGGATAGATTTTTTAAACATATACATTGCTCACCAAGGTCCATGTTGTCCAATTTGAGAATCGATGACCATTTTTTTCAAATGTGCATCTATAAAAACTAGTGGTTCCATTTGACTGTCTATTTTTTATTCCTTGATATCTCTCCATGCAAAAAATACAAGTTGATAATCTTGATAGGATATCTAACTTTGAATGGAAGGTATTTCTAGCAAAGAAATACTCTTGTGAAAAAAGTGGCAAAGGGTTCATTTCAATAGATAGGTTGAGTCGAACTATATTTTGTGTGTGAGGTGCAATTATTTATAGGTGGGGCATGCTAATAGGAGAAGAGATTGTAGATGTTGAGGCTCCACTAGCAAGAATTTTATTTTCTTCACGTCTTCATTTGTTAATTTCCTCTTTCCTTACATGACATTGTTTATGTTTCATTTTATTCCAATGAGAACACTTTTCTTGCAATATTTCATTATTTTCCTCCATAATAAGGAATGTTGAGGATAAAAGCAAGGAAATATATTTTTGAAAAATAATTACAAGAATATATTAATGTGCATTATAAAAGAGAGAAGGCCACCAATATCCAGACCTCGTGATCTTATGGGTAGTTTTCTTGGCTATGTAATGACCTCCACAAACTCCACCATGCATTTCTTCAAGAATCCTCTTTGCCTATTTCTTATCAACACACCTCAACATCAAACCAACCCTATCTCTCCAATATAAGCAACCCTTAATCATAACATATTTGATTGCTTGTAACTTCAGGTTCCTTTACTGATTATAAGTCATATGGTCAAGGAAAGACATATGACTCAGATAATGCATAATATTTTTATACCAAATACATTCTTGAACAATTCACTCATTTTTGGGAACACTTTCACCTATTTTATTTATTTGATTGACTTCCAAGTTTTATTCAGCAATCAACTTAGCTAAACCCTACCCTCTAACAAGTGAAGTGATCTAAATATCAATATTGAATTCCTTAATTTTGTTGATCCATCTATACCTCCTTCCCGTGACTTCCTACTGAGTAAATATATCTCTGACTACAACACTAGGTACATAAGCCACTATCTTAGCACCTACCAAATAGGGCCTAAAATTCTTCACAGCTATAACTCCCTGCTAAAGGACTTAGTGGATTAACACAAAAGACCATCAACATCATGCCAATAATTTTTTATCTTTATTTTTTTAATAAACTAAAGTCACACACTAACTCAACTCAACAAATTAACATTGATAATGTCATTACATTAACATCATATCATAATCACATTATGACCTACATGTAACATTAATCATAACCAAGAGTAGGCGATGGGAGCGCTGGGTGGGAACAAGAGCGAGGGAGGGGATTCAAAATCTGTAGATGATGGAGGGGATGAGTCTGACGATGATACAGATGATTTTGGTCAGGCATTGGTCTTTCTTCCTCCTATGGTGTGGGCATTTGTGCCTTGGGAATTATTTTTCTCAGGCTTCTTGGTTTGGTGGTCTCGGCACACGGTGACTACTATTTTTGTCTTATCTATGGCTATTGTTTTGAATCTTTCTGTTGTGGCTTGTGCTGGCACTTTGCGGGGTGCGAAGGATATCTTGATTCCTCCCTTGGTGTCATCTCCTTCAGGTGCTACTTTCTCTACTGCCTATGATGTGGGGCTTCCTGGCTCTCCCTCCTACAGGTAGTGCTTGGTGGGGTTTGGGTGCAAATTTCCCTACCTTTATCTTTTGTGGGTGTCATCCATTCGGTGGGTTCATGGTGGTGTCTCCTTTGAAGAAGTGTGGTTTAAGATTGGGCCAATCTTTTCTCCTACTCGACGTAGCAGGAGGGATTGGGGTCTCTTCATGTCAGCTTGGTCTTGTTCCAGTTTCTTCTTGGTTGCTCCTCACTCCTACCCATGGTGTGTTTGGTGCCTACTTCCTAGGGTATCTCTTTCTCAATTTGTTTTGGTTCATTCTTTTCCCCTCTTGGTGGCTTGGTGGTGTTTCCTATTGGCAGTTTGTGAGGAGTTTTGGCCCCTCTCTAGCCCTGACCAGCATGTCAAGGTTGCTTGGTGTGCTCTCTTGTTGGGTCTTCTCTTTACTTATTCACTGTGCGGGATCCCCTATTCTTCCTAGGGTTTGCTTGTTCCTGAGCATTATGTGATAGAGTTTCTTCTCTTCTCGAACCTTGAGTTGTTTTCTATTCTTCTGGGAGTGGTTCTTGGATCCTTGGCAATGTTCATTGTGTTTCCTTTTGTGCATCTTTGGGTCACTCTAGCCCTTCCTACTGAGGTGGTCCTATCTTCTATTGAGGGGAAGATGGATGTGGCTGGTCGTGACTTCTCTCCTATAGAGGTGGAGAGGGATGCTTTCGAGTACGCCTAGAAGAATTGTTGGGGGGCTAATTATGCCTTGTTTTGTGGCAGCAAGATTATTGAGGCTGGCCTTCATGCTACTTTCTTTTCTTCATCTTCTATTGAGGTGGAGATCTTGAAAAGAGAGCTGATATTTATGGAGTTCTATCTTAAGGATAAGGGGTGCTGCAATCACCATGATATGGTTGAGCTTGGGAATCTCTCCTATAGAGGTGGAGAGATCAGATGGGCTTTGATGGCAACTATGGTTGCCCTATGTACTGATAGTTACCCTTCCTATAATGGCAGAAAGTGTGGTTTATATGGCTCTATAACTTTTGTTGATGGAGCTTTGTTCCAGATCTATAGTGGGTTGTTTGGTCCCATCAAAACCAATGAGTGTTAGACTCTTGTAGTTTCCTAGTTCTTGTTTGGGTTGCCTGCTGGCTTTTGGCTGGGTGTTGGCTTGCTGTCTTCCTATGGTGCTGCTGGTTGTTTTTGTTCCTATCTTTCAGGTAGCCTATTCTTCTTGGTGTGGGTTTTGGGTCTTTTCAAAACCTGTTGTAAATGGTTTCAGGTCCATTCAAAACTTGTTTTTCCTATTATCAAAAAAATTAATCATAACCCACTTACACACCTATCAACCATGGTCCCCAACATCGCTACTACGATACATCTACACTAAATATACTTATAGAAAGACATTTGATACACTAAGAACACATCAAGTCAATTATTTGAATGTAAATTAAATCTCATACATCAAATTACATATATGATAACATAACTTAATTATAATTAAACCTCATCTAACACTATGCCAATATGAACCTAATCCTAATCAATCTCATGAAATAGATACATAAAGATGTATCACATATACTACTAACTTAAGCTCATATACATCACAAATACAACATTCCTATGTTAACCTTTCCATTACATAATAAACAACAATAAATATATCTTCAAGACTAATTCAATCCATTTACATTGTGTTTACAAGAACGCTACAACGTACAAAATACATTCATCTGAGAGGTATATATATATAAAATATATATTAGACACAATTTTCTTAGGAATATCACCTACACATAAATTTAGCTATGGAATGAAGTGGAAGGAAAGAATCTCCATGTTGCACATGAGTTGTACCACCTAAACTCCAATGGATGGCTAGGAAATACCACCCTGCCACATGGAACCTTGAGGCCCACTCCCTCTGTGCTAGGAGACAACACTAGACCCCACACACAAGAAAGAAATAGAATAAAAAAGACCCTAAACATCTAAAGGAGACTACCTAAAATAAGAATCAACCAAATATCACAAGGACTTTCACAAAGAATTTCAGATACTTTCAGAGGCTCAACACATAACACAAATGGTTAGGAAACCCAAAACCTGATCATTATACTACAACACATACAATGAAGCACATTACATCATTTTCACAATCTTATAACATGATAGCCAACTTTAATTTAACAGTTCATAATCAGGACCAACAAAGCATAACCTTGGTACAATTGATCTTTACATAGTACAGAAGCTTCAACACAAGATTTCACAAATATGAAGGGAAACCCAACATACAAAAAATAAACATGTTCAAGAAAAAATGGTACAACACAATACAGATAAAAGGATAGAGCTATATCCTCCTATACAACCTTTGGAACTAAACTAATTCCCTCTTGACAACAGTAAATCTGCCAGCCATAAAACAACCATAAAAAAGTTAGATCAACTCAAAATCCAAATCTGTCAAAAACCTATTTTAGTTTTGGCCCTAGACTACTTATCAACATAAGTATAATTGACCAAAAATTACTCAAAAATTTACAAAATTCAAAACAACAGAAAACTCCCATAAAAACCCTGTTGACAGTAGTCAAATTTGCCAGCCATAAAACAACCATAAAATAGTCATATCAACTCAAAATCCAAATCCGTCAAAAACCCATTTCAGATTTGGCCCTTGAATACTCAAAAATGTGAGTGGAATTGACCAAAAATGAATAAAAAATTATAAAATTTGAAACACTAGACTTCTCCCATAAAAACCATCTTTTCGACATTACCCGATTACAACCAAATGACAAAATGAGAAACCCACCAACTAGATATTTTCTAGATTATTAAAAATATTTCAAATTTAATTAATTTAACTCTTTTCAAATACCTATAAGTCTAAAATTAATAAATTAACAAAATCAAGAAAATCCTTACCTCAAATTCAAAGAATAATGATGAAAAAGAAGTTCATACCCCAACAGATCCTCCCAACTGAGATCACCAATAAAAAACCACAATTCAAAGCCAAAATGTTCATTCACTAGCAACAATAAATTTAAGAAATCTCTTTTGTTGTTCCCTCCTCTTTACAAGCATGGCAAGAACTCAAAAATTAAGAATGAAAATCCAACATGAACTTCAAAACAAAAAATCTAAAAGAGAGAAAACCCTCTCCCTTAAAAAAAAAAAGAGAATCCCCACAACCTCTTTTCAAACCTCTCAACAACCCTTTTAAGTCCAATTTTCGTTGTTTTTCATAATAGAGTAATTAGAGTAGGTTTTGAACTTTATAAAAGGGATTTTATGGAATAAAAATACCTCTAACCCATAAACCTATCACCTAAGAAACATTATAAACCATTAATACCACATAAGGACTTCATAAAACATAAATTAAGTGATCATTTTAATAAAATGAATCAAGAGACTAATAAAAAAACTATTTCATCCAAACAACAGTAAAACAAACATTATTCAATAAACAAAACACATGATAATAATAAATAATAATTAAATAATCATTCCCCAAAATAATAACATATTAGTATGTGCATAATAACATTATGACTTATTAACATAATCTCATGACAATATTAAATCGCCCCCTTAGCATAAAGAATAATAATAATCAATACCCACTCACACCAATAATGATAATATATAATAACATAACAACACATTAACATAAACAAATATATCACTTATGAATAAGATTAGATCACACCTCAAACACATTAATAAAAATTATAATAACAACTAACATGATCGGCCCAATATCTAATTTCACTCAAATAATCTACAATCCAAGGCTAGGCACAAACCATGAAATAGCTTCTAACATGAAAGAGACATTCATATCAAAGCAAAAATAACACTAATAACAATAATAACAACTCGACTAACCACAGGGCTTAACACCAATAAGTTGAGATCCAAAAGCAAGGCTAGACAACAAAATCAAACAATCACATATCCCATAAGAAACATTCACATAAATGAAACACTCCAACCATAGCAGATTAGGCATTATCCAATGACAACCTAAAAAGGTGGTCACACATATCCAATGACAACCTGAAAAGGTGGTCACACATTGAATCAATTGTCCCTAATTGGGGACAGTGGTTAGGGTTAGGTTATAACTTTGGCCTAGATGTTATCTTCTCAACCACCATTGGGATTAGAGACATGCTCAAACCTGCTAATTCAGGTAGAGACGTAGCCCTGTACCTGTTCACTCAAACATACAAATTAGAGCACATGTGCATAATAGCCGAAGGATTAGGAAAGGAACTCTAGCAATCGTATCTCATTCCTATATGTCCCCATATGTCCAATGGTACAATGTCATCCCTTCCACTTATCCTAAAAAACATACTACTACTTCATTTGACTATCCAAGTAAATCTCTACATAATAATAATAACACAACAATATGCATCATACTCACAAAAGTACTAACAAAAGCTAATGTTTCATCTACAACCACAACACTAAACACAAGTCAGTACCTCTTCATGATAATAAATATAATCATAATGAAAATCATAATATCATATCATAATGATAATAATATGTCAAAATCATGTGGAAATCTTAAAGGTAACCAAATCACTTACATAGCACAAATATGCCCATAGCTTGCATTCCAGTAATAGTCATGTCTGAATACACACACATGCATCATGATAAACCTATCCTAAAACATATAAAATAAGTCCTATCCTAACCTTCTCACATAGTCCATAATTTCATAATATACAACATCAACTACTTAACATCATTAGCACATACCTTTAAATATCCCTATTATTTTACCTTCATCTCCAAGTTGCAAATCCAAACTACCTACACATCCATGGTGAGAATGGAGGGTCACTACAACAACCTTCACCAAAGTATATCCTTGTTTTTCCATGATATCATACTTCAATTTTGCTACTTGAAGGAAATTGTTGAAGAAAGGAATGGGTTGTTCATACCCCTCATCAAGTTTTTGTAGTAGGACAACAAAAGTAGTATGGAATGATGCAAAAGAAAAAATGAAAAGGCTTAGCAAAATCAGATGATTTGAGAACTAATGCCTCTTTGATAACTCTCTTGATGTCATTGAATTCTTTAACAGGCTCATCACCCCATGCAACTATTTCTTTCTTTCTCAGCATCTTAAAGATTGACCTTGTAGTTTCAACAAATTTTGTAAGAAATATTCAAACAAATTAATTTGGCCAAAGAATTTTCTTGCGATGAATTGCTCACAGTGAATTTTCCTAGTCTACATTGACCTCAAATTTTATTTCAAATGAGCTTTTAAAGAAGCTTTGCAATCAATTGGGAACTCGAGCCTTAAGCTATCAAGGAGTGCACATTAGGCATGTGGTGCTCCAAACCAAATTTTATTGATCCTTTAAATCAATTTATAAAATTGTAAAGTCAACAATATACTTCAACTCTTTATTCCATCCTTTTATAAAATATATTACATTAAAAAAAATGTCTTTTTAAATTAAAATGGATTCCAATGAAATAAGATATTACTACTAATATTATATTCTGTTATATAAATAATTTTAAAACAACTAATAGCTATAACTTAAGCCAACAAACCCTTAGAATAATAGATTTTTTCTTTTCAAGTATAATCTTTTTTACTTCTACGAATATAGTAAGTCCAACAAAAGCTAAATTATTATTGTGGTGTAATATGTGGGGAACTGGAAGATGTAATGGAACAACTAGTGGGGATAGCGGATGTATGAAGGTAGTGGTGCAGTTTCGCTTTCTGAAGTTTTCCAAGACTTGTTATTGTGTGGATTTTTCTTTCGATGCGAGAGAATGTTTCTCTTTTTATTAGAAATCGTGGAGCCCACGGAAAAAACAAAGTCTTCGAAAACTTTATATTTCTTTCTTAGTTGTTTCCTAGTTCAATACAGACGAACCTGAAAATGTCTTTAGTTTGTCTGATACTCTTTGTTTTTCTCTGTACTCACTGCTTGCCATTCATCACATACGATAAATATGACCACTCATTTCTCTATACATTAGAAAAAGTGGGCATTGATTAGATTAGATTTAAATGGCATATTTAGGAGGATATAGATAGCTTGTTTTTAACGCACATTACAAAAATTTTGATTGTCAAACACACTAATTTTCTTAGTACTGTTTAATTTGGGACTGTCAAGAAAGTTAGATGTGAAAGTTATATGATGGATTGCTGACATTAATATTAATTAAGAATTTTAATAATTTTGGATTATTAAATACAGTTTATTTTTTTCAAATTTAAAAAAAAAATTAAAAACAATAGAAAATGATAGTTTAGGAATTTAGAATAAAGTAAATTAGACATAAAAATAATGTGATGGAGTAGATTGATATTGATTGAGAATCTCAACAATTTTTTATTGTTAATCACACTTGCCTTCGTCACACAGTCTAATTTGAAATGTCAAGAAAAATAAGAAATCAATAGGAATGATGGTTTAGAAATTTAGATCAAAGAAAATTAGATGTGAAAGCCATATCATGGAATGTTGACATTGACATTGATTTAGAATTTCAAAAACTTTCAATTGTCAAGCATAGAAACAATTTATAAAAACATATATTAGATGAAGACGAGCGGGAAAGGGAGCAAACGAGGATTTTTGAATTCCTCTGGTGATGCAGAGGGCGATGGCTCAGATTCAGTAGATGAAGACGACGAATCTCGTTCGTTGGTGGTTTGGGGACGATGGCTGGTTGTGGGGGGTCTGTGTTTTTGGTAGACGCTTTCCATTATGGAAGCTACTACTGCCTGGGATATTCGGCTGGTGTTTGTTCAGTCTCCAGTGCTGGGACTATTGCAGTCTGTTGTTCTAAAGAAGCTTGGGATGTCTGGCTTTCATGTGATGCCCTTCAGTGACTCTAGCATGGGGTGCCTTATGTTCCGTTCAAGCAGGAAACGGTGTGGAGGACATGTCTTGATTTCTTCTGAGGACGTTGTTGTAGGGGAGTCTGACAAGGACGAGGATCCTAGTTGGGGGCTGCATTTTGTTGGCCATTTGTTTCATGTGGTCGTTGCCATGATGGGGGTTGATGCAAGGTTTTTTGAGGAGTCTTTGGTGACTCCTATGGTTTCCTTTTAGAAGTGGGGGTTGCTTGCTTTTCTCGTGCTATCGGTGGCTACTTTGGGTGCTTGTGGAGGCATGCTATACTCGGAGGGGTTTTTCCTCTACTCCGACGCTTTTGTTGTTGGCCTTCCTCTTAGTGCTTGGGCACTTGGAGATTTGCGGTCTTTGAGATGGTGGTTCTATCACCATCTGCGCTCAGTCTTGGCTGAGACTGGTTTGGTTTGTCAGCATCTGCGTTTGTCAATGCTTCTTGGTGATGGACCTACTATGTGTTGGGGTCTTATGGTTCTGTGGATGATGGTGTTGGTGGACCCTATTCTTACAGGGCTCTTTAATGGTCTGGTGATTTCTATGTTGGCTCCAGTTTGCTTCATGAAGGGTGTTAACCCTAGTTTGGTTTCAGAAAACGGGGTGGTCCGTTTGATAGTCTAGTGGCCTTTGTTGTGGGTTTCGAAGCCTATTTGGTCTATGATGGTTGTGTTATGTGGTGTTGTGCTAGCTTGGTGGTTTTCGGTTGTCTTTGGGGAATGTTGTTTGGTGTCCCCTTTAGCTGTTCTTGATTTGGCTTGCTACAAAGTTCTCTTCTGCAATGTGTTGGCTTTGTTTCCTGTGGTTGAAGATGGAGTTAGTGTGGAGATGGGTCCTTGCCCTGTTCTGCTTTGGGGAGGTTGGTGTTGTGTGACGACTGCCTGGTTTGTGGTTGTGGTTGGTGCTTCAGCTATTGATGGAGTGGTTGGTCATATGGAGTTTTAGCTTGGTTATGTTGTGGGTTGGAAGGCTTTTTCTATTCTTTGTGTTGGTTCTTCCACCTGGATTCCATGGGAGGAGTTGTGGGCCTGCTCTATTGACATTCCTGTTTGCTTCCTGTCTCCATAATCATGGTATTCTATTGAGGTGGATGGTGCTTGGTTGGTTGGGTGGTTCTATTGGTAGGCTTGGTCGCCACCTCTTCCTCTCTTATAGAGGGGAGCCCCAACCTATTGAGGTGGTCTTAGGGGTGGTGTTTAGGTGGTTGGTGCCTCTGGAAGAACGTTCCTCTGCTGTGAATGGTGATTCTTGCCCCTTTATGGTTGAGAATACGTTTGTCTATGGTTTGTCTCTTTCGAGTGGAAGATCTACTACAGGTATGTTGTTGCAGATGTTTTGTGGCCTTCTGAGTGGAAGGTCTATTAATGTCTTGCTGATTGTAGGTTGTTGGTTTTATGTTTTAGGTTGCTCTTGGTTTTGTGCCAGGAATGGGTTGTATGTCTGTCTTTGATCTGGAGTACTTTGGGTCCTTGGCTCTCTACTATCACTCTAGTGTGTTTCTCTATTGATGGCCTATAGGGCCTTTTTCTCATAGGTCTGCACCCTTCTTTTGTTGCTCTTGTTGTTGTTGGCCCGCTAGGCCTTGTTCTAAAGGTACGCCAACCTTATTTGTTGCTTTTAATTTCAAAAACATTTGAAAGAAATTTAATTGTGATATTTATTTTTTATTGTCAAACAAACAATGAAAGTAAATTAGATTGTGAAAGGAAAATTCTAGAAAAAGCTAGAAAAATAATGGTAAATAAATAACATGTTTAAAAATTTAGAAAAAACTTGATGATCTGCAATTAGAAAAGAAAAGATAAATAAACAACAGATTTAAAATTTTAGAATGAAGTGGATGACATCTATATTGAATGTTATACTGAAGGGAAAACAAGAAGCCATCAATATAGATGGAAGTTAGATGGAAATCTACTTTTAATGAGCACTAAAGATTTATATTTGGACTTTCAAATTGGATAAAACTAAATTAGAAAATAAAAACTAATAATAAATCAAGGTTGACAAATTTAGGTTTAATACTTTATATTTAACTAATTCTAGCATAATGGTGATATTTGCATGTTTATACTATTTTTAATTTAGGTTTGTGTTAATT
Source organism: Sequoia sempervirens (assembly GCA_007258455.2). Classification (NCBI taxonomy): domain Eukaryota; kingdom Viridiplantae; phylum Streptophyta; class Pinopsida; order Cupressales; family Cupressaceae; genus Sequoia; species Sequoia sempervirens. Next base: position 603,356,620 of record VDFB02271358.1, read on the forward strand.
TTAGGTGGATCAAGTTTAGAGTAACTACATGTTAACAAATGATGCAGTTTTGGGTGAATTTTGGCTCATTCTCCTAGCTTTTAGCTATTCCATTATTTACATGATTTACTTGTTAATTATGCTATGGTTGTATTTTTAGATGTGCCTTTGAATGGCTTAAACCTATAAGTCAATGGCTAAAATCCACTAGGTTGACATGGTAACCCATCTAGATAAAGAAATCCCTATCTATTATATTTTTGTAAACTTTTAAGACGTTGCAAACTTTACCCTCTTCCTTATTCATATTTAGGGCTAAAGTATACACACATATTTCCCTAGATAATTTTTTTTTAATTGTTCACTTCTAATATAGTGAGATGATATATTATAGGGATTTTGATATTGTGAAGTGATTGATGATCCATATCTAGTTGATGATTATGAAATTACATGGTTAATGATTGTGGAATGGATAATTTTGATGAATTAGAAGATGAATATTAAAATAAAGTGCCTTGATATAATTTTTTATTTTGTCATATTGAAATTGTCTTTATACATAATGTTAAAACCTCCTTGTACTAGATTCTATACACTTTCAATGCTCTTGGTTGTAGCCTTGAAGTCACTGTATGAGAATTTCATTGGAAATAAAATGGATATTGTCATTTTGGTTTGTTTCATGCTATCACTCATTATAATTATGACAACCATATCATGAGCCTTGTTTAGGAGGGTAATTTTGTAAAGTGAAAAGTGGGAAAATATTTGTAGACATTGGTTTTGTGCAAATAATAACGGGTATGTGCAGGATCATGATGGGCCAAAAAGTGGCGATATGATGGGTATGGTGTAGGGTATGTGGCTGACGACTTTGTCTTACCCAAAATTGATGAAACAAGAAGGGATTTCCAAGGAGATTCTCAGCTTTCAACAAGTATAAATTATGCTTTACTTTGAATTTAATAAATAATTATTATTCATTTTCTATTCGAATTACAACTAAAGTCCTGATTGATAGGATAATTGAAAAACATCTATAGCTTTCAAACAGTATCACATTTTTGAATCTGAAACATGTGTCACATTCTATGCTTCACATACCATAGGATTAAAAAAAATGAATTTCATGAAGTTTTGACCAAGTTAAGGTGGTCAGACATACAATTATTTATATATTTTTCAAGTTGTAATAAAAAATTCATAATTAATTATTTACTTGGGAAAAAATTACAAAAAAAATGCATCACATCAGGACATGAGTCGTCTACTTATATCTAAAATTTAATAAAAATATATTATCATTTTATTGTGGTTAGGGTGGTCAAACATACACCTACTTTTTTTTTTCCTTGAAATTTAAGTACTACTGCATTGAAATTTCAAATTTTCACCAAATAGACTTAAAAAAAACCTAGTAGTTTAGAAACTACATTCAATTTGCACTACATATTCTATTCTTACATATTTTTGAAATAATATAGATAACTTTTTCAAATTTTTATGTCAAGTTGCCTAACTCTGCTTTTTCTAAATTTTTTGCCACTTAAGGGTCTGTTTTTTCCATGATGATCCTACACATACCCTAACTTTAAATACAATGATATTTTCAATTTTTTATTTGTTAAGAGACATATGTATTTAAAAAATATCTTATCTTTTAATCAAATGTGAGGGGTTTTAATTTGTGTTGGTTTTTCTACAAATGCATTACTAGTGTGTGTTCTTACCATGGCTACTAAATTGAGGAGGCCCATGTGGAGATCCATTATTTTCTTAGTCAGTATATCAAAAATTATATCATGTAGGTGAAAGGAATGAAGATTTTCTATGTAAAGATGGCCATCCAACAAGGATGCCTCTATCCTAGTGGCAAATATTGATGCAATTATCTTTTTAAAATTATGTCCATGAGTTAATTATGATTTATGTTGGTGGTGTATGTTTATATTTTCATTCATGAATTTATTTTGTTATAGTTGTTTTTCGGTGAGTATTTAGTTTTCCAAAGGGTATATTCTTGAACCTTTTATCATAATGATTTTGTAGCTTTGTAGGATTTGAGATTCTTTGGTCGTGGGCTTTGAAATTTTTTGAGGTAGATGGTCACTATGTGCTAAGCCCATATCTGTCACAAACCCAAACACCATTCTTGAGATATAACTTTGACAACTCAACTTGTGGTACACTTCAACCACTAAAAAATGAGGAGAGACAATAGTTAGATATGGTAAACACTTCCTCCAAAGCACAAGAAAAAAATGGAAATAGTAGAGAAATGTAGAGAATTTCTCAGAACCATCTATGACTATAACAGTACAGTCATCACTCTGCTTACTTAGGAAACTTCTATGGTAACATTCATGATTTGAAAACTGAAACATGCATACTTCCTACTTGACTTTATCTGGCCTTCATATTGAAATACCAAATCATAAAGAGTAGAGGAATGCAGAGCATTCTTCAATGACTTTTTAGAGTACCTTCTTGATCCTTTGACAGAAATAGATTCTTATATGAAAATTACAACAATAAACAATAAATACAACATTCATAGAATCATATACACATTCATGAGTAACAATAAACCATTACATTCTTCTCGATTGTAGCATATGCAATCAACCACATACTATCACTTTGCTAACAAAATAGATAATATCCTTAGAAACATCCACAATTGACATCAATGACAACTAGCAAACATCATACTATTGACATCAATAACAACACCTACAAAATACTTGCAACAGTCTCCCCATTTTCCCTTGATCGAAACACTGATGAGGAAAATAGCAACAAGATATACAATATCTCCCCCTTTCTCTACATTTTTTCTTTCTCCCCCCTTTGACATCAAGGAAAAAGGGTAAATGGTCATCAATAGAGCTTTCCAAAGAATTAAAGCTATCTCCAATCTTCTTGTGTAGGCTTTGTATTCTATAGATTTGAGAGAAGTGCACAAAAACCAAATTGGGAAGGAGCATCACCAATTTTTCAAAATATCATGGTTAGAGTTACCATTGTTGTGAATTTGTGCAATAGTGTTCCACTGTAGGAAGTAGAAGCATACTTGGTGATATCTTTAACTAGTGGTAGTTGGCCCAAGACAACAAAGAGAATAATTGAACACCCTCCAAAGGGAAAGTGGTTATGGATAGGGAATGCTTCCCGTAGTCTCATGTCAATATGCTCTAGAAACTTTGGACCAATGAAGCTCATCTTGTCTATTAAAATGTACCTAATAAAGTACATGCATTTTTGGAAGGTAGCAAGTTTTTGTCCTTGTAGGGGGGCATATATTTGATTGGAATGCAAAGGGAAAAATTAATTTTTGATGCTTGAATGTTGAAAGCAGCAACACCTATTGGTGCAAGAAGTAGTAACGGTGACTGGTGAATTGGAGTTGAGCTCATGAAGGCACACCTCATTTCTTTTATGAGGTGCGACTTTCCAATTCCTATAGTTCCTTGAACAATTAGCTTTAGCAATGGTTGTAATGGAAGAGTTCTTAGATGAGACCAAATTTTATTGAACGCTTTGTGCTGCTAAGTAGAAAAAGTAGTATGGGTGTGTTCATTGGGAACATAGTGCACTTGAAAGGTTGGCCAATTGGAGTCTATGAAAGTAGTAGCAAAATTCCTTTGTACATGGGTAATGCTAGTAGCTTTCTAGTCATGGTGCAAATCAATGTCACTTCAACCAAGCATCTCCAATGCATCAAGTTGTATAGGAATGTTTGGGTGCAAATTTGAGAGATCCTTTTGTTGAAAGTCCACGATACCGAGAGGGGGGCTGAATCAGTATCTTCTTAAATTTTTTGTTCAAATACAATCCAACTATTCCAATGCATACAATAAAAAATTAGATAAATAAGAGCATTAATAGAGCATGGAAAAACAACACACATGAACACGATAATTTTTATGTGGAAAATCCAAGATGGAAGAAACCACAATGAGTGTTAGCTCACAATATAGTTATAAGATATTACAAAAATGAGTGGCTCATTGCCAAGACTCACTGTCCAAAACAAAGGCTCACTACCTACAAAATTACAATGATTGAATGGATTTTAGCTAGAAAATGAACTGATAGAGTACACCTAGTGAGTGTAGATCCAATTCTAAATAAAGCTTAGTAAACAAACTTGACACACTTCATCATGTTTGCACCACTTCACATCATCACATCACTTCTTCACACTTCTTCAAAATGTTGTCCATTATATATACCCAATCTCTTCGCAAGCATCAATTAGGTCAGCCTAATTAGATGCACTTCTTATTCACAAAAATATCATCTGATGGCTACAAGATTTCACAAAATATTCTCACAAACCAATCAAAACATTTTTTGTGCTACATCATGTCGGCTCAAACAAAAATAGTTCATAAAAATGTTCTCTTTACAAAATTAATCCACAGTATCACAATCAACCCAAGAGTTCAACCAAGAATAGACCTCAACATAAAAAGTAGCTAACAAAGTAATACCACTTCACCATACAAGCACCAAAGCACATAAAATTTTGAACGTGTATGTTTCCAACAACCATAATCAACCTCTCAAAATCACAATCAATGACTATCATCTCTAGAGAAATCCAAACTAGAATACTAGAGGATGTAAGCAAAATATCGGATCAGATGCCAGACCAAAATACTAGAGCAACATCAAACTTGATATTGCAATTGTACCTCAAATATCATGATGACATCAATGACAACACAAAATACCAAAATGAGATGTTCTTCATTTTTCTAACAATCTCCCCCTTTCTCATTGATGGCAACATGTGCCAAAAAAGAATATTTATAAGACTCCTTATTTACAACATTGCTCCCCCTAACTCACACTTCTCATTATTTACACCATCATTTCATTGTACTTCACTCCCCCTTTGACATCAAGAACAAACGTGTCCTAAAAAAAATTAAAAAATATTAAAACAAAGAAAGCAAAGAGAACATTCATCAACCAAAGGATGACAAGCCTTGAAGCTCCTTTAGAATAACTTCCTAGACCATTTTTCCTTTTTCCCAACCATCCTTTGCTACAATTAACATCTTGTTTAGAGATTCCAACTCTATTAGAGTTTCTTTAGCACCATCCAGAGTATCAGGAATCAGGTTTATCTTCTTAAGCCTTTTAGTGCATTCCAAAGCCTCTCCAACCGAAGTGTATTCCACTCTTACAATATCACTTAATTGACTAAATTTTCTAATAATTTCTTCCTTCTATTTCTACAAGGAAAAGAAATTTTCTATGTGTAGTGATGGCCTTCTAGGTTGACCTATCTTTATGTCTAGATACACTATAAAACACATAAATGACAGACATATGAGACTCAATGGAGTCCATGAAAATATTGATATTTTGAGTGGAATTCGATCACTTCAAGTAATAAGAGAGAACAAAATCTACCTTTGACTCACAAACCTTCATCACTTCTAGACTCTTTTCGACACAAAAGTGTGCAAGAACACACTTGTCATGTAAAGCCAACAACCTTTTCTCTGCCAAATTTTCTTCTATCTCTTGTCTTGTTTTTTCGTTAAGCTCAGAGGAATACTCCTTGAAAGAGTCTAACAAAAATCTCATATTTTCAATAGGGGCGAGGGATGTATCAATGGATGCACCAAGCATAGATTCCTACAAAGCTTTTAGAGCATCTTCTATCAGTTTTGTTCCCTTTTGATGTGTTTCAAGAATTTCCTTTCTTCTGGATGCTTGCATAGCATCACTCAACACAACTTTATGTACTAGAGACATCTTTTCCACATCAACATATTCTTCAATCATAGGGAGTTTCAAAATTTCCTAAGGAATAATTGGTTGAAATCTAATTTTGTTAGAAAACAAACCTTTCAGTACATCACTACCAGAGGACGAATCACCGAGATGCTTAAGAGATTTTACAATTTTTTTTCTTTTTCATTTTTCCTAGAGGATTTCACAACTTTCTTTTGTTCCTCTCCCTTTTCTTTTTCTTTATCTTCCTCTACTTTCTCTTCTTATTTTGCCTCTTTCTTTTCATCCTTTTCACCTTCATCTTCACCTTTATCTTCATCTCTGTTATTTTCATCATTATTTCCTTTGTCTGCATCTTTATCCATTTCTTCCTCAACATTATCTTTTCCTTCTTCTTCACTACCTTTATTTTCTTCCTCATTACCTTGCTCTTTTTCACCTTTTCCTCCTTCAATATGCTGCAAAGGAGCATCATTATGCATTTTATTCTCAATCTATCCTTTATTCTACTTTTCACCTTCCGGAGGAATATTTTCATCATTAGTATCAACTTCAACATCAACATTTTCAAAAATACCTTCATTACCTATATTAGGACTTGAATATTTTCCTCAGCATCTTCAATAGCAACATCTTCATCAGTTTTGGGCATGCCATATTTCTTTGCAATTTCCCAGATCACCTTTGTTGTTTCCTTTCTTACCTTCTTTATCAACCTTTTTTTTCTTGTCATTAACATGTTTACTCTTTTCTTCATCCTAAATATATCTAATAAAATCTTTTTCAAAGATTCCAAATCATGAGGGGTCAAGGAATACCCAATATTATCAAATGCAACATTTCTGATTTTCTCTTCAAAGCCAACTAATTCTACTCTTCTTTCCATTAGTGCTACCCACATACTTTCTGGTACATCTTTCCTTATGTCATCCCATTTAACATCTAAAATAACAACATTCTAAACGACAACTAACAACAAAGTTTTCTTATCTTCTTCTTTGACATTATCATAGTATTCTATTTTGGGTTGCAACATATTTTAAAAATGTAGCAAAAAATTGACAGTTGCCTCTAATTTATAGTGAGGACCAGAAGTTATCGGAATGTCCTATTTTTCTTTCTAGTCCGCAGAGGCTTCACCAGAAACCTTAGACTTCTTCAGTTCTAGCTTGGTGTGCACATGAACATAAAATTCTTGCATATCTTCATCATCAAAAGATGATATGTCATGCACTCTATTTGAACCAATAGCTTCTGTAGAAGCACCTTCACCAGAGGATAAACCTACTCTTCTTTTCCTTGTCAATTTTGCATCATGATCTTCTTCTTCTTCATATTGGTCATTAGTAACACTAATATTCTTCTCTCTTGGTGCTTTCTCTTTCTTTCCTCTCTTTGTAGGGGCAACCAAAGGGGTCTCTTTCCTCTTCCCAGATCTAGTGGTAGGTTTGGAGGAAACATGACCTTTTCCCTTATCAACAATACCAGTTTCATTCTTCATTGCAAGGATTGTGGAGGATTTTGCAGAGGTAGTTCTACCAGATCTCCTTGGAGCAGATGATTATGCCTTCAATTCTTCTCCTCTATCCCTTCCAAGGGAAATTTCCTCATCTATGAATCCAACCTTTTTAAGTTTTTCTTCCACATTATTTTTGATCTTAGGATTTTTTTGTTCCATATGAATCTCCATAGAATTCTCAGCATATGCCCCAATTCTAGGTTCATTAGGGTCCTTTGGATTCTTTAGCAAAATTTGCACATAACCTTTAGCTTCATCTTCTATTATCTGATATCCAAGAGGCTGAATCTAGATAGCTCAAGGTTCTATAGCCTCAATCATGCATTCATCAGTGGAGACATGAAATATGATGTCATTCTTATACTTCTCCACAATTTTTCTTAGAATCCTATCCCTTTCATTGATATTTCTTTTGATTACAACAAAGAATGTTGTTAAAGCATCCTCTTAAGAATTCAAATTACCAAGATTATGCATGTAATGAAAAAATTGATGTCCCACTGGTCTAGATGGGTTCCAAAATACTTCTTCATTCTTCCCATGGAGTCTTTTCATGAAACAAAATAGTAAGAATACAAGCAGAGAACCAAATTTAAATGCATACTTCCTTTCCTTCGATGACTTCACATTCTTGAATAGCTGTAATCAGAGCAACTCACACAAATCATAATCACACAAATCATAATCAACACCATTCATGACCATATCAAATCCATTGTAGATAGCAGTAGCCCAAACAAAGTTCTCTCTATTTGTGAAATGTATCTTGTGACCTATCATGAGAGATGTGCATACTTCACTATTGGATTAGTAATGCTTTTTGTTGCTAAAGCTCTTTTATCATATTTAGCTCCTGTAAGTTCTTCTACAACCTCATTTCTTTATAGATTTCAGTAGAGGCATTGTACCTTTATCCCATAACCATGTAATGGCCCTAATCACCTCCTTCATTATAAGATGTAGTCAGTCAATCTACAAAAAATGTCATGGATTCTACTTAGAACTGACATCACAATTTTTTCATCACAACTAAAATTAGGGAAATTGTTCCAAACGTTCAACCTTTTATCCACCACATTCGAGTATTCAGGTTTTACCCTAAAGTCATCGCCAGTAAGCTCATCTCGCTAGATGTCAATTAACTTTGCATGATTGTATTCTTCAAAATTTACCCAAATCATCATCCTAGTATCCTTGGTTGACATTACAACATGTGGAATTGACAAAAATGTGCCCATGGGATCATGTTCGAAAACTTTTGAAGAGTACTTTTTGTAAGAAGGTCTCGACCTTTCTGACAATTTAACTACCACATGAGTAGCCATACTTCCAATTTCAAATTCAAATAGCTCAAAAGACACTTAACACAATTGTACAAAAGATTAAAGTACCTTTTTCCTCATGAAGAATCTGAAACTAGGGTTTGTACTACTCACACTTCAAATCTCCCTAAAAATGCTTCAAACACTCTTCAATCTCTTCAAATACAAAAATGATAAAAATACCTTAATCATTTTCTTTATAACACACTCATCTACCCTTATCTACATTAAATGTGACAAAGCACATAGAAAACCCTAATTTAGTCTGCAAATCTTCATGCCAATATATTTTCTTCTGGTTCCTTTTTCAAATCCTCTGAAAATTCATTCTTCACATTTCAACCTCATGCCATTTTTTGACATGGAATTTATCTAGGGGGTTCTTAAGATTTTCTGATAATTCTCCCCCTACGAGCTTGCTAGGTCTAATCTTTAGAGAAAATATCCGTACTGGATGAGGGCATAAACACTTCAATAGCCTTTGGTTCTTTCTTCTTCCAAATTTTGTTCATTTCTTGCTTCATTTCATCTTTTTCAACCTTCTTTATAGGTTCATTCCCTCTTGCTGTATTGATCTTCTTACTTTTCTTGCTTTTGTAGACTCTTGAAACATGTCTTGGTTTGTTGTAGTTAAAGCAAATAATATCTCTCTATTTAGATTGACTTCTGCTGACTCTTGTTCTACACTGATTAGCTTTATGTCCATAATTTTTGCAAGTATAATAGTAGCCATTAAAGGATTGGTTCACTCTTCCATTAAACTGATTCATCATTGAAGTTTTGCATTCACTTTCCCTATGTCCAAATCTTTTGCATGCAAAACATTGACCAGAAAAAGGACCAGGGAACTGATTCATCCTACTTCTACATTTAGTTTCCTTGTGACCAAATTTATTGCATGAAAAATAAGTGCCATTAAAAGAAGGGTACCTTTGTACATTAGGTTGTCTCACCGAAGGTCTCCTTGTAGTGTTCTTTGAATTTCCTTTTTTCTCTCCTTCTTTCTGAGTCTTTTGATTATTTACTGTCTTAGAGCCTTCTCCAGTGACAGTTTCAAGACCACTTTTATCTTTACTTTGTTTTTGTCCTACAATCAATTCATAAAACCTATTTGAGCTAGTTTTGAAGTTGTTTTCACAGAGTTTCACCTTCTCCAAATCCACTTTCAGATTCACAATTTCTTGTTCAAGCTTAGTGCAATCTTTAGACTTGCTTTGTACCAATTTTTTTAGACATTCTTCTATTCTTTTCTTCTCTTCCACTTGCACTTTCAGACTGGTAATCTCTTCATTTGCCTTCGTCAATTGATCAATTACTTCCTTATGCCTATCTTTGAACTTTTTCAAGTGCTCCTTAGGTTTATGGACACATTCATTCACTTCTTCAAGATTCTCTTTCAGATCTCTATTTTATCTTTCTACTTTATCAAGATCCTCAAGATCAGTATGGAGCTCTCCTTTATCATCCATTTCTTCCATCTTCTAGATCTCCCTCAAGTTGTTAGGATTAATTGGAGGAACCAAGCTCTAATACCAATTGTTGAAAGTCCAAGATACTGAGAGGGGGGGCGAATTAGTATCTTCTTAAATTTTCTGATCAGATATAGTCCAACTATTCCAATGCATACAATAACAAAGATAGATAAGAGCATTAACAGAGCATGGAAAAACAACACACATGAACACCAAAAATTTTACGTGCAAAAACCAAAATGGGAAAAACCACAGTGAGTGTTAGATCACAATATAGTATAACCAGTTATAAGATATTACAAAAATGGGTGGTTCACTACCAGGACTCACTGTCCAAAACAAAGGCTCACTACTTACATAATTACAATGATTGAATGGCTTTCAGCTAGAAAATGAACTGAAAAAGTACACCTAGTCAATGCAGATTCAGTTCTAAATAAAGCTTAGTAAACAAACTTGACACACTTTATCGTGTTCATACTACTTCACATCATCGCATCAATTCTTCACGCTTCTTAAAAAAACTATTTATTATATATACCCAATCTCTTCACAAGCATGAATTAGGTCGGCATAATTAGATGCACTTCTTATTCACAAAAAATATCATCTATCGGCTACAAGATTTCACAAAAAAATCTCACAAACCAATCAAAACATTTCGCATGCTACATCATGTTAGCTCCAACAAAAATAGTTCATAAAAAAATTTTCTTTACAAAATTAATCCATATTATCACAATCAACCTAAGAGGCCATCCAAGAATAGACCTCAACACAAAAAGTAGCTCACAGAGTACTACCACTTCGCCATATGAGCACCAGAGCACATAATATTCTAAACATGCATGTTTCTAGCAACCATAATCAACCTCTCAAAACTAAAATCAATGACTGTCATCTCTAGAGAATCCAGACCAAAATACCAGAGGATGTAAGCAAAATACCAAATCAAATATTGGACCAAAATGCCATAGTAGCATCAAACTTGATCTTGCAATTGTACCTCAAATATCATGATGACATCAATGACAACAAAAAATGACAAAATGAGATCTTCATTTTTCTAAAACCTTCCATTATTTAGGTTTATGTCCTTGCAACACATGGTCAACACTTGAGCTCTTGCTAGAATCTGATGTTTCAACTAGACTTGGTGGTGTGCAGTGTACATGTCATGGCATGTATGTAGAAGAGAACCTTCTCCATTGTGCTATAATTTGATGTTCAAAGGAACCAAATTCAATGTCAATGTTTTGAAATGGGTGGTATAGAATTAGTTCACTCCAACAAAATTCATGAAAGCTTTTGTTGTCTCTTGCATGGATGCTTATGAACCTAGGTGAGACTTGAATAATTAATTTTTGGGGGTGCAACTTTCATTGTTAATTTTTGTGGGATGCTTTGAAGGTTCATTTTTGGGTCAATTCAATTAGAGGCATTTCCTTTAACTGTATGGATTAGGCCATGTAGGCATCAATGCATGTAAGTGATATGGTAACTAATGTGGGTGAGATTGATACACGTTGAAATTTGTGGTGATTACCATTTAAAGAAACAAGTTTCCTACTAGATATGGAGAGGGGTAATTTTAATAAAAGGTGACACATTTCTTGGGCACTAATATCATGATCCACAAGGCTATCAGTAAGTATTTTTTGAAAGGATATTGGGGCAAGAATTCTTGATTCTAAATTGGTTGAGATGCGAGATAGCATGGAATGATATGTTTCATATTTGTGCTCAACTTTTGTTGCATATTTTGCAATATATTTGAGAACAACATCAATTGAGTGTACATTCTGGCAATCTACATTATCCCTCCAAATAGAGAGGATAGATGGGTTGTGAAGGTTCAAGATATCATCATTGTGAGATGGTGTGTGCTTTGGGTGACCAATCTTGTCATTTGAAAGACTTTACTTATCTTGCATAGACCATGGTGCTTTATAGTGACGTATAGTAAATGCCTCTTTTCTCCTAAGGTAAATTAGAAAAGTATACTTTGTGTGGCATTCAAAATGATGGACTAATTCATAGTAGTCAATTGAAAGGTTGGATGAAAATATCCTTGGTGTATCTAGCAAACAACGATCATCAACAATAGAGCATTTTTATGTTTGGTTTCTCAAACGAAGGGTATGTGGGTTCCAAGAAGAGATATATCTATCTATGTAATCAAGTGCATTTTGTGTAGATTGTAGGTTATTCCATTCTAATCTACTAATGTTAGGTGCTTGTTTGAGCCATATGAAACCATGAATGTGTGTAGATCCTTTGTGTTTCCATTCATAACTATGAAATGATGATATTTAGTAAACAATCAAAGTAAGAGTCTAATGTAAAAAATGAAACAACGATTTCTAGAAAACAATCAAAGTAAGAGTGTATTGTGGGAAAATGGGAAAAGAAAGGTTATACCTATACCAATATTTAGTTGCACCAAGAAGTTTTTCCAAGACCTCTTACCTAAATGCAGTAAACCTGTGGTGCATGTATACTATGGTATGGTGTGGATTCTAAACAATGTTTTGGATCCTCGATCTAGAAGCCATAGAACTATTTGTAGGAGACTTGGTAGGCATGATGGTATGCAAGTCTGGCCATTTTGTATCTACTGCACTAAGGGTGAAGAAGAATGAGAGGCAACCAATTTGAATGACCATGTTAGAAATTTCCCCTTGATGTTGGGTCCAAAATGGCCAAGTTACACGAATTGATGAGCTACACTGTATGAGTTGATCTACAAATTTGTGATATGGCAAGTCCTTCAGTCTTTGGAAAAGGTCAAATATTGTCAAGGGTACAAAACCATCGATATTTTTGTCTAAAAATACAAAGGAGGTTTCTTGGCCACGGTGTCACATAAAAATATTTAGTATGAAGTACCTTAATTAGGGGTGTTGTCCAAACCAATTATTATGGTGCCTTAGAAGATGGAGATCATAATCATGTAGTTCAATTTCTTTAATAATTTGTTTTTTGAATGTGGCTTTTTCTTTTGGAAACAAAGTGGGGAATTCCATCGCAAATAATCCTTCAGTGGTGTATTCATTCATAGGATATTGAGAAATAGGTGGTCATTCAATGATTGGTGATGGTTGGCCAACACCTAGTTGTAACAAAGAGTTTACTTCTTCAACATCTATATGTGAATGTGGGAGATTTGACTAACGGAATTTTTTTAACATGTCTTTATTGGGGTCATATTTTGTTTCACTTGTATTCATGAGGCTTGTATTGTTGGTATCAATATTTTAAGTTGTTGCAAAAATAAAGTTTGAGACATGCCAGTAGAAGACTTCGGAAAAGTGGACAATGCAAGTTCATCTACTTGGACATACTTATAGTATGGGTCATTGCACATATTATATTTAATTGACTCATGGACACATCCTCTACTAATGTGGAAGCTATATGGCTGTTGGTTGATTTATTCCCTATTAACTATTAGTATATCAAGATCAGTAATATGCTTGGGAAAGTAGGATGCAATTGCATATATATTATCAATAAAGCAAATAGTGTGGCCATTGTATTTTAGTTCCCCCCCTTGCATAGGTAACTTGAGGGATTTGGCTAACGCTTACTATTAACATCTCCTCAACTTGGGATAGATTTTTTAAACATATAGGTTGCTCACCTGGGTCCATGTTCTTCTAGTTTGAGAAGTGATGGTCATTTTTTTTAGATGTGTATCTATTAAAAGTAGTGAGTCCATTTGACTGTCTAGTTTTGATTCCTTGATATCTCTCCATGCAAACCATATGAGTTGATAATCCTGGTAGGGTATCTAACTTTGAATGGAAGGTATTTCTAGTAGAGAAACACTCCTGTGAAAAAGTTGCAAATGGTGCATTTTGATAGATAGGTTGAGTTGAACTATATTTTTTGTTAGGTGCAATTCTTTATAGGTGGGGCATGTTAATAGGAAAAGAAATTGCAGATGTTGAGGCTCCATCAACAAGAATTTTATTTTCTTCACATCTTTGTTTGTTAATTTCACCTTTCCTTGCATGGAATTGTTTATGTTTTATTTCATTCCAATGAGAATGTTTTTCTTGCAATCTTTCATCTTTTTCCTCCATAATAAGGAATGTTAAGGGTAAAAGTAAAGAAATATATTTGTGACAGATAATTACAAGAATATTTAGGCTATATATATGTACATATATATATTATAGAATGACATGAGATAACATGGTGTGATAAAATGGTTTGGAACACAAGAGGTAACCAAAACATATATAGATATAGATAGTTAATGTATAGAAAGCTGTAAAAAAATATAGGGATAGTGCTAATTTTGATATGTGATTTTAATTTATATGCAAAACACCATGATCATTATAAAAAATAAGGTGAACATTTTCTATGAAAAAACAACTTGGAAGAAAAGGAACTAAACCCTAGGGAAAATGGTGGGGGATGAACCCACTATTCTCTCTAGGTAATTCAATTATGTCCTATGAACCCTAATTGGATTGACTATCAACCTCACAAGGTGATTCAAATCTCAAGAAGGAAGACTTAGGAAGTGGGTTCTTTAAGCTTTAAGGGGTTCACCACCAAGAAAATTCTTGGAAAAGGAAAATAAGCATTCAACTCACAAAACCTAATAATGCAAGCTAAATGAAGGATGCAAATGATGAAATTATGCAATAGGGAGTTAGGATATATGTACATGAGAAGTCTGGAAATGTAGTGAGGATTTTGGAAATGAAAAGAAGTTGTCAAAATATTATATTGAGGACAAATATTCCCTTACTGTTGTCTTAGTCCCATTGCTATTTTTTGGGGCAGATGCAAAATCTTCAGATGTCAAAACCAGATATGAAAGAATTTATGAAAAATACCTTTAGGAGGAATAAGACACCCTTGGTGGTGATTTAGTTCCATTCTAAATTTCTATAATCTCCAAATGTGATCCAGGGCTTGATGTCTACTCTTCCTTCTTCTCTAATCTCAGGTTCTGAAGATTTCAGATTTGGCATGCAGGTGAGTTTCTATGAAGATGACAACTTTGCTATGCAACTTTGCAACTTTGTAATTTTTCACTTCAAATGATCTTTGAGTCTTCAACCTAGATGTGCAATCAAAAACATACAAGAGAGGGAAATTTTTTTGATTGTTAGTGAATGGGGGTTTTCCTTGGTCAAACCCCTTGTTGGTAATTAAACCTTGAAATAAAATGAAATAGAAGAGGAAAATGATGAATGAACAACATGGAATGTTACAACCCACCAAATCCTTGTAGAAAGGTGCTACAAATATGATTGAAATGGTTGCAATGGATGTGGTTCTTGAATCTATCTTGAATGATATTGATCTTTGGAACACTTGTTTGAATCAAAAACCCTACATCATAAATGTTAGCACAATAATAAACATGATGCAATAATATCCTATATATGATTCTTGACTCTTGATGATGGCTCCGAACGCTTGATGACTTTCTCTTGAATGTTCATGTGAATTCAGTTATGCTATCAGGAATGATCTCACAAAAGAGTTGGTTTGAAATGAATGAATGAACATGAATCGTTGATTTTTGGGTAGGGCTTATAGACTACTCTTGCACTCTAAGGATGTTCCACCTAAAAGGAGAGAGACAAACCCTACTCAAAGGAATCTAATGAGTTCACTCAAATTAGAAAATGTATGTTGTTATTTAGACTAAATGAGATGATCTAAGTGTAAATAAATGAAAATTTTAAGTGATTATGAATGCGAAACTTAAGAATTATGCAATGTTGGAAAACACAATGATGTTTGCAAACATGAACTAAGTATGAATAAATACAAAATAGAAGGGTGGAAGACTAAAACAAAGTTCACCTAGAGGTCTAATGAAGCTTCTGGAATATTTTGAATGATGATAGAAATCTCTAAAAAATCACCAATGGGACTCATTTGCCATTGATGGTGAATCAATCCTGCTTTTGATGAAAACTTGTTGAGAGTTGGTTTCTAAGTGTCAGGATCTAGAATCTGAAAAAATCTAGATTTCTAGCCTTAAGGTGGGACTCATTTGCCACTGATGGTGAATCAATCCTCTCCCAAAATTTTGAGAAATTGGGGACCAATTTTGTTGCACTAGATCTGAGGTTGTCTACTTGTTGGGTTGTCGAAGTCAAAATTGTAGAAAAAAGACAAAAAGTCTTCTCCAAGCTTGAAATATGATGTAGTTGACTTGAGAAACTTTGTTTACTTATTTTCTACTTTTCAACACCTAAATACATGCCAAATCTGCATACACAAGTCTACAAACACACATGCAAAAAGGGAAAAATGGTTAAGGGTTAGGTTATAGGGATTTGACTTGGTCAAATCCCACTTTGGTAATCAAACCATTAATTGAATAATTAAATGAAAGAGAATGATAAACAAATAACATGCAAATGATATCAACTTACCAAACCCTTGTTGGAGAAATCTGAAGATAATGCTATGGTTACTCCACAATACTTGATTCAATGATGAAAAGTGCTTGAATGATTGAGTGAGTAAGTGATTATGTTGTTTGATGTTGATAGATGAATTCTTGAAATGAATGGGGGTTAAAATGAATGTAAAAAAACTTATTTATACACACTTGTGCCTTAGTAACCCAATAATACCTCATGCCAGGCTGACATTTAAGGTGATTTTAAATTAAAAACTGAAAGAAAATTTGAAATAT
This sequence comes from Sequoia sempervirens, assembly GCA_007258455.2. Lineage (NCBI taxonomy): Eukaryota > Viridiplantae > Streptophyta > Pinopsida > Cupressales > Cupressaceae > Sequoia > Sequoia sempervirens. Next base: position 603,373,351 of record VDFB02271358.1, read on the forward strand.
TTTAAATTTGGAGCCAAGACGGACTCATTCACTATGCTAGTTGGTATGCACTCACAAACACATAGGTGGCTATGGGGAAAGTCATGTTGCTTGGGCTTCTTGCTCAACCATATTAAAGCTATACCTCTAGATAACTTTAAAAAGGTGCCAAAAAGTATAAAATGTTGGTTCATGCTTCGTGAGACAAGGAAAGCTTTGTATGCTTAGAACTCATGAACAAATTCAAGGTACCATAGACATGCAAGTTGTATTATGCAAGGTTGCAAGAATGCAAAATGTAAAATGCAAAAATGTAAAAGTGTAAAAATGTAGAAGTTCAAAGGAGTATTGTTAGGTTCATGCAAAGTCTATCACATAGAGAACATTGTGTCTAATGTCTCCAAGAGAGGACTAATCAAAGAATATTTTATTCACAACTTAGGGGATGTAGTGCATTGCATCAAGCCACCAACATGAATGTAATATGCTAAGATAGATCACACTTATGAAGGACATCACACCTAATGTTGTCCACAAAAGTGAGAAACACATCATATGAAATGACAAGGCTACACTAAGAACCAAGAATGAAAATGAAATGATTACAATGTATGCCCCCAACTTTAAAGGAATTGCTACACACTATTCTAGGAGAAATTACTTTAAAGTAGCCAAGGGAAGAATGAAAAAAGAAAACAAGACATGAGATCCAACTTGGAAAGCCCTATGCCAAGTCATATGTTTCTAAGTTAGGATGCATCATGTAAACAAAAATGAAAGAAAAAGAAAAAGGAGTTGCCCCTCAGAAAAGAACACAACAAACACATAAGGGATCTATGGATTTGGGGTTAGTATGCTTGTTGCTGCAATGTTTTATGAAAGAGCTCAAAAATATCATCATTCCCCAAAGCACATAGAACAAGAAGAATGAAACAAAGAAAGCAAAAACAAAAGAAAAAGAAAGTTTGTTTTGGGTCAACATAGAAGAGCTATTGCGGTACCAACACTTTGCATCATCCCCAAAAGGAAAACACTAAACAAAAGCGAAAGGTGAAAGAAAGAAGTGAAAATAAATACTTTTGGGTCAACATGAAAGAGACATTTCAATCTCAATGCCTTGTGTCATCCCCAAAAGGAAAAACTCAATAAAAGAAAAAGGAAAACAACAACAAAGAGTGATGGGCCTTTTGGCTCAACATGGAAGAGACTTAGGACATCTCAACACTTTGCATTGTCCCCAAAAGGAAAACACAAAAAAAAAGAAAAAAGCAAAGGAGAAAGGAATTGTATGACATATAGAAGAATAAAGATACAAATAGAATAAATGTACAAAGAGAGAGAGAACATCAAACTCACAATACGGGGGAACACGATTAGCACATAAAAGAAAAAGAAAAAGGAATAGTAATGAAAATGCTAGTCACACATCAAACAAGTCATGCACCTTCCAATCTTAGTAAGGTTAAGCAAAAGAGAAGAACATCACTAAGGGACAAGAACAAATTCATTACTAGGACAAGACTAACAACAACTTTCCTTCATTGAGTGCAAGATAAGAGTAAGCTAAGATAGGTGATGGGAAAGATCATGCAATGATGAGAATGGAAAATTCTTTAGTCATGGAATGAAAAAGAAAGAGTGAATTTATGGAATTATAGGATAACAGTCAGTATCAGTAAAGTGGTAATATTCAATACTTCCTTTAATGTTTGTCATTCTTCACTATGATGGCCAAGAATATGATGGTATTTGCAATATGGAACATGTGAATCTTTAGGATGGATGACCAACCTATTGGAAGGTGGTAATAATATGAAACCTCTATTTAGAAGCATTTGAAGTTTCCTTTCACATTCTAGTGGTGGATGGAGACTAAACTTGATTTTTTTCAGCTTGTAGGGTTGTTTTCGTTTACTAGATTCACCTCTTTCATGAATGGAAGGAGGAGGAGAAGGACCCATGGGGATGCTATTTTCCTCAACATTATTATCAATGAATAGTTTATCTCGAGGGAGAAGGATGTTTACATCAGGAGAATGTTGATATCCAATTCCTTGTGTGTTTTCTTTAATATGAGTTTATTCAAACAGTTGATGAATTTCATGTTCTTTAGTTATATCACATCCTTGTTTCCTTAGAATAGTATAACGCTTACCATAGGTTTCTTCAAGGTTGATAGGGGTATTAGTGACTTGAGTAGTATAAGAGGTTTGTGGAATTTCTTCTGAGGAAGAACTAGGTTCATTGGTAGGAGGAACCTTAGGTCCTTCATGAATTTTAGGATGTACGAAACCAAACATGTCAAGAGGATAGATAGTGGGAAAGTCTTGAGACTTCATAGATGGATAAAATTTCTTGTTAGCTTCAAGGTTTTCAAAACATTTGTTAAGGAAATTATTCATGCTAACATCATCTTCTCCTATGATGTCAACATCATGAGGAGGACAATCATGAGGAGTTCAAGGATCATGAGGAAGCTCAAGGTCATTGGGATCACAACCAAATGCACAATTGGAGACATCAACTAGAGAATTCAAGGGTGCCAAGAACTTACTAAAGCCAAAATCCTTGATAACAATGAATACAAGTAAACAAAGATGCACTAAACATAAGGGAAAACCTAAAATCTGTAAAATAGAAAACACCCAGAAAATGCTTGAAAATGCAATCTGAAATGTTTAGGTGGACTGATTCGCCCTAGGTGGTGAATGAGTCCAACTATGATATTTTTTGTGCTTTTAAGAAAATGTAAAGTGATTTTTATGCTTTTTAGATTCCAATGAAGGATGTAGATGTAGATTTTTAGTTTTTTCAGTGATATGTTATGCAAGAATGAAATCTAAATAATTCTTTCACTAATGTACTTTGAAGAAACCCTAGGATACAAAAAAAATAAAATATCCTAATTGAATGTTAATGCAAATGAATTTTAGGATGAAAGATGAAAATCAAAATCAAAATGAGATGATGTTCAATATGTAGGTTCACCAAAATGAATTGTTGATTTTTGGGTAGGGCTTATAAACTACTCTTGCACTCTTAGGATGTTCCACCTAAAAGGAGAGAGACAAACCCTGTTAAAAGGAATCTAATGAGTTCACTCAAATTAGTAAATGTATGCTATTATTTAGACTAAATGAGATGATCTAAGTGCAACTAAATGAACTTTTTAAGTGATTATGAATTCGGAACTTAAGAATTATGTAATGTTGGAAAACATAATGATGTTTACAAACATGAACTAAGTATGAATAATTGCAAAGTAGAAAGGTAGAAGACTGAAACAGAGTGCACCTAAAGGTCTGATGAAGATTCTAGAATATTTTGAATGCTGACATAAATATCTAAAAATCACCAGTGGGACTCATTCACCATTGATGGTGAATCAGTCTTGCTTCTTATGAAAACTTGCTAAAAGCTAGTTTATGAGTGTCAAGTTCTAGAATCTGACAAAATTGAGATTTCCAGCCTTCAGGTGGGACTCATTCACCACTGATGGTGAATCATGCCTCTCCCAAAATTATGAGAAATCGAGGACCAATTCGGTAGCACCGGATCTGAGGTTGTCTGCTTGTCAGGTTGCTGAAGTCAAATCTATAGAAAATGGACACAATGTCTTCTCCAAGCTTGAAATATGATGTAGTTGACTTGAAAAACTTTTTTTACTTCTTGTCCACTTTTCATCATCTAAATACTTATCAAATCTACATACACAAGTCTACAAACACATATGCAAAAGGGGAAAAATGGTTAAGGGTTAGGTTATAGGGATTTTCCTTGGTCAAATCCCACTTTCGAAATCAAACCCTTAATGAAATAAAGGAATGAAAGAGAATGATAAACAAATAACATGCAAATTATATCAACTTACCTAACCCTTGTTGGAGAAATTTGAAGATAATGCTATGGTTTCTCCACAATACTTGATTATTACTTGATTCAATGATGCAAAGTGTTTGAATGGTTGAGTGAGTAAGTGATTATGTTGATTGATGTTGATAGATGAATGCTTGAAATGAATGGGGGTTAAAATGAATGTAAAAACACTTATTTATACACACTTGTGCCTTAGTAACCCAATAATACCTCATGATAGGCCGACATAAGGCGACTTTAAATAAAAACCCGAAAGAAATTTTGAAATATTTTGAATTTGGAGCCAAGAGAGACTCATTTGCCACCCATGGCAAATAGGTCCCACCTTGGACTTGAAAGTGGGTGTTGGGAATTATCTTGCATTTAATGTTTTTTGTTGGGGTTACATTCAAAAACAAACTTAATTAAACCTTATAAGAGCATAATGAGGTCATAAAAGACATAAGAAAGGTCTAAATAGTGAGATTAAGCCTAGAAAAGCGTGAATATTTGTTAGAAGACTTAACAACACTTCAAAATAGGACTTGACTATTGATTAAAAGATTATTTTTAGGTGAATTGTAATAAATAGACTCTAGAAAAGTGTAGAAATGTTTTACAACACTTCACAACACTATCACAAGACATCATTATTTGAATTTTAAGGACCTAATGTGAATGTTCAAGCCAGATTGTAACACTAAATCAAAGAAAAAATAGACTAAGCATCATGAAGAAAAGCCTAAAAGACCATGAAAATGACAAGAGGCCATTTTTTTATGATGAAGAACATTGTATTTATACTTACCTATGCTTAATATCCTGAAATTACACCACAAAAAGCTGACATATGAATTCATTAATGAAAGGAGGCTAAATCCCACCAAAATTTGAATTTAAATCCTAAAAATACCTTAAGGGAGACTAAAACGCCCTAGGTGGTGTCTTAGTCCCAAGACATGAAACTTGGGGCACAAATATGGCCCAAAAGGGGCCCATTTAAAATACCTCAAAATCAAGGTCTGAAGACCTTTGGGAGACTAAGATGCCCTAGGTTGTGTCTTAGTTCCAACCCAAAAATCAGGGACACTCAAACAAAATCACCAAATTATCATTTATCCATTAATGTTTGTCGAGATTAGCATAAAAAGATGTAGTTCATCAGGCTTGTGGATGCAAAATAGGACCAATTAAGACATAAATAGGGATAAGTAAAGCAAGGCGAGACCAAACAAGTGTGAAAATTCAAGGCTATGCATTTTCCTACACTACATTTAGCTGCCACTTTAGTAAGAGGAGGAACTTGCTTCAAACTCAAACTAAAGTAGCCAACCATGTAATTAAGAGGGGTTCAAATGTACACATTCTAGTAAGATAGGATGACAATAATCAAGAGGTTGGCCAAGCCCCCAGGATCAAGATCCTATGGAAAATCAACATAGGTAAAAACAAACACACTTGTAGATGATATATGAAGCCATAACCAGATCCCAAACATACACCATCAAAGATAGAAAAAAGGAAAAAGAAAAAAGAAAAATAAAAATGTAATGGATCAAGCTTGGACTGGTCATCCAACATGGTGGACCAAGTCTAGGCTCTTTATTCAAAAAGGTTTACAAGTGGAATGTGTTGTCCAGTATGCAAACAAAACACATGCTCACATGGGCTAGTGAAGCTAGTTGTTCACTAGGTGAGCCCCAAGAGGTCCATATCAACATTATACCCCCATGAATATAATAAGGACATGAAAATGCATGCTCACAAAGGCTAGTGAAGCTAGTTTTTCACTAGGTGAGCCTTGAGAAACCATATCAAAGCCATACCTCCATGAATTTAATAAGGTACATAAATGCAAGATCACAAGGGCTAGTGAAGCTAGTTGTTCACTAGGTGAGACCCAAGAAACCATATGAAAGCCATAGCTCCATGACTTTAATAAGGTACAAAAATAAAATGCAACACAATAAGAAATTGAGGTGTTTGAAGGGATTTCACTTAGTTCATGTGAGGTCTAGATCTTAGGGGTCATTGTGCTTAATGTCTGTGAGAGAGGATAAATACAAGGTCTCATCCTAGAGGAACATCATACCCAATGTTTCCAAGAGAGGACAAGTGAAAAGGGTATCATCTTGTTTCTAAGAGAGAACAAGTGTAAGGTCTCATCCTGGGGAACATTGTGCCTAATGTTTCCAAGAGAGGACAAGGAAATATCACACTCTCAGTAGAAGTCAAAACTTGATGACACCACCAAGAGAAGCACACATCATAAGAAGAAAGGAAATCATGCAAGGAACATGCAAATGCAAATGAAATCATGCCTAAATAATTCCAATGTATGCCCCCACTTTATAGTAATTCCTAACACCATGTTGTGAGAAATTACTTTAAAGTAACCAAAATGAAAAGGAAAAGAGGGTTGCCCCACATAAACACATAAGGTATCTATGGATTTGGGGTCAGTATATGTCTTTATTGCAATAATATTAGAGAGCTTAGAATTGTCATCATTCCCCAAATACACATAGAACTGGAAGAATGACACAAAGAGAGCGAAAAAAAAGAAAAACCTTTTGGGTAAACATAGAAGAGACATAGGGTGTCTCGACACCTTGTGTCATCCCCAAAAGAAAATCACAAGCAAAAAATGAAAATGAAAGGAAAATAAAAGATAATTAAAAAGCATTTGGGTCAACATGGAAGATACATAGGGTGTCTTGACACCTTGCGTCATCCCCAAAAGGAAAATACAAGACAAAAATGCAAAGAGAAATCAAAAGACCAATGAAAAGGAAAAAAGAAGAAGCTTATGACATATAGAAGAATGAAGGTACAAATAGAGCAATGCACACAGAGAGGAAACATTAAACATGATGGGGTATCACATTACACACATGCAATCAAAAGAAAGAAAATTGGAAAAAAAAAGGCTAGTAACGCAGATGTGAGTCAACCTAAGGTAGGCCATTTGCCTCCCAATCTTAGTCTGTATAATTGGAAGGTAGATAAAGAGCCTAAGGGACAACAAAAAATTCCTTACTAGGACAAGGCTATTTGCTTCTTGTTCTCACTAAGTGCAAGACAAGAATGAGCCGATGTGGATGATGAGAAAGATCATGTAATAGTGAGAATAGAATGTTCTACAACTATTACATGACAAAGGGGGTAGAAAGAGATAGGCTATGCAATCACTTGATAGCAATCATTGACATCGAAGTGAAAGTTTTTCAATACTACTTTGAATGTATGACACTCATTGGTACTATGTCTGAAAGTTTTATGGTATCAAAAATGTGGAACTTTTGCATCTTTAGGATATAGCACTAGTCTATCTTTCATTGGTGGTAATGTTATTAGTTCTTTGTTCAAAAGAAATTGTAGTTTCCTTTCACTTTTAGGTGGCGAACAAGAAAAATTTAGTTTTTTTAACTTGTAAGGCCTGTTACACTTGCTATATTCACCAACTTCCATATTTGAAGGTTGAGGAAGAGGATCACAGGTGCTCACATCATCCTTGTCATTGTTATGAATCATAGGTTGTTCTTTAGGAAGGAGTACATTCATATTAGGGGGAGAATCAAAGATCACCATACCATCACTACGAAGTCTTAGGTATTCTCTAGGAGGTTGTATATTGTGAGGGAGATCTTGATATCCTAACCCTTTTTTTTTTTCATTAGTTGATATTTTCTCTATGAGTTGATGAATTTCATGTTCACTTCTTGTATCAAATCCTTGCAAGTTACTCAAAAATCATGAATCCTTTTCCATATGTTTCTTCTAGATTTATTGGAGTGTTTGTTAGTTTTTATCATAAAATGGTTGAGTGTTTTCTTGTTTAGAGGAACTAGATTCACCTTGTGAAGGGAGATTGACTTCAACTTTTGTTTTAGTTCCGGGATGTAAGTAACCAAACATTTCAAGAGGTGGTATTGTAGGGGGATTTAGTTGTTTCATGGATGGATAAAAGGATGCATTAGATTCAAGGTTGTTAAGGCAATCATTAAAGAACATATTAATGTTGTCATTATTTTCTCCAATGATTTCAACATCACAAGGACATGCATTAGGAATTGAGTGAGCACGAGTAAGTTCAATTTCATTAGGGTCATTTCTGAAAGCACAGATTGACACTATACCATAGAAAAATGGCCCCTTGTCATTTTCATGGTCTTTTAGGATTTTCTTCATGATATTTGGTCCATTTTTCTTTGATTTAATGATACAATGTGGCTTGAATATTCATAATAAGTCCTTAAAATCCAAATATTGATGTCTTGTCATATTGTTGTGAAGTGTTTTAAAACATTTCTACACTTTTCTAGACTCTATTTGATATAATTCACCTAAAAAACATCTTTTTATTCATCATCAAGTCCTATTTTGAATTTTTGTAAAGTCTTGTAATAAATATTCACTCTATTCTAGGCACATTTCCCTTATTCACACCTTTCTTATGTCTTTTAGGACCCCTTTATACCCTTATAAGACTTAATTAAGTGTGTTTTTAAATGTAAAACCAACACATAACATTAAATACAAATTAATTTTTGACATCCACCTTCAAGCCCAAGCTAGGACCCATTCGCCATGCATGGTGAATGAGTCCCCCTTGGCTCCAAATTCAAAATAATTTAAATTTTCTTTCAGGTTTTTATTCAAAATCACCTTATGTCAGCTTGTGATGAGGTATCTTCAAGTTACTAAGGAAACAACAAGTATAAATAAGTGTTTTTACATCAATTATAATGCCTATTCATATATTCATTCAAGCATTCAAGCATTCATCCAATTCACTCAATCATCCAATCATTCAAGCATTTTTCAGATCATTGTATCAAGCAATTGTCAAGTATTGTGGAGAAACCATTGCATTATCTTCAGATTTCTTCAACAAGGGCTTCATAAGTTCATAAAATTTGCATGTTATTCATTTATCATTCACTTTCATTACATTATTTCATTAAGGGTTTGATTACCAAAGTGGGGTTTGACCAAGGAAACCCCTATTTGCTAACCCTCAACCATTTTTTCCACTTGCATGTGTGTTTGTAGACCTATTTATTTAAATTTAAGAAGAATTTAGGTGATTGAAGATTGGTCAACAAGTAAAATAGTTTTTTAAAGTTAGATAAATCATATTTCAAGCTTGGAGAAGGTATTTTATCCATTTCCTATAGAATTGACTTCAGAAACTCGACAAGCAAACATTTCTAGATTTGGTGTTGTAAAGTTGTTTCCTGATTTCTCAAAATTTTGGGAGAAGACTGATTCACCACTTGTAGTGAATGAGTCCCACCGTAGGACTAAAAATATAAGTTTTGTTAGATTCCAAATCCCAATAGTCAAAAGCCTTTTCCCGACAGTTTTTCACCAATAGGACTAATTTGCTATCCTGGGTGAATGAGTCCCACTATGAATTTTTAGCAGTTTCAGACAACATTCTAAAGATTACAGATTCTCCATTAGACCTCTAGGTGCACACAATTTCAGCTCCTTTCTTTTTGTTTTGACTTTTATTCATTCTTACTTCATTGTTTACAATCATCACTGTGTTTTCAAAAATTGCATATTTCTTAGATTTTACATTCATAATCAGTAAATTACATTGTTAATTTGCATTTAGATCACTTCATTTAGGTTTATTACATCATTCATTGCATTGTTCAAGTGAACTCGTTAGATTTCTTGAGCGTAGGGTTTGTCTCTATGCTTTTAGGTGAAATATCCTAAGAGTTCAAGAGTAGTTTATAAGCCCTACACAAAAATCTAGGGTTCATTTTGGTGAACCTACATATTGAGCACTTTACATTTTTTATTTCAATTGCATATTGCATCTTAGACTTAATTTGCATCAACATTCAATTAGGATATTTCTTTATTTTTGCAACCTAGGGTTTCTTCAATTTGCATTAGTTAAAGAATCATTTAGATTTTATTCTTGCATCATTTATTATTGAAAAAATTAAGAATCTACATTTGTGTCCTGCATTGACATTTGAAAAGTATAGATTTCATTTTGGATTTGCTGAAAAATACAAAAAAAATCCTAGTTGAACTCATTCGCCACCTAGGGCAAATCAATCCACCTGCACATTTCATATTGCATTCTCAGGTATTTTCCTAGGCCTTTCCTACATTTTTGTTTTCTATTGTTACTTTTGTAATATTCTAGTTTACAAAATTCCTATTATTTACATTTTATAATTCTAGATTGCATTGTATTTACATCTACCCTATCCTTTGTGGTACTTGTATGATTTTTTGGTGTCCCATTGATAATACTCTGGTGAGACAAAGTTCTAGACTCATGGCTTCCCACAATAGAACTTTTGTTGTGGACCTTGGGATCTCCAGAGCTCCTACTCCTAGTATGGACAATGGTACATTAGGCATGGAAAATAGCACTTCTATTCAGACTTCACCTTTCCATCCAATCAATGTTGACACACAAAACAATTCCATCCCACAAGAAAAATTCATTCAGTATTCATGAGGATTTTGCACATTTAGAACAAGACTTGTGACTTGAAAACATTTCCATCACTACCATACCTTCCATAAAAAACCTCCATCATTTGATTGAAAGTGATAAGGGATTACAAGTCATGAAAAGAATTGCGGAAATATACAATAAACATTTCCCTTCAACATCCAAACCAGCAAACATAGTTGTAAGTCAAGGAGGAAATACAATTTCTCCTCCTTCAACTATAGCATCCATACTTACTTACACTATTCCTTAGGTTACAACAACTGTCCCATAGGTTAGTCAAGTGAATCCTCCCTTTGTTCTTCCAACTAGCACTCCTAGTACCTTTTTGTCATCTAATCATCCATCTTCCACCACTTTCACTCCACTTAGTGTTCCTTTTGCTTGTCCCACGACCACATTCACTCCATCTCCATTATCCCTTCCACCTCATACTACTTACATTGATCCCCTTATCACCCAACTTTTTCACAGGGTAACCTCCATGCAACAACAAATTTCCACCATAAATTAGAACCAAAATGCACCTCCAACTTATTACATTCATGGTAATCCATTATCCCTTGAAATCTTGAGAACCCAGATGCCATAGGGAATTGAGTTACCTAGGTTTGAGAAGTACAATGGTAAAGGAGATCCTACAAACCATGTCAATGCCTATACAACGCTATTCAACAAATTTGTCCTAGATGATAAACTTTTAGCCAAACTGTTTCCTAGGACCTTAAAAGATACTGCTTTAGAGTGGTTTTCATCTCTACTCAATCATTACATTTGTTCATTCAATGAACTTGTGGATGCTTTTATAAGCCACTTTCAAGTCCATATGACACCTAAAAAGACAATGGAAAATTTAATGAGCTGTAAACAAGATACTAATGAAAAGATAACTGACTTCATTTTGCGTTATCAGTCTTTGTATGCTCAAGTTCCTAATTCACATCTACAAAAGATGTTTATTGAGAACTTGCAATGCAATATTTAAGACAAATTAATGTTGATGAAGTTCCCTTCTTTCCTACATTTATGCACAACCTTATGTGATTATCACAACTTGATTACTAGTTGTGATATGCTATCCACTTCTAATCGAGCTGAGAATTCCGATCATACCAATCAAAACAATGCGCAAAGCTTTAGAAAACAAAATAGAGGCTTTTTACATTTCAAGCCACCTTCTTCATAACCAACCCAACTAGTTCAAATTCAAGTGTTAGCTATTAAAGTAGTAGTGCCGTATAATTATGAAGACCCGAAGAGACAATTTACTACATTGCCTAATACCTTGCACAATACCATGAACTAATTGCTCCAACAAAAAATGATCACCTTGCCTACCATTAAACCACTTGATACCATCAAACCTTTGCCACCCAATTTAAAACCTAATGCTTATTTCCATTTTCATCACCAAAATGGCCATGACACCAAACAATGTAATTGTCTAAAACACTTAGTTCAAGACCTCATTCATTCTGGTCATTTTTCCATCGCGGATGTTAATGATCATGGCAATAAATCTATTGCACCCCTTAACCAGAATTTACAAATCTTCACCAACCCTATTCCTAAGCATAATATTTCATTTGTTAAGGCTAGTGAAACTCCAAACCCTCAAGTTAGGAACATTGATACAAATCATGAACAACATGATACAAATCCAAATGTTACCCAAGTTAGTCCTATGGATGAACTTGTAGGTGTGGTAGACGTTGTCCCTCGTAAGGGCCCGTCCATTAAAAATATTGATATTACTTTTTCTCCTAAGGATGTAGTAAAGAAACTTCCTGATGGTCCTCTCCACATAGTTGGAAGAATCTATAATAAACCTAAAAATGGGATTTTTAATAGATCCTACTTGTGGTGAGAATGTGGTCATAAAATAATTTTTAGTCTTACATGAGCTATATCTAGATGAATATGATAAAGCAACTACATGGATTAAAACACATACTAGTATTGTGTGCCCTATGATCAGATCGATCGTACTCCCATTACAAATAGGACCAAAAACATTGGATATGACATTTTCTATTATTCCTCAATCCAACCAATTTTGTCTATGGATAGGTCATCCTTGGCTTCATTTGATGAAAGCGGTCCCTTCAATTGTTCATAAATGTTTGAAGTTTCCACATAACAATGAAATATTTATAGTGCATCATAGTGGTTTCAATCCATTATCCTCCAAAGGTAATTTTTCCCTAGAAGCCTTTTGGCCTGAGCCTATGGAACCTATTACCCCTCGTAAAGACTTCTTTTTCATAGCATATCAAAAGTTCAAAGCCAAACCCATAGCCAAATTGTCTCTTTGGAACATGTCCACATCTGTTTCCACTCCTCCTATCCTAGATGAAACCATGCTTTAGCCTGAGTCTAACATTGAACAACCAAAACAACCTAGTGAACAAATTCCTATGGATACTTCCGCTCCCTCATTTAAAAGACCAAGAGAACATGATCCCAAACCTATCATGCCTCCTCACATTAAACTAGTATATAAAGCCAAAGAGAAGGTGATTGATCCTTCCACTTAAACTCCTTCCATTCTTCCCCCTAGGAGGAAAAGGAACCTATGATAAATCAACCTGCTCTTATCCCTCAAAAATTCAAAATAGGATTAAAAGAAACTATGGTGCAAGGGAGTGTAGGAATCGCCGTCATCTCCTTGTTAGACAATCTCAAATGTAAGTAAACAAAGAAAACCAACCCCCACCTTTGAAAAAAGTCATACCTGAAAACCCTCCTGACCCAAACCAAGATAGTCCATCACCCCCTCTACAACAAAACAATCCAATACAACAACCTTCAATGTTGATCCATCCTTCCTTAGAGATTACCCTTCACCCTCCTGTCATGATAAATTTAGTTGATCATGATGAGGAGATTGTTAAAATTGATGAAGAGATGCATAATAATTTGAATTCTTTATTATCCTCTTCTATGAGCTCAGATGATAAAAGTGCACATGTAGCACCCCTCCAATTTGCTTATATTTTTAGACAATGCTTTTACTTTGATGGACCATGATACTATGTTGTTATTTAATCATTGACATTGGAGCAATGATGGTTTTTATATTGTGATGTGATGGTACATTATATTCATGTTTATGGATTATGACATGCTTTCTAGTTAGCATAGATTTTTATTTGAGTTGATATTGATATATGCTCATTTGTGGTTAATTAATTCTTTATGTTTTGCTAGTTTTGATGTGACATTGTATTGGTGAAGGGAATGAGATTGCATCACTTGCTTGCGAGTGCCCTGTGATTCCATGATTTTCTCTTCACAAAGTGATTGCTTATGATCTATATACATGTACAACTTATATTTTATTGTAGGATTGTAGGTATATGACATCAACTCTACCTAGATTCATAGGTTTGAGCGTGTCCATTGCTCAACGATATAGTTGATTGGGAGATAGTAAGAGGGTTTCCTTGTCAAGTCAAAAACCTAGTCAAAGTGTGTCATCAGTCCTTGTTTCGATATACTTTGTTGTTATGTTGACCACACTTGCCTTGTCATTTACTTGTTTTGCAAGGTATGTTCTATGGGAAGTTAAAGCTAATTAATGTTTATAATGGTTTTTAGTGATTATTTAATTAATTTTGATTAATGTTGTTAGAAGATTTATATTTGATTTAATTAATTAAATTAAATTTATTTTATAAATTGATTTAATCTTTGTGATTAAATTTATTTTATAAATTGATTAAATTAATTAGATTAAAGTTTTGGAAATTAATATGTGAATTATGAATTATTAAATGCATAAACATCTTGTAATTATCTTAGAGAAAATATCTATGATTTCGTTGAAAAGATATTTTATTTGTGACATGTGTTAGAAAAATTAAACACTATTGTTGGGAAATAATTCTCAAAAAGAATAATTGCATTAATTGAAAGAGGAAAGAGGCTACTTCACAGCAATGAGAAAAGATATTTTGGGGGAGGTTGCTGAAAATTGGGGAAGAAGTTCACGAGAAACTTTGGCTATAGTTTTTTTTTCATCTTTTTGGAAAAGTGTCTAATTTGGAAGAAGCTTTGGTAAATTGGAATCTAAAGGGGAAGCTCTACTTACAACATCATTTCCTCAAGAATCTAGAAACAAGTTCTTTAATTGTTTTTTTTTTATTTATATGCAAATTGGAAAGATTTCCTGTACAAGAAGAATATTTAATTTGTTTAGAAGCTTTATATATATTGAAAATTTGAAAGATTGTCATGTTTGGAAAATTGTCGTGAAAATTTTAGAGCTTTTGTAGAAATAGATTTAAAACAATAGAAAATTTGAAAACCTTTGTAGGAATTGTTTTTAAACAAAATAAATCCCAGAAGGAAAACAATAGAATATTTGGAAAATCTCTGTAGGAATGGATTTAAAATCTTCTTGTCAAAATTTGTTAAAAATCTTGTTTGTATGGGAAAAGATCTTCGAGTAGAAGATTATTGTTTTTGTTTTGTTTTACCAATTATTTTTATTTGGCTAGGAGAATGAAAACCTCTATAAGATTTTGTAAATGCTTCTTGTAAAAAACTTTTTGTGAAAAAAAATTTCCCGACTAGATGAATCTATATATATATATATATATAATTTATATACATACATACATACGTACTTACATACATACATATATATATGTATGTATGTATGGTTGTATGTATGTACGTATATGTATGTATGTATGTATATTTTTCATATGTTATTAAATCCCTGTATAAATCATGTTGGAAAAAAAAATTATTAAAGAAAAAAATAGATTTAAAAATCCATACGGTGAATCAAAGATAACTATAGGTTTTATTTTATGGAAAGTATGTTGAAGTTTTGTGAGAGGGAAAACCATGGATAGCCTCCCCATAGGGGGTGTGGCTATTGTCAGGCAATGCCCTCCACATATTTGTTGATGAAGTGCTGCCCCACAGATAGCCCATCCTTCTTTGTTGGAATAATGTGCCTCAATCTCACTGGCTGAAACATTTGAAAGAGAAAAGTCAATGTGACATCCATATTGTCTGGCCGACTGATAGTTGTGAAACCTTATGAAATGTTCAGGTCGCTGAGACCTTGTTGATGTCTTGTCGACTGGAGGTATCACTGTGACTCATTGTGTTTGTTGTAACCCTCTGCCGATTGGATTGGTCTTGTCGATGGGTTGATGCCTAAAGGTTATCAAGGAGACTCATGGTGACTAGAGTCATCAGAGTAACACAAAGGCTTCAGTAAGAAGTCTTTGTGATAGGTGGTATGTATCATTGATAAGCATACACTCAAAGCTATCGAGGTGATGTGAAAGCCTCGGTAAGAACTCTTGTCAACTGTTGGTTCTCTCATTGATAGTTATTCATTAGAAGACATCAGGGTGACATGGTGACTAGGTAAGATCTATTGCTAATAGATGGTATGTCTCGCCAAATAGCTACACTGGGAGTCATCAGAGTAACTTGAAGGCTTCGGTATGAAGTCTTAGCGATGGATTTTTGTCTCAGTGATGGGGTAGTTCGTTGTCGGTATGACTCCTAGCAATTGTTTGGTGCTCGGTATGACTTGAGGGCTTGGTATTACCTCTTAGCGATAGCCTAAGTCTTGCCGACAGTGTTCACATGATCGATATAACTTGAGGACTTCATTATGATCTCTCAACGAATAGCAATAGTCTTGCCGATATGAATGCTAAGGTTGATGCGACTTGTGAACTTGTTATAATGTATTGTTGATGGTTAGGACTCTTGGTGATAACTACAATTGTTCTTGTAGCATCAGGGAGACACGGTTAGTGTCTCACTGACATGTGGATACAATTTGAATGCTTTTGACTGATTGACTATCCTACGTGGTTTGTCCTCAACCAATCAGAGAATCCAAATGGGAACCACTTGAAGTTAGACTGTTGTGGCCATTACTAAGAGGAAGATTGACAGACCATGGGCATCATGGATATACTCAGAGGTTGAAGATTGTGATCGGTTCAATGAATTGTTGAACGAATGGTTGGATGAATAGCTCAATGAATGATCAGTGAATTCAATTATGAGAGCATTGAATCTTGAATGTTCTGTACAAGGTTGATCAAGGATTATGCTATTGTAAGTTGACATTAGAAAGATAAGTCTGATATCTATATGTAATTTCCATTATTGTAATACAAAGGAGCTTTTCTTGGTGTGGTGGGTTTTTCTCCCATAATGGTTTTTGCACGTAAATCTAGTGTTCATCTATGTATGATTATTTCTCTATTAATATTATTGCTTTCAAGTGTATCTTAATTGGACTGTAATTGAAAATTTAAAAGTATCTCTACATTCTTCCTTGAGGTTTTGACGTTAGGAGAGTTGTTTCCGCACCTTAGCTTTCCTTACAAGTGTTATCAGAGCCTGGCTAGTTGTGTTGTCCTTGTGGGTACGTTGGGTTTTTTTTGTCAATTTTGTTTTAGTGGGAGTCTTGTAGAAGTTTTTGTAATTCGAATTACAGGTTAAGATGGCAATCATGTCAGAAAAGATTGAAATTGATAAATTCAATGGCAACAATTTTGAGTTGTGGAAACTTAAAATGGAAGATCTATTGGTTGATTGTGATATTTGGAATGATGTGTTTGGAACGAAGCCTACAAGCATGAAGCAAGAGGATTGGGACCTTGCAGATAGAAAATCAAAGGGGCTGATAAGGCTCTGTTTAGCAGACTCTGTTCTTCTGAATGTTCATGAAGAAAAGACTACATCTTCCTTGCGGAAAAAACTGGCAACTATTTATCAGGGCAAGTCCTTGGTGAATAAATTGTTCTTGACAAAGAAGTTGTACTCTTTGAGAATGTAGGAAGGAGGGTCCATTGCTGATCATTTGAACAAATTCAACATGTTGATTGCACAGTTAACATATGTGGGTGTGAATATTGATGAAGAAGATCACTATATGTTGTTATTATGTTCTTTGCCAAATTCTTGGGATCACCTGGTGATGGCTATTGGGAGTACGACATCCAATTTTAAGATGGAAGATGTTGCTTCTTTGTTATCAGAAGAGATGAGAAGGAAATCTTCTGAGATGGCAAAGGACGCTCTTGATGTTAGATGCAGGTAGAAAGAAAAAGGCAAGAAGAAGGACAAGAAGTCCAAATCTAAATCAGAAGGGAGATCAAAGTCTCTTGGCAAGAGTTCCAAGGTGAAATGCTAGAATTGTGGGCAACCTGGTCATGTTCGAAAGGATTACAAAGAGGAGAAAAAGAAGAAGAAGAAGAATTCTTCTGACAATGATTCTTCTCAGAGTGATGCAGACGCCTTCATTGCAGCCTTGGCTACATAGGCATCAGATGATGTCTGGCTGATTGATTCTGGAGCATCTTTCCACATGACATCCCACAGAGACTGGTTCATGAAGTATGAAAAATACGATGGTGGAAAGGTGTATTTGGAAAGTGATTCATCTTTGGAAATTGTTGGCCATGGAAGATTCATAATTCAATTCCCTAATGGAAGAGTGAAGGGAATCAATGATTTAATGCATATACCAGGTCTGGCTCAAAATTTACTTTCTGTTAGTAAGCTGAATGATATTGGAGTGCAAGTCACATTCTCTGGAAATGGCTACAAGATGACTAGAGGCTCAATGGTGCTAGCAAGGGGTGCTCATATTGGTACCTTGTATAAGTTGGATGCACATGTTGTTCAATGCAATAGTGTCTCTGTAAACTCACAGAAAGCTACTCATGGAGAAAAGAATGTAAAAATTCTAATAGTGTAAACTCTATGGAAGTTAAACTTCTAGCAGAAAAGACTATGCTCTGGCATGATAGGCTAGGCCACATTGGTGAGAAAGGTTTAAAAACTTTGAAGAATAAAAACCCAATTGAGGGGCTTGAAGATTGTAACCTAGAATTCGAGTTTTGTGAACATTGTATATATGGTAAACATCACTGTGTTTCATTTTATTGAACAGTCCTCATAAATCTTTTGGTTTGCTTGATTATATACATTATGATGTTTTTGGTCCAGTGAATTTTCCTTCTTTGTCTAAGTCAAGGTACTATGTATCGTTCATTGATGATTATTCGAGAAGAACATTTGTTTATTTTTTGAAAAGTAAATCAAAAGTGTTCAGTCGGTTTAAGGAATTTAAGAACCTTGTAGAAAATCAGACTGGAAGAAAAATAAAATGTTTAAGGACTGATAATGGTGGTGAATTTTGTTCTGATGAATTCGACAGGTACTGTAAAGATCATGGGATTAAAAGACATAAAACTACACCTTACACTCTGCAGCAAAATGGAGTTGTAGAAAGTTTCAATAGGATAGTGATGGAAAGAGCACGAAGTATGCTGAGCAGTGCTGGCTTGGAGGAGAAGTTTTGGGTTGAGGCAGTTGCTACAACATGTTATTTGATAAACCATTCTCCTAATTCTGCTCTTGTTGAGAAAAAACCTTTGGAAGCATGGTCTGGTAAGAAGCCCTCTCTTAGACATATTCATGTTTTTGGTTGTGAGGCATATGCATATGTGCCAAATGAGAAAAGATATAAATTGGAGAACAAGGTTGTTAAATTTATTTTTATTGGCTATAGTGCTGGCATAAAAGGATACAAGCTTTGGAATCCTAATACGGAGAAGGTTCTATACAATAGAAGTGTTATCTTTTGTGAGCTGAAGCCTTCTACCTTGGAACTACAATCAGAGACAAAAGCAAAAAACAAAAAGGATGTAATTGAAATTCCTCCTACACCAGATAAAGAGGAATTGAAAATTCAAAATGTACCTAAAACTGAGCAGAGCTCAAGTAGTTCTAAAAGTTCTGAAGAAGAACAACAACCTCAGCCTCAACAAGTGAGGAGGTCAACTCATGAAAGAAAGCAACTTGATAGGTATGGGTTTTCTTTGATAGATTCTACTTGTGCCTATGCTTTAATTTCTATCACTGATGAGCCTAGGACTGTGAAAGAGGCATTTAGAATGTTTGATTAAAACTCTTGGCTAGAAGCCATGAATGAAGAAATCGCATCATTAGAAATGAATGATACTTGGAGTTTGGTGCCCTTTCCTGAAGGCAGAAAAGTTGTGGGCTGCAAATAGGTATTTAAAAAGAAAATAGGTCTGGCTGGTAGTGTGGAAAAGTATAAGGCGATGTTGGTTGTGAAGGGTTATTCCCAGGTAGAGGGAATTGATTATGGGGAAATTTTTTCTCTTGTAGCTAAGTTGATGTCCATTAGATCTCTTTTGTCACTTGCAGCAGCATATAACTTAGAGATTGAACAGATGGATGTGATGACAACATTTCTTCATGGTGATCTTGAAGAAGAGATTTATATGTCCCAGCCTGAGCACTTTGTGGAAAAAGGTAAAGAAAGATTGGTTTGCAAGTTGAAAAAATATCTGTATGGATTAAAGCAGTCTCCTAGAATGTGATACTAGAAGTTTGACACTTTTTTTTTGTCATTGGGATTTGTAAGATCAAAATATGATCATTGTGTGTATTACAAAGCTAAAAGTGATCAAGTTCTTATTATTGCTCTCTATGTTGATGATATGTTGTCCATAGCCAATAGTAAGTTAATAATTTTTTATCTTAAGTTTCAGTTATCTACAAAGTTTGAAATGAAAGATCTTGGTGCAGCAAGGTATATTCTGGGAATGGAAATAACCAGGGACAAGAAGGATAGAAAACTTTGGCTCAATCAGAGTAAGTATATTAAGACTGTTCTAGAGAGATTTTGTATGAATGATTGCAAGTAGCTAGTTGTTCTAGTTTTGCAGGGAACAAAGCTATCTATTGAAGATTGTCCAAAATCTCCTACTGAGATGGAGGACATGACCAGTGTGCCTTATGCTAGTGTGGTTGGAAGTCTAATGTATGCAATGGTTTGTACAAGGCCAGACATTGCCCAAGCAGTGGGAGTACTTAGTCAGTTTATGGCTAATCCTAGAAGGACACATTGGGATGTTGTGAAGAGAGTGTTTAGATATTTGAAGGGCACTTCAGAATATGCTTTGTGTTACCATGGGAACTTGGTTGAATCACAAAGGACTCTCAGTATTCGAGGCTATGTGGATTCTAATTGGGTAGGGGACATTGATAGTAGGAGATCAACCAGTGGATATATTTTCATGTTGAATGGTGGTGCAGTGAGTTGGATGAGTAAGCGGCAGGCTATAGTCAGTTTATCCACTACAAAGGCAGAATACATGGCAGCAACACATGCCTATAAAGAAGCAATTTGGTTGAAACATTTTTGTTCTAACATTGGTTTTGATGTAGGAAAAATAACTATTTGCTGTGATAGTCAGAGTGCTATCTGTTTGGAAAAGAATCCTACTTTCCATGTCAGGACGAAACATACAGATGTATAGTACCACTTTGTACGAGATATGGTGGAGGATGGAAAGCTCTCATTAGAAAAAGTGGATAATCTGGAGAATGTTGCAAATGCATTGATGAAGCTAGTGAGCACAGACAAGTTCAAGTGGTGTGCCAGTTTGATGGGCCTCAGTACGCATGAATTTTAGTAGTTGTGTTGTGCTCTGGAGGTGCCTGTGTGATCTTCGTCAAGTGGGAGATTATTGGAATAATGTGCCTCAATCTCACAGGCTAAAACTTCTGAAAGAGAAAATTCAGTGTGACATCCATATTGTCTAGCCAACTGGTAGTTGTGAAACCTTATGAAATGTTCAAGTCACCGAGACCTTGTTGATGTCTTGCCAACTGCAGCTATCGATGTGACTCCTTGTGTTCATTGTAACCCTCTGCTGACTGGATTGGTCTTGCCAATGGGTTGATGCCTAAAGCTCATCGGGGAGACTCATGGTGACTGGAGTCATCGGAGTAACATAAATGATTTGGTATGAAGTCTTGGAGATAGGTGGTATGTCTCACCGATAAGCATACACTTGGAGCTATCGAGGTGACATGAAAGCCTTAGTAAGAACTCTTGCTGATTGTTGGTTCTCTCGCTGACAGTTATTCACTAGAAGACATCAGGGTTACATGGTGACTCCGTAAGATCTCTTGTCGATGGATTGTATGTCTTGCCAAATAGCTACACTCAGAGTCATCAAAGTAACTTGAAGGCTTCGATATGAAGTCTTAGCGATGGATGTTTGTCTCAGCGATGGGGTAGTCTGTTGTCGATATGACTCCTAGCAACTGTTTGGTGCTTGGTATGACTTGAGGGCTCGGTGTGACTTGAGGGCTCGGTATTAGCTCTCAACAATAATCTTAGTCTTGTTGACAGTGTTCACATCGATATGACTTGAGGACTTTGTTATGATCTCTCAGTGAATAGCGATAGTCTCACCGAAGGGAATACTGATGTCTATGTGACTTGTGGACTTCACTATGATCTCTCAGTGAATAATGATAGTCTCACCGAAGGGAATACTGATGTCTATGTGACTTTTGAACTTCAGTATGATCTCTTGGTGAATGGACATAGTCTCACCGATTAGAATGTTGAGGTCGATCTGACTTGTGAACTCAGTATAATGTCTTGCCGATGGTTAGGACTCTTGGTGATAACTACAATTTGAACACTTTTGACCGATTGACTATCCTACGTGGTTTGTCCTCAACCAATTAGAGAAGCCGAATGGGAACCATTGGAAGTTATACTGTTGTGGCCGTTACTAAGAGGAAGATCGACAGACCATGGGCATCATGGATATACTCAGAGGTTGAAGATTTTGATCGGTTTGATGAACAGTTGGATGAATGGTTGGATGAATAGCTCGATGAGTGATCAGTGAATTCGAATATGAGAGCATTGAATCTTGAATGTTTTGTACAAGGTTGATCAAGGATTATCCTGTTGTAAGTTGACATCATAAAGATAAGTCTAATCTCTGTATGTAATTTCCATTACTATAATACAAAGGGGCTTTTCTTGGTGTGGTGGGTTTTTCTCCTGTAAGGGTTTCCCACGTAAATCTAGTGTTCATCTATGTATGATTATTTCTCTATTTCTATTATTGCTTTCAAGTGTATCTTAATTGGAATGTAATTGAAAATTCAAAAGTATCTCTGCATTCTTCCCTGAGGTTTTGACATTAGGAGAGTTGTTTCTGCACCTTAGCTTTCCTTACATCCTTAAAAGAGGATAGTCGGTTGCATATACAACTGACATTGCCAATAGTCAATAAAAATTTCATTCGCTCAATAAATTTGATTTCGATTTTGTTTGTAATATGGATTTTAATTTATAAATATAAATAGATATTTATATATATATAAGTATATATTAATATATATATATCTATATATATATATGTATATATTTATATCTATATATATATTTAATTTATGTTTTGGAAATTGTAAATGGTTTTAAATATTTAAATAATATATGGGTATGTGCAAGATCATCATGGAGAAAATAAGCCCTTAAGTGCGGATGAAAATTCAGAAAATCAGAGATAGGCAACATGACGTAAGAATTTGAATAAGTTATCTATATTATTTCAAAAATATTGAAGAATAGAATTTGTAGAAAATTGAATGTAGTTTCTAAACTATTAGGTTTATTTAAAAAACAATCTATTTGGTGAAAAATTTTAATTTCAATGCAATAGACTTAAATTTTAGGGAAAAAATAAGAAGTAGGTGTTTGTCTGACCACCATAACCACAATAAAATGATAATATCTTTTTTATAAGATTTTTAGATATAAGTAGAGGACTCATGTCCCAATGTGATGCATATTTTTTTTGTAATTTATTTCCAAGTAAATAATTAATTATGATTTTTTTATTACAACTTTTAAGAAATATAAAAAACTCGTATGTTTGACCACCTTAACTAGGTCAAAACTTCATGAAATTCAATTTTCTTTTTTTTTAATCCTATAGTATGCCAATCATATAATGTGACACATGTTTTGTATTCAAAAATTGTGATACCATTTGAAAGCTATAGATGTTTTTCAATCAGCCTATCAATCGAGAATTTAGTCGTAATCAAATAGAAACTGAATAATAATTATTTATTAAATTCAAAGTAAAGCATAATTTAAATTGGAGGAAAGTTGAGAATCTCCTTTAAAAACCCTTTTGATTTAATCAATTTTGGGTAAAAAAAGTCCTCAACCACATGGGCCATCATATCACTTACATATCGCCACTTTTTGGCCCATCATGATCCTGCACATACCCATATATTTAAATATATATAATTGGGTATACATACATACATACATACATACATACATATATATCTATGTGTGTGTGTGTATTTCTATAATAGGTGCATGCAAAAGCACAAAGTTGATGATTTAAATGAAATGATTTAAAAGGGAAATTGATTTTTATTTTTTATGTAATTGGAAATTGAAATAAACAAATGGATTTAATTTTCTTATTAACTGTAAATGAAATTGTAATAAGCCAATTTATTAGTGCAATGTGTTATTGTATTTTCTTGAAATAGAAATTGGATTTAAGAAATCCTAATGGTAGTTTTATTTCCTACCTGAATTGCCTATTAAATTATGATTTCTTCTATTCTTGTAAGTTGGGAAAATCGATTAGTCATGTATGTAAGACTTCTAGATGATGTTGTTTTATGAGGGGGTTGTTATGATTTATGGTTCAACCATTTGATTTCCCTTGGGTAGTGCACTTGGTTGTGATTCAGTTTAAATACCTAGTTACTATGAACAGGATGTATTGCCTCTTATATTTTGGATTGGGATTTAATATTCATTGTGTGCACTTTGTTTACCCTTGAGTTTCGGATTAGATCCTTGTCTTTTCAGTAGGGGAGTGGCTCTCAATGGGGTTGACGCACAAAGTGGTTCTAGGGTAACTCATGTGAGAGTTAGTTAATTTAGTGGTAATTAAATAATTGTATTAGGGGAAAGGGTAGCTTAAATCATATAACTTGTTAATTGTGTCTCACTCATGGGCTCAAGGGCTTGTTTAGACATGGGATGAGATGGGAAGGCCTGTAATGGAAGGATCATTATGTTTTCCCTTTGAAAGATATTTGATTACACATCGGTTTGCGTGTGGGACTAGGGGTCGTGGGAGGCTACTAGGGTGACACAAGATGGGGGTTGAGGCTTAGGAAGATCTGCTAGGGTAAGCCATCGATATTTGTTTCCAAGTAAATAATTAATTATGATTTTTTTATTATAGCTTTTAAGAAATATAAAAAACTCGTATGTCTAACCACCTTAACTAGGTCAAAACTTCATGAAATTAAATTTTGTTTTTTTTAATCCTATAGTATGCCAATCATATAATGTGATGCATGCTTTGGATTCAAAAAATGTGATACCATTTGAAAGCTAAAGATGTTTTTCAATCAGCCTATCAATTAGGACTTTAGTCATAATCCAAATAGAAAATGAATAATAATTATTTATTAAATTTAAAGTAAAGCATAATTTAAATTGGAGGAAAGCTAAGAATCTCCTTTAAAAACCCTTTTCATTTAATCAATTTTGGGTAAAAAAAAGTCAACCACATGGGCCATCATATCACTTCATATCGCCACTTTTTGGCCCATCATGATCCTACACATACCCATATATTTAAATGTATATAATTGGGTATATATACATACGTACACACATCCATCCATCCATACATACATACATACATACATACATATCTATGTGTGTGTGTGTCTGTATTTCCATAATAGGTGCATGCAAAAGCACAAAATTTGATGATTTAAAAGGGAAATTGATTTTTATTTATATGTAATTGGGAAAGTGAAATAAACAAATGGATTTAATTTTCTTATTATTTGTAAATGAAATTGTAGTAAGCCAATTTATTAGGGCAATGTGTTATTGTATTTTCTTGAAATAGAAATTGGATTTAAGAAATCCTAATGGTAGTTTTATTTCCTACCTGAATTTCCTATTAAATTATGATTTCTTATGTTCTTGTAAGTTGGGAAAATCGATTAGTCATGTATGTAAGACTTCTAGAGGATGTTGTTTTATGAGATGGTTGTTATGATTTATGGTTCAACCATTTTATTTCCCTTGGATAGTGCACTTGGTTGTGATTCTATTTAAATACCCAGTTACTATGAACAGGATGTGTTGCCTCTTATATTTTGGATTGGGATTTAATATTCATTGTGTGAACTTTGTTTACCCTTGGGTTTTGGATTAAATCCTTGTCTTGTCAGTAGGGGAGTGGCTCTCAATGGGGTTTGATGCACAAAGTGGTGCCAGGGTAACTCATGTGAGAGTTAGTTAAGTTAGTGGTAATTAAATAATTGTATTAGGGGAAAGGGTAGCTTAAATCATATAACTTGTTAATTATGTCTCACTCATGGGCTCAAGGGCTTGTTTAGACTTGGGATGAGATGGGAAGGCCTAGAATGTAAGGATCATTATCTTTTCCCTTTGAAAGATATTTGATTCCACATCGGTTTGCATGTGGGGCCGGGGGTCGTGAGGGGCTACTAGGGTAGCCCAAGATGGGGGTCAAGGCCTAGGAAGATCTGCAAGGGTAACCCATCTAGCTTTGTGACAACACTCCTATGACAACATTATGTATTGTGTAGTTGATATACTTGATTATTTTACTTTGGAGGCAATGTAACCTTTATGTATGTATTGTTCTTGTATGGTATAGTATTATGTGTTTCCTATGTCTAGAGGTTGTTGGTTTTTCCTAGGAAGCCCTTTTACTATCTCCTAGCATAGGGAGTGAGCCTTCGAATACCACTTTGTTGGGTGGAATGTGCATCTTACACCATTGGCTTTCCACTACATGTTCGTGATGGCAGGATCTTCCAGTTTGGGGAGCTCACATGTTCCAGTTACTTGTACCATCTCTTGTATACTGTCGATTCAGTTGGATATTTATGCATATGTACTACTCATTTTTATTCGAGGATGATTGTATCATTGTTATTGTAACATTATTGTATGATCTTCCTCATTTTGGAAATAAGTCTTGTAATTGCTTTATGCAATGAATGCAATCTATGGATGATTCTTTAATGTACTGTGTCTCTAGTGAGATTAGTTTAATGCTTTGGATGTATGATATTTATTTCATGAGTATTATTTATATGCTATGGATTAGTTTACTTTTGAATATTATGGGATTTGAATGTAAGCATTGTTGCATACCTTAGAGGATGTATGTGTTAAGTGTAGTTCACTTTACTTGTTATTAATTACACTTAAAAAAAATGTTACACTTTCGTTGTGTTTGTGTCGTCCTCTAGGGCTATGTGGCTGGGTGTTACGAAAATTGAAATAAACAAATAGATTTAATTTTCTTATTGTGAGTAAATGAAATTTTAATAAGCTACTTTATTTGGCCAATGTGTTATTATATTTTCTTGAAATAGAAATTGGATTTAGGAAATCCTAATGGTAGTTTTATTTCCTGTCTGAATTGCCTATTAAATTATGATTTCTTCTATTCTCGTAAGTTGGGGAAATCGGTTAGTCATTTATGTAAGTCTTCCAGATGATGTTGTTTTATGAGGGGGTTGTTGTGATTTATGGTTTAGATCTTTAATTTCCCTTGGGTAGTGCACTTGGTTGTGATTCAGTTTAAACACCTGGTTACTATGAACAAGATGTGTTGCCTCTTATATTTTGGATTGGGATTTAATATCCGTTGTGTGCACTTCTTTAACCCTTGGGTTTTGGATTAGATCCTTGTGTTGTTAGTAGGGGAGTGGATCTCAATGGGGGCCACCACACTAAGTGGTGCTAGGGTAACTCATGTGAGAGTTAGTTAATTCAGTGGTAATTGTATTAGGGGAAAGGGTAGCTTAAATCATATAACTTGTTAATTGTGCCTTGCTCATGAGCTCAAGGGCTTGTTTAGACTTGGGATGAGACGGGAAGGCCTAGAATGGAAAGATCATTATCTTGTCCCTTTGAAAGATACTTGATTCTGCATCGATTTTCCTGTGGGGTCGGGGGTCATGAGAGGCTACCAGGGTAACCCAAGATGGGGGTCGATGCCTAGGAAGATCTTCCAAGGTAACCCATGTAGTTTTGTGATGACACTTATCCTATGACAATAGTGTATATTGTGCAATTGATATACTTGATTATTTTACTTTGTAAGCAATGTAACTTTTATGTGGGTATGTGCAGGATCATGATGGGCCAAAAAGTGGCAATATGATGGGTATTTGTAGGGTATGAGGTTGATGACCTTTTTTTACCTAAAATTAATGAAACGAAAAGGGTTTTTAAAGGATATTCTTAGCTTTCCACCAATATAAATTATTCTTTACTTTGAATTTAATAAATAATTATTATTCATTTTCTATTTGAATTACAACTAAAGTCCTGATTGATAGGCTGATTGAAAAATATCTATAGCATTCAAACAATATCACATTTTTTGAATCTGAAACATGTGTCACATTCTATGCTTCGTATACTATAGGATTAAAAAAAAAATGAATTTCGTGAAGTTTTGACCAAGTTAAGGTGGTTAGATGTACAAGTTTTTATATTTTTTAAAAGTTGTAATAAAAAAATCCTAATTAATTATTTACTTAGAAAACAATTACAAAAAATATGCATTAAATCGGGACATGAGTCCTCTACTTATATCTAAAATCTTATAAAAAAATATTATCATTTTACTTTGGTTAGGGTGGTGATGACACCTACTTCTTTTTTTTTCCTGAAATTTAATCTAGCATCGAAATTTCAAAATTTCACCAAATAGATTTTGTTTTAAAAAAAAAAACCTAGTAGATTAGAAACTACATTCAATTTACTACAAATTCTATTCTTAAATATTTTTGAAATAATATAGATAACTTATTCAAACTTTTACATCAAGTTGCCTAACTCTGATTTTCTGAATGTTTTGCCACTGGGCCTTTTTTTCCATGATGATCCTACACATACCCATGTATGTATTGTTCTTGTATGGTATAGTATTGTGTGTTGTTTGTGTCTAGAGGTTGTTTTTTTTCCTAGGAATTCCTTTTACTATCTCCTAGCATGAGGGGCGGGACTTCAGGTACCACTTGGTTGGGTGGAATGTGCACCTTACATCGTTGGGTTTCCACTACATGTTTGTGATGGTAGGATCTTCCAATTTGGGGAGCTCACATGTTTATGTTACTTGTACCATCTCTTGTATACTATTGGTTCAATTGGATACTTATGTGTATGTACTAATCCTCATTCCTATTCAAGGAGGATTCTTGTATCATTGTTATTGTAACATTATTGTATGATCTTCCTCATTTTGGAAACGAGTCTTATAACTACTTTATGGAATGAATGCAATCTATGGATGATTCTTTAGTGTACTTTGTATCTAATGAGATGAATTTAATGATTTGAATGTATGTTATTTATTTTGAGTATTATTTATATGCTATTGATTAGTTTAATTTTGTATATTATGGGATTTGAATGTAAGTGTTGTTGCATACCTTAGAGGATGTAGGTGCTAAGTGTAGTTCACTTTACTTGTTATTAATTAAAATTTTCTAAAAAAATTTATTACACTTATGTTTTGTTTGCATCATCCTCTAGGGTTATGTGGCAAGGCATTACACATGGTATCAGAGGCCAAGTTTAAATAATGGGTGCTCCAAGATAATGTTGAAGCCATTAAGTTATTAGTTGTGTAGGATTTAAGTTTGTGTACCTTGTCTGATACCTTGGTGTGTCTATGTAGGATCATGCCAGCTAGGCGAGGTCAAGGTAGTCAACAGGATTCACCTACCCATGTTCCCCATGACTTAGATCGTGAGGAACATTAGCCTTCCCAAAATGCTCTAGGAGGTGGTGATCAGAATCAAGATCCACCAGGGATCGAGGAAAATTAGTTGTGGTGTTTGTTAGAGGAGACTCTTGCTCACCTTGGGCCAAGGAAGGACAAAGATCAAATTAATATTGGTGAGAGAGAGGTACCAGGATAGCAAGAGGCAGTCATAGCCACTCACATGAGATACCTACTTAGAGCTCATTTGTCAGCATTCGATGGTTTTGGTAGCAGTTTGGACGCCAAGACATGGTTGATAGACCTAAACCAGTGTTTTGCTATGCACCCTTATGGTACCAACACTAAGGAAAAATGTGTGATCATGCACTTACAAGAATTTTCATCTACTTGATGGAGATTGGAGGAGCAAAAGATCCATATTGACATTAATTCTATTTTGTGTGATATGTTCATTCAGAGGTTTAGAGCCAGATTTCTTTTTGACCATTGGCAACAACGTCATGGAGATGAGTTTCATGCTTTGCAACAGATGGCCATGTTGATGGAATATTATAAGCATCAATTATATGAGCTCAATCAGTTCATTGGCATTGGTGATGATGAGAGCATGCTTGTTCAACACTTCGTTAGGGGCTTAAATTTCCCGATCAATGGTGGTGTTCAGGTTTTCAAACCCAAGACTATGGAGATAGTAGTAGAGAAGGCTAGACTAGTGGAGGATAATTTGGTGATGGCGTTGGGTGGCCATATTGGAGTGCAAATAAGCAGTGCTTCAACTACAGGACCTAGTTCACATAGTGGCTAGGCTCAAGGAGCTAGACCACCTAGGACACAACACGTGCCTACACAAAGTGGTCAACATCAGAGTTTACAGGGGAAATAGAAGAATTTCCTACCGAGATAGGGAGATAGATGTCAGTCAGGGGGCGACAGGAACTAAAGGTGAAACAAACGCCCCAATTTTGAGAAGCCGACATAGAATGCATAGTATACCTATAATAGGGGTAGCGTTCAACAGTCAAGTGTGCCTCTTGGAGGTAGAATATTTGGCAGGGGTACATAATGTTTTTCTTGTGGCCAATAGGGTCACATAGCATGACAGTTTCCCAATAAGGGCACATCAAGTTATACTCAGAGGCCAGCAGCATCAGAGCTGACTATTAGAGATGTGGGTAGAGGTCGTCGAATATTTGTTGTGGTTGACAACTGCCAGGCTAATCACCATGGCACAATGGTAGAGACTTTTGGTATGTTACAAGGTAACAGGGTTACCATTTTATTTGATTCAGGAGCATCAGATTCTTTTATTTCATCATCTATCATGGCACATTGTAGACTAAGGGTAGTAAAGTAGGATGTTAAGTGGCATGTCAAATTGGCCTTTGGTGCTAAAGTTGTAGTACATTCCCTAGTACCTAATTGTAGATTGGAGATTGGATTCTTTCACACTACAATAGACCTCTACATTATACCATTGGGGTCGTATGACATTGTCTTAGGGATGGATTGACTAGAGGCTCACAGGGTTGTTATTAACTATCGATGCAAGTCAATTTGATGCATTTATGTATTTGGTAGAGAGGTTGAGATAGTGTGAGTTTAGAGACCCATATCATTGAGGATGATCTCAACTATGTAGTTGAGGAGATGTGTATGTCAAGGATGTTAGTTGTTTGCAGTGATACTAGATGACTTGGAGTTGGGTGATAGTGAGGAGAAGGTTTCTCTTGATAGCCACCCCATACTTTAGGAGTCTGCAGATGTATTTCCTAATGAGATTCCAAGGATTCCACCTCAATGTGATATTGATTTCAAGATTGATCTTATACCTAGAACTGAGCCTATTTCACGAGCTTTGTACCGTATGACTATATAGGAGCTTAAGGAGCTCCACTTGCAGCTTGAGGAGATGTTAGTGAAGGGTTTCACCTCCCCTAGTGTTTCACCTTGGGGAGCACTAGTAATTTTTGTGAAGAAGAAGGATGGTTGTCTCCATTTGCGCATAGACTACCGTCAACTGAATAAAGTGACAATTAGGAACTGATATCCCTTACCTAGGATTGATGATTTGTTTGATCAGATCAAAGGTGCTATGGTCTTTTCAAAAATTGATCTTAATTCATGTCATCATCAACTACGTATTTTTTATTTTGACATTCATAAGATAAAATTTTACACATGTTACGATCACTACGAGTTTACAGTGGTACCATTTGGGTTGAAAAATGTGCATTTGTGTTTATGATCTTGATGAATGAAGTCTTTCACACTTATTAGGATAGATTTGTATTAGTATTCCTTAATGATATATTGATCTATTCTAGGACATCATAGTAGCATGAGGATCATTTGAGGTATGTTTTGTAGTGTTTGAGAGATAATTAGTTGTATGCTAACCTATCCAAATGTGAGTTCTTCAAAACTGAGGTTAAGTACCTTGGACATGTGATATAAGGAGAGGGTATTGAAGTGAATCCTATGAAGATCCAAGCGACCATTGATTGGCCTGCACCAACTAATGTTGTAGAGATACATAGTTTCATGGGATTACAAGGTTATTATAATCAGTTTGTTCAGGGCTTCTCTAGGATAGGACATCCTATAACTTATCTTTAGAGAAAAGGGAAGAGATTCATCTGGTCAGAGAAGTGTGAGGTAGCATTTTAGACTCTAAACGAGAGGTTGACTAGTGCACCAATTCTTGCGATACCTGATCCTACTATAGATTTTGTTGTTTGTACAGATGCATCTTTGGAGGGATTAGGAGCATTTTTGAAGCAAGATGATCATGTTATTGTGTATGAGTCACGTAAACTCAAGGATCATGAGTTGAACTACCCCACACATGATCTTGAGTTGGCAGTGGTAGTACATGCTTTGATGAGATGGAGGAATTTCCTATTGGGGAAAAAATTTGAGTTGCATAGTGACCATTATAGCTTACAATACATATTCACATATCCTAATCTAAATGTTAGGTAGAGGTGATGGATAGAATTCCTTTGTGAGTATGACAATGAGGTGAAGTTCATCCAGGGGAAGGAGAACATAGTTGTTGACACTCTCAGCAGATGAAGACATGAGTTGTCAATGTTGACTCTTGGTGTAGATTTGAGGAGTTAGATTCTTTCTACACTTCCTACAGACAGTTGGTATCAAGAGGTGAGATCATAGATATAGACAAGAAAAACTCTCGAGGGAAGATCCTCAGGTTATTCTCTAGAGTTAGATGATTTTTTGAGACACTTGGGATGCATTTATGTTCCATCTTCTAGAGATCTTCGTACCTTGGTTATGATAGAGGGACATGAAGCATCTTATTTAGATCATCTAGGAGTGAAGAAGATGCATGTCGATTTGTGATAGCTATACTTCTGGGTAGGTATGAAGTGAGACATCACTGACTTTGTGTTGAGGTGTTTGGAGTGTCAGCAAGTGAAGGAAGGACAACAACATCTTAAGTCTTCTAAAGCCACATTTTGTGCCAGAATGGAAATGGGATAAAATCTCGTTGGATTTCATTGTTTGGTTACCTAATTCTTTGCAACATTATGCCATTATGGTGACTTTGGATAGGCTAACGAAGGTAGCACACTTCTCGCCTAGTCATTCATCCTATAATGCTTCATCCATTGCTAGAGTGTTCATGGGAGATACAGTTAGGTTTCATGGTATTCCTCGTTGGATCATTTCTGACAGGGATCCTATGTTTACCTCAACTCTTTGGACATCATTTTGGCATGCCATGGGGATGTAGTTGAACTTTAGTTTAGCGTATCACCCTTAGATAGATGTACAGACCGAGAGGGTCAACTAGATCCTTGAGGATATGTTATGCATGTATTTGATGGACTAGTAGATATGATGGGAGGATTATCTCCATTTAGTGGAGTTTTCTTGTAATAACACTTATCTAAGTTTGATTGGTATGCCTCCTTTCTTGGCATTGTACATGGACGACCATGTCAAACTCCTTTGAGCTGGGATCAGTTAGAGGATAGATTTCTATTTGGTCTTGAGATGATTTAGGATATGGAGCAATAGGTGATATGTATCAGGGAACATTTGGTTGTTGCACAGGATAGGTAGAAAAAGTATGCAGATGCACATCAGGTGGATTGCCAATTTACAGTAGGTGACCATTTCTTTTTGCAAGTGCATCCACAGAAGAGTCCAATCCAATATGAAAAGGGCTCTAAGCTTGTACCTCATTTTTTCAAGCCATTCAAGATTCTTGAAAATATTGGGCCAATAGTGTACTATCTTGCTTTGTTGTCCAATCTCTCATGCATATACGACATATTTCATGCTTTAGTACTCAAGCCTTATCACCCTGCTATATCTCACATCCTTGATTGGAATGCCTTGCAGGTAGAGGATAGGTATTAGGCTTTGGAGCCCATGGCCATCATGCAGCACATGAGACTCACCGTCTGAGGTCAAGATATTGAGTGGGTTAGGGTCCAGTGGGATCCTAGAGATGATACATCAGCTACCTAGGAGGATGCAACTAGGATGAGGGATATCTATCCCTATTTGTTCATAGGCTTCTAGGAGTAAGCCTAAGCCTAGGGGGGAGGATGTAGCACCCCTCCAATTTGCTTATATTTTTTAGACAATGATTTTACTTTGATAGACCATGATACTATGCTATTGTCAATTTGATCATTGACATTGGAGTGATGATAGTTTTTATATTGTGATGTGATGGTACATTATATTCATGTTTATGGATTATGACATGCCTTCTAGTTAGCATAGATTTTTATTTTAGTTGATATTGATATATGCTCATCTATGGTTAATTAATGTTTTAAGTTTCATCAGTTTTGATGTGACATTATACTGGTGAAGGGAACGAGATTACATCACTCGATTGTGAGTGCCCTGTGATTTTGCAATGTTCTCTTCACAGTGTGATTGTTTAAGATCTATATACATGTATGACATATGTTTTATTGTAGGATTGCAGATACAAGACATCGAATCCACCTGGATTCATAGGTTTGAGTGTGTCCATTACCCAACGGTATAGTTGATTGGGAGATAGTAACAGGGTTTCCTTGTCAAGCCACAACCCTAGTCATAGTGTGTCGGCAGTCCTTGTTTCAGTATGCTTTGTTGTTATCTTGTCCATGCTTGCCTTGTCATTTATTTATTTTGCAAGGTATGTTCTGTGGGAAATTAAAGTTAATTAATGTTTATAATAGTTTTGAGTGATTATTTAATTAATTTTGATTAATGTTGATAGAAAATTTATATTTGATTTAAATAATTAAATTAAATTTATTTTGTAAAGTGATTTAATCTTTGTGATTAAATTTATTTTGAGTATGTGTAGGATCATGATGGGCCAAAAAGTGGCAATATGATGGGCATGTGGCTGACGACTTTTTTTTACCCAAAATTGATGAAACGAAAAGAGTTTTTTAAAGAGATTCCCAACTTTCCACCAATATAAATTATGCTTTACATTGAATTAAATAAGTAATTATTATTAATTTTTCTATTCAAATTATCACTAAAGTCCTCATTGATAGGCTGATTGAAAAACATCTATAGCTTTCAAACGGTATCACATTTTTTGAATCCAAAACATGTGTCACATTCTATGCTTCACATACTATAGGATTAAAAAAATAAAAAATGAATTTCATGATGTTTTGACTAAGTTAAGGTCGTCAGACATATGAGTTTTTATATTTTTTAAAAGTTGTAATAAAAAATTCATAATTAATTATTTACTTAGAAAAAATTGCAAAACAATATGCATCACATCGGAACATGAGTCCTCTACCTATATCTAAAATATTATAATTTTTTTTTATCATTTTATTGTGGTTAAGGTGGTCAAAGAGACACCTACTTCTAATTTTTTCCCTCAAATTTAAGTACTACTACATTGAAATTTCAAATTTTCACCAAATAGATTTTAAAAAAAAAATAAACCTAGTAGTTTAGAATCTACATTCAATTTGCTACAGATTCTATTCTTACATATTTTTGAAATAATATAAGTAGCTTATTCAAATTTTTTCGTCAAGTTGCCTAACTCTGATTTTTCTAATTTTTTTGCCACTTAAGGGCCTATTTTTTCCATCATGATCCTATACATACCCTTTTATAAAGTGATTAAATTAATTAGATTAAATTTAATTAGAAGTTAATATGTGAATTATGAATTATTAAATGCATAAATATCTTTTAATTATCTTAGAGGAAATATCTGTGATTTGGTTGAAAAAATATTTTATTTGTGACGTGTTAGAAAAATTAAACACTATTGTTGGGAAATAATTTTTGGAGAGAATAATTGCATTAATTGAAAGAGGAAAGAGGCTACTTCATGGCAATGAGAAGATATTTTGGGGAGGTTTTTGAAAATTGGGGAAGAAGTTCTCGAGAAATTTTGGCTCTGGTTGTTTTTTAATCTTTTTGGAAAAGTGGCTAATTTGGAAGAAGCATTGGTAAATTGGAATCTAAAGGCCAAGCTCTACTTCAAACATCATTTCCTCAAGCATCTGGAAATGAGTTCTTTAATTTTTTTTTTATTTAATACAAATTGGAAAGATTGAATGTACAAGAAGAATATTTTATTTGTTTAGAAGCTTTATATATATTGAAAATTTGAAAGATGGTCGTGTTTGGAAAATTGTTGTGAAAATTTTAGAGCTTCTGTAGAAATAGATTTAAAACAATAGAAATTTTGAAAACCTCTATAGGAATTGTTTTTAAACAAAATAAATCCCAGAAGGAGAACAATAAAAGATTTGGAAAATCTCTGTAGGAATGGATTTAAAATCTTCGTGTCAAAATTTGTGGAAAATCTTGTTTTTATGGGAAAAGATCTTCCTGTAGAAGATTATTGTTTTGTTTTGTTTTCCCAATTAGTTTTATTTGGTTGGGCAATTGAAAACCTCTGGAAGATTTTGTAAATACTTCTTGTAGAATTTTTTTTGTGAAAATAAATTTCCCAACTGGAGCATTCATGTTAATGAATCTATATATATATATATATGTTATTAAATCCCTATAGAAATCATTTTGGAAAAAAATTATATTAAAAAAAATGGATTTAAAAATCCGTATGATGAATCAAAGATAATCACAAGTTTTATTTTATGGAAAGTATGTTGAAGTTTTGTGGAAGGGAAAGCCAAGGCTAGCCTCCACATAGGGGTGTGGCTATTGTGAGGCAGCGCCCTCCACAAATTTGTGGAGGAAGCATTTCCCCATAGACAGTGCATCCTCCTTAAGAGAGGATAGTCGGCTGCGTATACAACTAGCACTTCCAACTATCAATAAAAACTTCATCTGCTTAATCAATTCGATTTCAATTTTATTTGTAATATGGATTTTAATTTATATATACATACTTATATATATATATATATATATAATGTATTTCTATAATAGGTGCATGCAAAAGCACAAATTTGATGATTTAAATGAAATGATTTAAAAGGGAAATTGATTTTTATTTAGATGTAATTGGGAAATTGAAATATACAAAAGGATTTAATTTTCTTATTGTCTATAAATGAAATTTTAATAAGCCAGTTTATTTAGGAAATGTGTTATTGTATTTTTTGAAATAGAAATTGGATTTAGGAAATCCTAAAGGTATTTTTATTTCCTTCTTGAATTGCCTATTAAATTATGATTTCTTTTGTTCTTGTAAGTTGGGGAAATCAGTTAGTCATGTATGTAAGTCTTCTAGATGATGTTGTTTTATGAGGGGGTTGTTGTGATTTATGGTTCAACCCTTTGATTTCCCTTGGGTAGTGCACTTGGTTGTGATTCAGTTTAAACACACGGTTACTATGAAAGAGATTTGTTGCCTCTTATATTTTGGATTGGGATTTAATATATGTTGTGTGCACTTTGTTTACCCTTGGGTTTTGGATTAGATCCTTGTGTTGTCAGTAGGGGAGTGGCTCTCAATGGGGGTTAGTGCAAAAAGTGGTGCCAAGGTAACTCATGTGAGAGCTAGTTAATTCAATGGTAATTAAATAATTGTATTAGGGGAAAGGGTATCTTAAATCATATAGCCTGTTAATTGTGCCTCGCTCATGGGATGAGATGGGAAGGCTTCGAATTGAAAGATTATTATCTTTTCCCTTTGAAATATATTTGATTATGCATCGGTTTGCATGTGGGGCTGAGGGTTGTGAGAGGCTACTAGGGTAACCCAAGATGGGGGTCGGGGCCTAGGAATACTTTCCAGGGTAACCCATGCACCTTTGTAATGAGACTCCTCCTATGACAACAATATGTATTGTGTAGTTGATATATGTGGTTATTTTACACTAGAAGCAATGTAACCTTTATGTATGTATTGTTCTTGTATGGTATAGTATTGTGTGTTTCATATGTCTAGAGGTTGTTGGTTTTTCCTAGGAAGCCCTTTTACTATCTCCTAGCATGGGGGTGGGCCTTCGGGTACCACTTAGTTTGGTGGAACATGCACCTTACACCATTGGCTTTCCACTAGATGTTCGTGATGGCATGATCTTCCGGTTTGGGGAGCTCGCATGTTCCAGTTACTTGTACCATCTCTTGTATACTATTGGTTCAGTTGGATACTTATGTATATGTACTACTCCTCATTGTTATTCAAAGAGGATTCTTGTATCATTGTTATTGTGACATTATTGTATGATCTTCCTCATTTTGGAAATGAGTCTTGTAACTGCTTTATTGAATGAATGCAATATATGGATGATTCTTTAATGTACTTTGTATATGATGAGATGAGTTAATGCTTTGGATGTATGTTATTTATTTCATGAGTATTATTTATATGCTATGGATTACTTTACTTTTTTATAGTATGGGATTCGAATGTAAGCATTGTTGCGTACCTTAGAGGATGTAGGCATTAAGTGTAGTTCACTTTACTTGTTATTAATTACACTTTTAAAAAAAAATTGTTATGCTTCCATTATGTTTGTGTCATCCTCTAGGGTAATGTGGTGGGGCGTTATAGCACAAGTTGGTGATTTTCCTAGTTTGGCACTTGCAATTCCTCCTTTGGATAGTCAACCTCCCTCGCAATACAATGATCATGATTAGGAGGCAGATGACCTATTAGATGGTTGATTTGTGTGTCCCTCGCTAGCATTTTTACATCTTTCTTTATTTTATTTTCCTTTTTATGTGTGTATCGTGTTCCCCCGCAATGTATGTTTAATGTTCTCTCTCTCTTTGAACACTTCTTCTATTTGTACCTCTATTCTTCTATAGGTTGTATATTGTTTTTTTCTTTTTGCTATGTTTTGTGTTTTCCTTTTGGGGATGACACAAAGCATTGAGATTCCCTAAGTCTCTTCCATATTGATACAAAAGGCCCCTTTTCCATTTCACTTTTTCTCTTTCTTGTGTTTTCCTTTTTGGGATGATGCAAAGCATTGAGACTGCAGTGTCTCCTTCATGTTGACCCAAAAAAAAATATTTTCAACCTTCAGTTTTTGCTTTTGCTTTGCTTTCTTTTTTCCTTTTGGGGATGATGCAAAGTGTTGAAACCACAATGTCTCTTCCATGTTGACCCAAAACATACTTTTTTTTTTGGCACTTTATGTGCCATTCTTCTCCTTCTATGTGCTTTGGGAAATTATGACAGTTTTGCGCTCTTTAATAAAAACATTGCAGAAATGAGCATATTGACCCCAAATCCATAGATCCCTTATGTGTTTGGTGTATTCTTTTATTGGGGGTCAAATCCTTTTTACTCTTTTTCTTTTTTCTTTCATTTACATGATGTGGCCTAACTTAGAAATATATGACTTGGCATAGGAGCTTTCCAAGTTGGCTCTCATGTCTTGTTTTTTTTTTTTGAATTTTTTTTCCCTTTAATACTTTAAAGTAATTGCTCATAGAACAGTGTGTATAAATTCCTTTAAAGTGGGGGGCATACATTGGCATCATTTCATTTGCATTCTTAGTGCAGCCTTTTCAATTCATACAATGTGTTTTTCACTTTGTGGATGACATTGGGTGTGATGTCCCTCATAAGTGCACTCTATCTTAGCATATTACATTCCTCTTGGTGGCCTGATGTGA
Source organism: Sequoia sempervirens (assembly GCA_007258455.2). Taxonomy (NCBI): domain Eukaryota; kingdom Viridiplantae; phylum Streptophyta; class Pinopsida; order Cupressales; family Cupressaceae; genus Sequoia; species Sequoia sempervirens. Next base: position 603,412,417 of record VDFB02271358.1, read on the forward strand.
CACACTGCATCCCCTAAGTTTTGAATGTACCATTCTTTGATTGGTCCTCTCTTGGATACATTAGAAATAATGTTCCCTAAGTGATAGACCTTACATGAATTTAACAAGACTCCTTTGAACATCGTTTACTTTTTTTTACTTTTTACATTTTTGCATTTTTACCACCTTGCATAACACAACTTGCATGCTTGTGGTACCTTTCATTTTTTCGTGAGTTCTAAGCATACAGAGCTTTGATTGTCTCATGAAGCACAAACCAACATTTTCCTTTGTGGCACCTTGTTAAAGTTATTAGGAGACATAACTTTGATATGGTTGAGCAGGAAGCCCACTCAGCAGCATGATTTTCCCCATAGCCACCTTTGTATTTTTGAGTGCATACCAACTAGCATATGTACTTCACCTTTTTGGGTCTTCTCACCCGATGGACCACCATGAGTTCTATCACCACCATGAGTTCTATCACCCTAGAGTGAGTATGCATTTTCCCTTTTCAAAAACTTATCCTAGATCTAATCCACAACTAGTTGGATGGACGATCGAAGCTCAATTCAATTTCTCTTTCACATATGCATTCCTTTGTTCTTGTGTCTAGTTAGCCATGGATCTTCATCCTGGGGGCTTGATCATCCCTCTTGATCATTTTTATTCCATCTTGCTAGTGTAAGTACATTTAGAATTCCTTTTCGATATGCATGGCTACTTTAGTGTGAGTTTGAAGTAGGTTCATCCTCTCACTAAAGTAGGGGCTAAATGAACCATAGAAAAATGGCCCCTTGTCATTTTCATGGTGTTTTAGGCTTTTCTTCATGACATTTGGTCCATTTTTCTTTGATTTAATGATACAATGTGGCTTTAATATTCATAATAAGTCCTTAAAATTCAAATATTGATGTCTTGTGATAGTGTTGTAAAAACTTTCTACACTTTTCTATACTTTATTTGATATAATTCGCCTAAAAATCATCTTTCTATTCATCATCAAGTCCTATTTTAAAGTGTTGTAAAGTTTTGTAATAAAGATTCATACTTTTCTAGGCACATTTCCCTTATTCACACCTTTCTTATGTCTTTTATGACCCCTTTATACCTTTATAAGACTTAATTAAGTGTGTTTTTAATTTTAAACCCAACACATAACATTAAATAAAAATTAATTCCCAACATCCACCTTCAAGCTGCCCAAGCTGGGACCCATTCACCATGTGTGGCGAATGAGTCCCCCTTGGCTCCAAATTAAATAAATTAAATTTTCTTTTTGGTTTTTATTTAAAATCACCTTATGTCAGCCTGTGATGAGGCATCTTCAGGTTACTAAGGAACAAGCATATATAAATAAGTGTTTTTACATCCATTCTAACCCCCATTCATCTATTCCTTCAAGCATTCATCCAATTCACTCATTCATCCAATCATTCAAGCATTTTACATCATTGTATCAAGTAATTGTCAAGTATTGTGGCGCAACATTGCATTATCTTCAGATATTTTCAACAAGGGCTTGGCAAGTTGATAGCATTTTTAAGTTATTCATTTATCATTCACTTTCATTTCATTATTTCATTAAGGGTTTGATTACCAAAGTGGAGTTTGACTAAGGCAAACCCCTATTTGCTAACCCTCAACCATTTTTCCCACTTGCATGTGTGTTTGCAGAACTATTTATGCAGATTTAACAAGCATTTAGGTGATTGAAGATTGGTCAACAAGTCAAATAGGTGATTCAATCCAAATCAATCATATTTCAAGCTTAGAGAATATATTATGTCTATTCCATATAGATCTAACTTTGGAAACCCAGCAAGCATAGATATCTAGATCTGGTGTTGTAGATTTGTTTCCTGATTTCTCAGAATATTGGGAGAGGATTGATTTTCCACCTATGGTGAATGAGTCCCACCTTAGGACTGAAAATTTTAAGTTTTGTCAGATTCCAGATCCCGACAATCAGAAACTTGTTCCTGATAGTTTTTCACCAATAGGAGGACTAATTCACCACCTTGGGCGAATGAGTCCCACTGTGAATTTTTAGCAGTTTGCGATAGCATTCTAAAGATTCTAGATTATATATCAGACCTCTAGGTGCACACTATTTCAACTCATTTATTTCTATTTTTCATTTTATTCATTCTTAGTTCATTGTTTACAATCATCTGTATGTTTTCAAACATTGCATATTTCTTAGATTTTACATTCATAATCAGTCAATTACATTGTTAAGTTTCTTTTAGATCACTTCATTTAGGCTTTATTACATCATACATTTCATTTTTTAAGTGAACTTGTTAGATTTCTTGAGCATAGGGTTTGTCTCTCATTTTAGGTGAAATATCCTAAGAGTGCAAGAGTAGTTTATAAGCCCTACCCAAAAAGCTACGATTCAAACACATCTACCAAAGATTTTAGGGACATCCACAGCTTTCCAAATCACATATCCATGATGCAATATTGAACAAGTACACTTGAAATGAAAGAAGTTGGAATAATAACGATTCTGAAAACTAAAATAGAAAAACTAAAGACAATCAATAGAAGCACATAAAAGCAATTTTAAACCTTGAAATATGGAAAGTCAAATTCAATAGGGACTAAGATGTCAATAAGGACATCTTGGTCCTACTAGTGAAATTTTGAGTCTCCAAGGACTAGAACAAACAACAAATAGTAGAGAGAGGATTATGAGCCAGAAACCCTGAAAGGGACTAAGACCCTAGTAAGGGCATTTTATTCCTAGTAGAGGTTTTTTCAAAAAATAGTAGAATTTGGATTGTCTATAGTATTCAAAGGTTGCCTATTTGGGTAGCTAATATTTGGAAATAGAAAAATGTGCAAATGAATGCAAGAGAAAGTAACTAGTGACAAGAAATTGAACGCAAAGTTGAATGCAATGTTTTTCAATTTTGAATTCAATAACAATGTGTCTAAATGCAATTAAGATGATGAGAAATGCACTTTTTAGTTTTTCAATGAGATAAGATGATGCAAGAAAGAAAAAATGCAACCCATACGGACTTTCACTAATGCTAGTATGAAAAACCCTAGATGCAATTTCACTAATGCAAGAAACCCTAGGTGCAATTTCACTAATGCAAGATGCAATGAAAGAATGAAAGCAACCTAGATCCAGAACTTTAATGGACTCCAAATTATAAAATGAATTCCCCAAATGTTCAGGTTCACCAAAATGAACCAGAAATAAAATGGTGGAGGATGAACCCACTATTCGCTCCAGGTCATTCAATTATGTCCTAGGAACCCTAATTGGATTGACTATCAACCTCACAAGGTGAGTCAATTCTCAACAAGGAAGACCTAGGAAGGGGGTTGTTTAAGCTTTAAGGGGTTAACCACCAAGCAAATGCTTGGAAAAGACAAATAAGTATTCAACTCATAAAACCTAATAATGTAAGCTAAATGAAGTCCATGTAACTGATGAAATAATGCAATGGGGAGTTAGGATGTATGTACCTAGGAAGTCTTGAAATGTAGTGAGGATTTTTGAAATGCAAAGAAGCTATCAAAATATGCTATGGAAGACAAAGATGCCCTTACTATTGTCTTACTCCTGTTGCTATTTTTTTGGGGTAGATGCAGAATCTTTAGATGTCAGAACCAAATCTAAAAGAATTTCTGAAAAAATACCCTCAAGAGGACTAAGATGCCCTAGGTGGCGACTTAGTCCCATTTTGAATTTCTAAAATCTCATAATGTGATCTTGGGGCTTGATGTCTACTCTTCCTTCTTCTCCAATCTCAAGTTCTGAAACTTCTGGATTTGTCTTGTAGGTGAGCTTTTGTGAAGATGACAACTTTGCTATGCAACTTTGCAACTTTATAGATTTTCCCTTCAAATGATCTTCAAGTCTTCAACCTAGATCTGCAATCACAAACATACAAGAGAGGAAATTTTTTATTGTTAGTGAATGGGGGTTTGCCTTGTTCAAACCCCTTGATGGTAATTAAAGGGTATGTGCAAGATCATCATGGAAAAAATAGGACCTTAAGTGGCGAAAAATTTAGAAAAAATTAGAGTTAGGCAACTTGACGTAAAAAAATGAATAAGTTATCTATATTATTTCAAAAATATGTAAGAATAGAATCTGTAGAAAATTGAATGTAGTTTATAAACTACTAGGTTTATTTTTAAAACAAATCTATTTGGTGAAAATTTGAAATTTCAATGTAGTAGTAATTAAATTTTAGGGAAAAAATAAGTAGGTGTCTGTCTAACCATCCTAACCACAATAAAATGATAAAAAAAAATTATAATATTTTAGATATAAGTAGATGGCTCATGTCTCAATGTGATCTATATTTTTTTGTAATTTTTTTCCAAGTAAATAATTAATTATGATTTTTTATTACAACTTTTAAAAAGTATAAAAAAGTGTATGTCTAACCACCTTAACTTGGTCAAAACTTTGTGAAATTCATTTTTTTTAATCCTATAGTATGTGAAGTATAGAATGTGATGCATGTTTCGAATTCAAAAAATGTGATACTGTTTGAAAGCTATAATTTTTTTCAAACAGCTTATCAATTAGGACATTAGTTGTAATTCAAATACAAAATAAATAATAATTATTTATTAAATTCAAGTAAAGAATAATTTATTTTGGTGGAAAGTTGAGAATCTCCTTTAAAAACCCTTTTTCATTTCATCAATTTTGGGTAAAAAAATAGTCGTCAGCCACATACCCTACACATACTTTAAACCTCGAAATGAAATGAAATAAAGGAGGGTCCAAATGATAAATTGAACAACATACAATGTTATAACTCACCAAACCCTTGTAGTAAGGTGCTACAAATATGCTTGAAATGGTTGCAATGTATGTGGTTCTTGACTCTCTCTTGAATGATGTTGATCTTTGGAACACTTGCTTGAATGATAAACCCTACATGTCACAAATCTTAGCACAATAACAAATATGATGCAACAATATCCTTGATATGATGATTAAATCTTGATGATGGATCTGAATGCTCTTGTGAACTCAATTATGATATTAGGAATTCTCTCACAAAAGACTTGGTTTGAAATTATTTACTGAACCTTGTATTTATACTTATCTATTCTTAACATCTTGAAATTACACCACAACAAGTTGACATATGAATCCATTAATTAAAGGAGGCTAAATCCCACTAGATTTTGAAATTAAATCCCGAAAATACCTTAAGGGGGACTAAGACTCGCTAGGTGACATCTTAGACCCAAGGCATGAAACTTGGGGCACAAACACCAAAAAGGGGCCCATTTAAGATGCCTCAAAATTAGGGTCCCAAGACCTTTGGGGGAAAAAGACCCCCCAGGTGGCATCTTAGTCCCGACCCAAAAATCAAGGACACTCAGATAGAATGATTAAATTATCATTTATCCATTAATGTTTGTCAGGATTAGCCATAAAAAGATGTAGTTCATCTGGCTTGTGGAAGCAAAATAGGACCAATTAAGACATTAATAGGGATAAATAAAGCAAGGCGGGCCCAAACAAGTGTGAAAATGCAAGGTATGCATTTTTCTACAGTACAGGAATGAGAAAATGAGGATAAAATTAATTAAATATATTATAGAATGATAGGAGATAACATGGTGTGGTAAAATAATTTGGAACAGAAGAGGAAATCAAAACATGTAAAAAAATGGATAGTTATGATACAAAATGATGTTAATAAAATAGGGATGGTGTTCACTTTTATAGGTTATTTCAATTGTATATGTGAAATACCACATTCATTTTGACATAAAAGGAGAACATATGCTAAGAATAAACAATTTGGAAGAAAAGGTACGAGCAAATTTTCATATATGGACATGCAATTTTTTAAATAATACAAAAATATTTACAATTTTAGAGTGTGATTACCTATATGGGCATTGAAAGTATACCATATTGCTAAGAAGAGTGAAGTGCAACATTTAAATGGGCTTAATGGTAGTAATAACAATGCTTTGTCTTGCTTGGCCACCAAATAGAATCATTTTGATGATCAAGTCACTGAAAACTTGGCTACCAACAACATGGTCTGAAATGTCTTTAGCAACATTAGGGTCAGCTAGCAATAGCTAAAAATATTATGTGGCAACACCCATTAAGGAATCCACTATTCCTTCAACTATGGTAAATTTTAGGAGTTCACCACTTGCATCTTTCAAGTCCATTTTGAGCATGTAGCTAAAGTCACATCTAGGGAGATCTGTAGTGCACTTTGGGAAACAAAAAAGTACTGGGGGAAGTCTACAAAACCTTTCTCTTACACTTTTTATTATCCACCAACAAAGGGCATGAAAGGTAATAGAAGTTGTCAAGGTGCAATTTTGAAATGGATGCCTTTATGCAAACATTTTTCTTGTCAAGCATGCTTGTATTTGCAAGAGATGGGATATTAATTGGATTTGAAAAAAAAATTAGAGAAAGGTGGCTTTTTGACAAGGAACTAAAGGCTTTGGAAATCATGTACTGGAATACTATGTTTGTAAGCTTAAGGCCTCTGCTAAATTTGGGTGAACATTAGGACTATAGTTGGGAAAGAATTATCAATACCTCTCCCACGCTAGGAGGTAATACATCATAATTTAATCAAAAGAACATGATGGTTTGGTTGTATATGAATATTAGATATTGTATCCCATCAATATGAAAATGACGACCCCAAAGTGTAACATCAATGGTACAACTTGACATGTCTATGATTGTAGCAGTGCTTTTGATTGTCTCTGTACCATTTCTTTTACAAATGATTGAAGTAGGGGAGATAAATAAAATTATTACAATGACATCAATAAGGGAATTGATAGGAAATAAGGATATGAATTGATGCTCTTAATATTAAACTTGTATGTGTGGCTATTGTGGAGCTTGCTTGACGATGTGGAAGGAGTTATTATTCTTGAGCTATGCAGAACTATTTCATAGGGATGTGTGGAGCTACTATATTTTGTGTTCACAACTTTGATGTGGCCATTGGAGATCACATAAAAACTATCAAATTGAATAGCATTGTAAAACTCATCAATAAGTTGGGTATGTGTAGGATCATCATGGAAAAAATAGGCCCTTAAGTGGCAAAATTTTTAGAAAAATTAGAGTCATGAAACTTGACATAAAAAATTGAATAAGTTATCTATATTATTTAAAAAATATGTAAGAATAAAATCTATAGAAAATTGAATGTAATTTCTAAAATACTAGGTTTATTTTAAAAAAATCTATTTGGTGAAAAATTGAAATTTCAATGCAGTAGTACTTAAATTTTAGGGAAAAAATAAGAAGTAGGTGTCTATCTGACCACACTAACCATAATATATAAATGATAATTATTTTTTATAAGATTTTAGATATAAGTAGAGGACTCATGTCCTAATGTGATGCATATTTTTGTAATTTTTTTCCAAGTAAATAATTAATTATGATTTTTTTATTACAACTTTTTAAAAATATAAAAAATCGTATGTATGACCACCTTAACTTGGTCAAAACTTCATGAAATTCTTTTTTTTTTTAATCCTATAGTATGAGAAACATATAATGTGACACATGTTTCAGATTCAAAAAATGGGATATTGTTTGAAAGCTATAGCTATTTTTCAATCAGCCTATCAATCAGAACTTTAGTCATAATTCAAATAGAAAATGAATAATAATTATTTATTAAATTCAAAGTAAAGCATAATTTATATTGGTGGAAAGTTGAGAATCTCCTTTAAAAACCCTTTTTGTTTCATCAATTTTGGGTAAAAGAAAAGTCGTCAACCACACACCCTACACATACCCATCATATCACCACTTTTTGGCCCATCATCATCCTGCACATACCCAGCTCGTTGAAGCAAGAAACATGTATTTCAAACCTTTCTATGTCTATGAAGTCAAATTCGTTAAATCAATTTCATTATCCTTTCATTTAAGAGAATATGCATGTTCCATTTTGGAAGAATGGATGTTAAGTCTAGAAATAAAGTTCTTACCTTTAAATTTCTCATTTGCTTAAGGAAGGATTATATATTATGTTGTAACACATAAGTGTATATGTACAGATTTTGTGTTGTTGAAAGGAAAACACACATTTGTTGTTTCTAAGAATACATGTCTTTACATTGCAAGAAAAATATAGTTGTTATTCTGAATTTAAAGATAACCTCATAATTATCTTTCAAAAGAAATATGGTAAAAATGTATGTGTATATTGTATAGGCATAAAACTGGTCATGTCTGATTAATCCTGGCATTTAATTAAATATTTATTATTTAATAAATTTCTCTAAAGTCTTCTACATATAATTAAATTTAATCAATTTAATTATATTGTTCGTTCATTTTATTCTTCTGTCATAATTAAATAAATCAATTTTATTTAATTATTTTACATTCATATGTCCACTTGATTAATTAAATAAATACACTTTATTTATTTAACTAATTATCACTTTTTGAATTTAATTAAGTCTTTTTTATTTAATTAAATTTAAATATTTCCTTTCAAATCTTTCTTCTAATTAATTAGATGTCTTATTTAATTAACTTCATTTACATACCATTTCTTAAAAAATTTAATTAAATATCTTTATTTAATTGAATACCTTCCATATCTTTTCAGAATCATAATTAAATATTTTATTTAATTATGAAATCTTCTATTATTCTTCAAATATGGGGTAAATATTCTATTTTAATAAAAAAACCTCTATGTCACCCATAAATGAATAATTGAATTTAATAATTCATTATTTATCTTCTTCAAAATCTTTCCATAATCTCACAAAAAGATGATTTTTTACAATTCATCTTTATCATCTTATCTTACCTCTTTTTCAGAAAAGAAAACAAATCTTGCTTTCTATTTTTTTTTGTTTTTCTTCACTCTCATCCATTTTCAACCATTCGATATGCCAGGAATTTTCACAGTCGTTGATCATATCATCCAATCGGAAGCTTTCAAAAACTCTATAAATAACACTACCAATCTAGGCAATGGTTACAACACACAACAGATGAATTAGAGATTAATTGCATTCTAGCATTATAGCATTCTAGCATTATCATAATCTTTCATTTTAGCAATCATGTTTAGCATTAGAATAATCATGTCTTATCATTACATGAATTTCATATTCAATCTTGTTCTCTAGGAAGACTGTTCACTGAGCCTAGCACACAATCTGAGAGCCAGCTAGAATCAATCAAAACACTGGAGATAGAGGACAATAGGATGACCTCAATAATAGGATACTAAGTTTGCATCTCTATTTTTTTAATATTCTATTTTTTATATAACGTCTTATTGGTGTGTTTAATTCATTTGTTTTTATATATTTAACACGCATAAAAATCGATCACACATTTATGGCGCCCACTGTGGGGCCTTGCCCCATTTTTAACATTTATCTGCAAGTTTTCTAATAGGATTTTGCATTTTGGAATTTAGATTTTCGGTAAAAAAATTCGGTTTAGCACATACAAAGATTTATGAAGCGCATACACAGCTTTTTAAAGTGCATCTGTGACTTATTTCAGCGCTCTTGTAGGTACTTTGGTGCATCCAGGAACTATTTTGGTGCATATAAGGAAAAAAATGACGCATCTATGGGACAGAATGGCGCATACACCCAGCTCATTTTATTAAATATTTTTCAAAAAAAAATTAAAAAAATTAGTTGCATTTTATTTTAGCACATTTAGGATTTTTTGTAGCGCATTTGGGACTTTCTGTAGCACATTTAGGATTTTTTTTAGTGCATTAACTTGTTATTATTGCGCATATAAGTGATATTTTGGCGCATGCAAGTTGTAACTAAACAGGTTTCTGAGTCTGACATCTTCCATAGACAAACGTTTTCTAGCTTAAAAGGAACCAATCTAGGATAGTCATAGTTGGTTTTAAAAAGGAGCAACCCTAGGATATACATGGATTTAAAATGAAGCAATCTAGGATAGTCACCACACATTGATTTTGTGATTAAAATGAATCTCATGCTTTTTTTGTGAAGTAACATCTTCACATAGTTTAGATCATTGTGTTTTGGGTTTTAAAAAGAACAGTGTCTATTGTGTTTGAGGAAATAGGTCTATGCTCTCCCCTTAATTGGGTGACCAAAATACCAGACTTTCCTTTTACATTCATGCAATTTTACTGCTTTATTACATCTTGTAGAGGGCCTGCTCTTGTGGGAAAAAGTACTCACCCAAGAGGAACGACTCAAGTGGGTTCAAGCCAAAGCCAGGCTATTCCACCTCACTATAAAATTTAAAAGCAAATAAGGCGAAATCCTCTTTTGCCAATAGTGTGTAAGATAACCATCCCCAAAGCCTTTGTTCTAAAGTTTGGGAGGTCTCCTGAGGGAGTTTATTATTGTCGCACCGAATGGAAACCCTTACTACGAACCTAGTGTAGTATCCAGCTAAAGTCAGTTTCCGAACATCATAATAATCACAGTGCAAGGGGAGGGAAGAATCTACCCCAAGATACTCACCATATAATTTCCAAGGACTGTTTTCTCAAGGGATCCAGTATCCACTTCTGTCACTTTGAGTACGTGCTTGGAAAAGACAAAAAAATGGGTGCCCCTTTGGGGGTGACATGGATGTGTGAGTCGACATAGTTCTAAGATGTGGGTTGTTGATTATTATGATGACCTACTTGAGTACTAAGAGTGAGTCTGCTTGAATTGTCTGTCATGTGTAAAACCTGTGAAAACACTTTTTGAAAAACATTTTTGAAAAATACACTTGATGTTTAGTATAGGACTTGAAAAACAATTGTTTTTAGGGTGTTTGATGTGTTTTCAATCACACTAATTCAGATAAAAGATCATCTGAAATGAACATGTCAAATTTTAGTTGAAACTGCTCACAAACTGTTTAAAAAATTACCTTGGAAAAAATGTTTTAGCGCATATAGGGTATATTCTAGCACATATGAGGTTTGTTCTAGCACATTCATTGGTTAATTCAATGCTTTTAGCGTCTAATTTAGGGCATTGATTATTTTGGCGCATACGCTAGCTATTCTAAAAACAAACTTTTCAGTCACTGTCACAACATTTTTCCTGTAGCACATATAGGATATAAAGTAGCACATCTGGGACATATTGTAGTGCATTTGACCATTTCTTTGGTGGATATCCCTATTTCTAAAGCACATATAGGAGACAGAATAGTGCATCTTTCACTTTTCCTGAATCATTATTTTTGACAAATCTGAGTTTATAGCATTCTCGGTCCAGTAACATATCAATAAATTCTCTCATGCTTAGGGACTGGAAATCTACCAAGTTTTTCAAGAAGTCAATTTCCAATAGAATCAAGAAACCCAAGAAACCTCTAGGTTACAATAAAACCTTACAACGAAGGAAGTTTTTATACAAGAGTCGAAATGTCTTGCTTCATTATCCCAAATTTCTCCATAAGTACCAAGATTTTTTCAGGGGATTTACTGACGAATATGCTATAGACCCTCTAGATTCACGAGCCTATTTTCAAAGAAGAGCCCTCTCACAATGACACAATCACAATCAACCTCTTGATTTCAATTATATACCACAACCTTCTATCGAATATTCGACACATCCTAGTCAAATACTTCAGTAGGTTGAAATAGGCTATTTGATATACCGATCATTCTTTGGAAACAAGGATCAAATCTTACAAGTGCACCTTTCATCACAAACTTCTGAATTCTTGGTTCAACTTCTCCCAAAAGGATTCTAAAATCCTTTATCATTGAAAGCCACAACCACGAATTAGGAACATATTTTTGGTCATATCATAAGATTTTCAATCTTATTAGATTAAAACATCACCATTGGTTGCACTCATCAAACTATGATCTAAGTTTAGAAGAACATCTTGAAATCATATGCTTGTTTTTAAAAGATCACAATATAATAAACTGAAGGAAGATATTCAACAAGAAGATCATACCTCAAGATCTCAAGCTGAAGGTGAAAATAGTGATCCTCTTTATAGTGTGAGTCGAAATACCCTTTTTGAAGACAACATGGCCGAAGGAGAAAAGAATGCATTTACTTCTGACAAAGGTCTTAGAAAAACCCTTGAAGATAGTGATGATGAAAAAGAAGAAGAGTGTCACCTTAGAGAATCCAAACAAGATCCTAAATTTCTCAGAGCAGTAGAAAAGATCTTAGCACGTGACAAACAAAAATATTTCCTATATCTGGCTAACAAAGGAGCTAAATTGCCTCATGATTTTGATACTGAGAACATAAAGAGTAAACCTGATGATACACCCTTATCTGATCTTAGTACCTTGACTCAACATGTTAAAACACTACAAGGACAAATTAAAGATCTACAAGGGGGAGCCACAATAAATAAATACGCTCTTGATGATATATGTCCATATCCCTTTAACCGACGTCTCAACATGATTATGTTTCCTAAACATTGTGAAATCCCAAAGTTTGATCGTTATAACGAGAAATCAGACCCAATTGACCATATTAGAGACTTCTGAAACATGACTCTAGAGTTTTCTCATGAGGATACATACTTAATGCACTTGTTTCCTAGAAGTCTTGGAGTCCAATCTACGAAATGGTTATAAAAAACCACACTACCTATCAAAAAATTTGAGGAATTGATCAATGAGTTCATCTCACAATATTCCTACAACTTACAACACCAAATAACCATGATTGATCTATGCAAGGGTAAGCAAAAACTTGGTGAACCATTCATCACATTTCTTCAATGATGGAGAAGATTTTTTGCTACGTATCCATGTCATGTTCTTGAAAAGGAAAAGATCACTACATTTATAAACAAATTGGATTAAGAGATGAGTTATCGTCTAAATCTTCATTGTCCTCCCTCTTTTCAAAAATTGATTGAAAATGCAATCACAATTGAAAGTGCATTAGTCTAGAGGGGGATAATCAAACTTGATAGAGACAATATTAGCTCCTCAAATCACCATAATGAAAAATCTAAGTTTTGGACTCACCACAAGAATGTGGTGAATGATGGTGTTGTAGATGCACATCATGTCTCCCCTAAGCCAATTGTTCTTAGTATTCCTCGCAACAAAAACTATAACAATGTCAACTCAGTTACGAATCAAGGAAATGATCCCCCTCCTCTGAGGAATAATCAAAATCCAACTTTTGTTCCAAATCAAAATAATACCAACAACCAAAGGTATTTTGGAAACAACAATGCCTTAGGAAATACATCAAACATGAATCCACAGTGATCTTAATTTTTTTCCAACATAAGAACTTTTATTCCATTGGGGCAATCCCTGGAATCTTCTCTTAAAGACCTGATGGCCAAGAATGTTATTACCCTACCACCTCAACGTAACTTCGAACCTAGTGTGAAGCTGCCATCATGGAATGATGCATACTATTATGAATATCATAGATGTAAAGGCCATCGCACGAATAATTTCCAGGCATTGAAGAATGCTATTCAAGACTTAATCGAAAAAGACATTGCCACAATAGAAGGGAACCAACAATCAAACGAAGACCACCAAGCCTTTTGAAACCCTTTGCCTAATTATCAAAAGGGTGAGTCCTATGTAAAAGTGTGAATCGTATTGATGAGCATATAATTAATCATATCTACACTGATGAAAAGTGGGTTAATGTTATAAAAGTCAAAGAGAAAACGGAATATGGAGAAGTTAATGTAACAATAAGGGAAAAAGCTAAAGTTGTTCTAAAAGGTGCTCCTTTAAAATCCATTGTGCCCCTAGCACCTCAACATCAATATGATTTAATAAATCGACTTGGGAAAAATTCTGCTCAGATCTCTATTTTGGAACTTCTAAAAATTTCCCCAATGCATAAGGAAATTATGGACAAAGCCCTCATTGAAATAACTGTACCCACTGATCTAGATGTGGATTGATTTCAAGCCATGGTGGGACATTTTTCCTCACCTACATGTCTCTCATTTTTTGAAAAAGATGATGTTTCCATGACTCATCCCCATAATTCATCACTATACTTAGAAGTCATGATCCACAAGTTTTGTGTCAGACGTTTACTAATAGATGGAGGTGCTGGTTTAAACATATGTACCATGAAATTAATTCGGGCTTTAGGATTTTATGAGGATTCCATTGATCCTAGAAGAAAGATTACTATTAAAGCCTATGATTATGAGGAAAGAGCATCCAAGGGTTTAATCATGTTACCAATCAGAGTGGGGCCAATTATCAAAAATACTTTCTGTCAAGTGTTAGACCGTGATGTTGCCTACAACATCTTGTTGGTTCGTCCTTGGATCCATGAATTGCAAGCTGTACCATCCACATATCATCAATGTCTTAAGTTTTCTTATGGCAGACAAGAGATCATGATACCAGCTAATAATTCTCATAGTCAAACTTGTGCCAACATCAAATCTAGTCAAGACACTTTGGTTCCCAACAATCAAGAAGCCTGTGCTAGTACTTCTCCAAAAGTTGATACAAAAATCAGTCAGCTAACCAAAACCTTTGACAAGCAACTACGGTTCAAGGACAATGGAGTAGGAGAATATTCTCTCTATCTGGCTAATCTTCCTACGTCGCCTCGGTCACATGGAGAACCTTCTATCATGAAACATCAAATATTTGTAGCATCAACATCAACATAGTCACGAACAGGGCCAAATACAAAGTTTAATGGATGTTCTATCAAAGAAAAATTCCCCATGGAAGATTATGAGGATAGAGATATTCTAAGTTGGCTCTATAAAGATGAAGATGAAATAGTTATCAATATCAATTTACCAACTGATAAATATGGTAAGGGATATTCAATCATGCAAAAGATAGGCTGTGATGGTAATCATCCTATATCGGAAAGAGAAAAGGAGTAGTTGAGCCTATTGACTCTCTAGGGCTAGTTGAAAAATATAAAATATGACTAGGATATGATACTAGCTAAAAAGAAACAACATCCAAACAATTGAATGATACTTTACTCACATTGCAAGAAAGTTCTAATCCAAGGGAAGCATACTTGACAACAATTCAGAATTTCATTGATAATCACTCTGACACAGAATCTGAACCATAGCACAAATATGATTCTAGTGATATCGAGTCAGATTTAATCAAACAAGACTATCGTGAGGATAGTACCATCATTGATCTACCTCATACCTCGGATCCTATAGACACCTCAGTCATGACCATAACCATAGCCGATTTCATGCAACCTAATGACCCGCTACCACTAATACATCTTGATCTCATTGATTGGGATCTATCTAAACCTCTTGATATACCTATGTTTCCAATCGACAAATCTATCATAAACTTCCTTTCCATAGATGATGTAAATGATTGTTCCACTAGCGATTTTCAGCATGAGATCCTTAGTCAAGAGAGTGTCAAGTTTCCTAGCTGCAAAAATAAAAATCCAAAAGAAAGATCTAAAGGTGAAAACCAAAATCTAGCAGTATTAGATCAAACAAAAGATAAAACAAAGAACGTATCAGATGGTGAAAACCTTTTTAAGGCACCAGATGAGGGGATGCTTGACACTCTCCCAGAGCACTATCATGATCGATCACCTATCTTGATTGAGCCTACAAAAGCAATTAATCTTGAAACTATAGAGAAACCAAGGATTCTACAGTTAGCTGCATCAATGACAAATAAAGAAGTACCCGAGTTCATGGAATTTCTCAAAACAAATCAAGTCAACTTTGCTTGGTCTTATGCAGACATGCCAGGTCTTGATCCTAATCTTATAATGCATCACTTGTCCATTAAACCAGGAGTAAAACCTATGAAACAAAAACTTAGAAAGATGCATCGTCATGTGGCACTACTAGTTAAAGAAGAACTTAAGAAACTCCTCGATGTGGGATTTATAAGATCAATTGACTATGCAGAATGAGTCTCCAACATAGTTCCTGTATCAAAGTTTGACAAAAGTGTTATGCACAGACTTTAAAGATCTTAATAAGGCATGTCCTAAGGATGACTTCCCTCTTCCAAGCATTGATACCATAGTGGATCTAACGGTTGGCCATTCTGTGTATTCACTAATTGATGGTTTTTCTAGTTATAACCAAATCAATATTACACCCAAAGACTAGGACAAAACAACTTTCACATGTCCATGGGGAATTACTGTTGGAATGTCATGCCTTTCAAATTAAAGAATGTTGGGTCTACATATCAAAGAGCTATGAATATAATTTTTCATGACATGATGCACACATTCATGGAAGATTATGTTGATGATATATTGGAAAAATCCTACACAAGAGAAGGACATCTTGGGATATTATCCAAAATATTTGCAAGGTTGGAAAATTTCAAGGTTCGCCTCAACCCTAAGAAATGTGTTTTTGGAGTCACATCTGGAAAACTCTTGGGATACATAGTTTTAGCAAAAGGAATTGAAGTAGATCCCGCCAAGGTACAAGCAATCATGGAAATGCCTCCACCAAGGAATATCAGTTAGTTGAGATCACTACAGGGACGACTCCGATCGATACGAAGATTCATTGCACAACTAGCAGATAAATGTCTACCTTTCACACATATACTACATAAGAATGTTCCTTTCAAATGGGATGATAAGTGTGAAATGGCCTTTCAAAAAATCAAGCAGTACTTAATGAACTCACCAGTTCTGATACCACCAAATCCATAAAAACCACTTATCTTATACATTTCTACAACAGAGACATCCTTGGGGGTATTGTTAGCACAAGAGGACTCTATAGGAAAAGAACATACATTCTGTTATATCAGATGAACATTAACAAGTCATGAACTCAACTACACTTTCATCGAGAAGGATTTCCTAGCAGTGGTCTTTGCTTTGCAAAATTTTTGACACTACATGTTAACTCATACAATCAATCTTGTTGCAAAGATTGATCCACTCAAATATCTATTAAGCAAGGCCACATTGATAGGAAGGCTAGCAAAATGGGTCATGATCTTAAGTGAGTTCGATATCCATTATATTGATCACAAAGAAATCAAAGGACAAGTTATTGCTGACCAACTGGATGAAGCACCCCTACAAGTAGAGCATCCCATGCACATTGAATTTCTAGATGTTGATGTCTTCACTGCAGAATCAAAACAACCATGGTCATTATATTTTGATGGTTCATTTACCCAACATGCATTGGGGGCAAGCATAATCTTTGTCACCCCTCAAGGAAATACCATTCCTCGACCATATTGGCTAATGTTTCCATGCACTAATAACATAGCCAAATATGAGGCTTTAATCACTAGACTCAAAATAGCATTGGAATGGAGAATCACATAATTACAAGTCTACGGTGACTCACAGTTAGTCATTAACCAGATCAATGATGATTATCAGACGAAAGATGACAAATTGCTTCCATATAAGAAAATGGTTGAAGATTTCAAGAAATACTCTGTAGACATCAAGTTCATAAAAATTCCAAGGCTTGATAACAAGGAAGCTGATGCTATGGCCACAATCACTTCATTGTTACAACTCCTAGTAACTCGGGCTTGCTACAAATTTCTGGTGGAACAATCATTTACACCTGCCTATGACACACCTAAAAGCCAAATCATTTGCCACTTAGTAGGATCCAATTCACCTTGGTATGGAAAAATTTATGCCTACCTAAAACATGGCATCTTACCACTTGACTTATCATGTAACCAAAAGCACAACTTTATTTTCCAATCCTCTCGCTATACCCTTATTACTGACACTCTCTATCGTCATGGTCTTGATGGTACTTTACTTCAATGTCTTGAACGTGATGAATCTGACAAGGCTTTACAAGAAGTTCATGGTGGCATTTGTGGTACTCATTCAAGTGGACTAACCTTATCCAAGAAATTGATTAGAATAGGTTACTACTGGCCTACAATGGAGAGGGAATCATTCACTTTTGTAACGAAGTGCTCTAAATGTCAGATACATGGAAATATCATTCATGTACCAGCACAAGAAATACAACCGTTTTTACCAACCTGGCCATTCTCTCAATGGGGGTTGGATTTAGTTGGCAAGATTCATCCTTCATCCTCAAATGAACACAAGTTCATCATCACAGCGACAGAGTATTTTACCAAGTGGATTGAGGTAGTCCCTCTCACTAAGGTCACTGGAAAACAAATCTCATCATTCATACTCAACTATCTCATTTTTCAGTATGGCATTCCCAACTCCATCATCACAGATAATGGACGTCCATTCAAGAATCAGGTTGTTGATGAACTTTGTGAGAGCTTCCATATTCAACACAGATACTCAACACCTTATTATCCACAAGGGAATGGCCAAGCCGAGGCCTCAAATAAAAGAATATTGAAAATTTTGAAGAAGATTGTGAATGATGTAGGGAAAGATTGGCACTTTCAACTTAATCCTGCATTATGGGCCTACCGAACTAGTATCTGAATGCCAATAGGAGCAACACCATTTTCTCTTTTCTTTGGAGTAGAAGCCATTTTTCCACTAGAAGTTGAGATCCCATTACTTAGAGTATCACTGAAAGGTCTCATAACAGATGATGAATACATAGTTTCCTGACTACAAGAATTGGAACTTCTTGATGAAAAGAGACAATGAGTAGCTGATCATTTGAAAGCATATCAACAAATGATGTCTCACAGCTATAATCATAAAGTCAAACCACGTACTTTTTAGGTTGGTGATCTTGTTTTGAAAGAGAACCCATGCAATCAACAAGACATAGAGAAGAAAGGAAAGTTTGAACCAAACTGGTTGGGTCCTTACATGGTCATAGGAGTATATGGTTCAGGAGCATACAAGTTGTCAACGCC
The DNA here is from genome assembly GCA_007258455.2 of Sequoia sempervirens. Lineage (NCBI taxonomy): Eukaryota > Viridiplantae > Streptophyta > Pinopsida > Cupressales > Cupressaceae > Sequoia > Sequoia sempervirens. The sequence continues at coordinate 603,431,181 of VDFB02271358.1, forward strand.
AGAAGGGGACTTGTTTGACGAACCCATCAACAACATGCACCTAAAAATGTATTATGTCTAGAGCAGTTATCATCATTTGTAAAAGTCCTGAAGAAATACAAAAACATTAGAAAAAGTCCTGAAGAAATACAAAAACATCAGAAAAAGTCTTGAAGAAATACAAAAACAGCAGAAAAAGTCCTGAAAAAATGGTTACCCTGGTGAAAACCTGGCAAACAAGCATCTTGGTAGTGACAAAAAAAAAAAATCAATTGGAAAAATGCAATAAAAACAAATAGTGAAAATCTGGCAAACAAACGCTATTTGTAGCTCTCCATCTATTAGTTCATGTTCTGCACTTGGCTTCTTAGCCTTCATTTCATGCATCTTTCCATCATCTTAGGGTCGCACCAGCATCATGTTGCTATCATTTTCCTAGAGTGATAACGTTTTACCATGGCTTGACCATCATACTTATTCATTTCAACAAGTTGTGTCAAATACTAGGGGAAAACGTTGACATACTCTGGGGCAATCAACTTTTAGGTTCTAACAAAATAGCTTGATAACAATAAAGAACTCAATCACACGAACAAACAATCAAATCACATGAACAACAATCCAACCATTGATCCATATCACAACGGTTTTTTAGCAAAATACCATATCATGACTCATATATGGATGATCTAAAAGCTAAATAATGATTGGAATATCAGTTTTACATTTTAAACAGTGGTTGTTTGATTTTTCAATATCATCTCTCTAGAGCACACTCAATGATGTACTGAACTAGAGTGCCAAGGAAGGAGGAGGATTTTTCTTTGTCTGTTGTCTTAAGGTTAACAATTGATTTGATGCAAATATGTTGTGAAACATGATTTCCAAAGGGTATCATTGATGAAAGTTCCACATTTGCATTAGAAAGTGGTTAGTCTTTGTCTGTTTATGCAAGAAATGCTCAGGTCATCTCGGTTCAATTATACCTCGATGCTTGTGTTCGCTTGCTATATCAAAACTCATGAAAGTTATACTCAGGTCATCATTGGTGCTAATTTTCCCTCTGATGCTTGTACATACCTCCAATGTTTTAAAATGCTCTATGATGATTCGAGCAACTTAACAAAAGGCTCAACAAATGGTTGGTTTTGTTTAGTTGCATTTCATTTAGATCAATGTACATATCTGCATATTGGATTCACATTAGAGTTTTGCAAGGCTGAACAGACACATCAACGGTTGTCATGTATCTTTAGACTATTTGTGGAGGATATTCGGACATTTGTTTCATTATCCTTTTTTATCTTCATCCTCATTTCATTAATCATTATCATTTCATCTAGGTCTTGTACATATCATATAGTTTAGCATTTATCATTCATTTTCATATCATTTAGATCCTTTCTCATTTATTTATCCTTCATGCTACATTATCATTTCATTTATCATATTTCATATCATTTCATTGCATATCATTGAGCATTCTCATTTTTATTATCTTTGTTTCATTCTCATATCATTCTGATCCTTTATCATTTCATATCATTCATTTATTCATTCAGCATTTCCATATCACTTTCATTATCATCTCATCCATCATTTTCATGTCCATGTCATTTTCCTTTTACATCATTATTTTCCATTTTCCATCTCCAATTAAATTTTCATCTTATCATTACATTTTACATCTCATCTCATTTTATTACATTACATTAAATATCATTTCATTACATTGTATCATCTCATTTCATCTGCATATCATTCCCTTTCATTTCATTTTATCATTCCATCTCATTACATTTTATATCATAACATTATTTAATCATTTTTCATATTCATCATATCATTTTCTCATCATTATCATTTTCATATCCTTATTATTCATTTAATTATCCTTTATCATTTATCATCTCATCAAATCATATCATTTTATCATCTCATTTCATTTCATAATTCATTTTATTTTACCATTACATTTTCTTACATTTTATCATCTCATTTCATTTCATCATTTCATATCATTACATTTCATTTCATTTTATCATTCCATCTCATTTCATTTTATCATCTCATCATATTATTACATTTCATTTCATTTTATCATTATTAATCCTTTCATACCATTTATCATTTACATCTTTTTATCATTTTTCATATCATTTCATTTATCATTTTTTTTATACAACATTTGATTCATATCATTTCCTAAACATATTACATATTCATCATGCATTTCATAAGCACAACATCACATCATCATCATTTATAGCATTTGAAAAATTCAAAAACAAAAATTTCATATATTACATTGCCACATCATTTGCAAACCATATATTTGATATCATATATCATAGCATCTCAACATGTTGCATTTTTACCATCATCATCCACCTACATGAGATCATTAGTACACATCATATTTCACATCATCATATCATTATCATATCACATCATCCTGCAAATCATGTTAGTCAGTAAATCATCAAAACTATATATCAAAATCCATATCACATAAACAAGGAAATAAATGCATATCAATCTCATATCATCATATCAAATGCAACACATCATGAAAACTCATCGCCGCTACATATAATTGCCCATCAAAAATACATACAAATTTCCAAAAGTCCAATGACACTGAGAAGTCTAGAAAGATAAATGATATATGATAAAAAATCAATATACATGCTCCACAAATATGATGAATATCAATAATCCTGCATAAATGGCTCAAGGCTAGCTAGTGGACCCCCCTAATGGAGTTGGTCTTGCAGATGGTGGCCTGCCACTAGACCCTACATCTGGATCTTGTCGAGGCCCGGTAACCCTTAGGCTCTGTGTGGTTGTTCATGTCTTTCTCCTAGTCCTATTGTGGGATCATGGGAAAGGCTCTTTGCGCTCAGGAGGACATAAATCCTCATATCGAACTCGATAATACTCTACCTCTCTGGCCATCTCAAAGCCTTTTGCAATGGCCTCTTGCAATGATGAACTCTCTATAGTTCCCATAAGCCTTTGAGCAACACCCTCTACCTTTGTTTCCCTCTGTCTAAGAGAATCCCTCTCTGCTATCAACTGGGATACCTGTGGGTCTTGGGTAGGTTGAGGTACTTGTGCCTGTGACTATGCTAGCTGTGCTTGTAGCTGTGCAACCAAACCCTGCGCCTAAACCAACTGGCTCTGCAACTGCACCTGTTGTCCCTGTAGTGTCTGCACTGGGCCTGCAGAGTATCTATTTGTCCCTACTGAGAGGTGGAGGCAACCTTGATCAATGTCCTCTGCCCAATCTCAGTCCTTGACCTCTGCATGATTTGAACACTGCCCAAAATTTTTGGCCTCAGTCTCACTGGCACTTGCCCCTCATCTTTGTCGTCATCTCCATCACTCCCATCTGAGCTCTCCTCCTCTCCACTCTCCTCATCCTCTCTCCCAATCGATGTCTACTCACTACCTACCACATCCTCCTATCTCCCTACCCCTGGCTGTGGTACCACTAAAATGGGTGTTGGCTCATCAGGACATGTCAACTGTGGAAATGGATGTGTATGATAATAAACAACATACTCATCAGACATCCCAGCATCAACAATATCCCACCTATCATCCCATGCCTCGGGCACTAAAGAAATATACTCTATATAGGCTATCTGATATGAAATGTCATGTCCCCATCTTGTCTTATCCTTGCTCCGCACATAGTGAGCAACACCTTGAGGCATACCCTGTGTAAATCTGAACTGTCATTGTACCTGCAATGCCAAGAACCTCTCAATGATGAATGGGGTCCTCCCTATCAAAAAATGGGGCATACATATGAATGACATCTCTAAATGATCTATATCCCATGGCTCGCAATCTAGGTATGGCCGCCATATCACTGCATCCATATCATCAAGACACCGTCTCTAGTAATCCAACTTGCCCAGCTTAAGTTGGACAAGGAACATGGCATATGTATACACATATGGTCGGCCTGGTGGCCTCACTCTAGGACAGGTTGGTCTTGTCACAGCAATATGCTCCCACGCCCAGATCTAGAGCAGTGTCACACCACATGATATACTAGATGAACCTCTATAAACTACCTAATGAAGGTCATGATACAGATGTGCCAACATGCAGCTCCCCCAGCATATCTTTGTGGTTGTACTAGCATCTACTCTAGGATCCTCCCCCATCCCACTGATAGTCCCTTTGACCGGTGATCCGGACAAAGGAGACCTCCAATAAATGCACCCAAAACTACAAGCAAGGCTGGATACCCCTTGAAGTTAGCCCATGGCACCCAGTACCTTGCTATGTGTGCATCACCATATACTCTCCTCAAGCATCTGTACCACCTAGCTCCTTGTGATCATAGAACACAAGGGCACCAACTATTGGAATACCCAAAATCCTATAAACATCCTCTAGAGTAACAGTCAACTCACTCGTCAACAAATGAAAGGTGTTATGATCTGAATGCCACCTATCTGCTAGCACGGTCAATAGTCCCATGTTGACCCAAATTGGAGGCATGGAAAATAATTATCCCAATCCACATACCCCTATCAGCACTATATCATCTAGTGTCAGCTTTGGTATCCTATCCCACCCCGCCGAATGACGCTCCCTAATCTGGAGCTTTTTGAAAACCTCCTATTTTCGGTTATCACAAAGACAATCAATTAGCATCAAATCAATGATTCAATCTCAATCAAGCAAAATCAATCTGACTCATGTCTATCTATCTATAACCCATATTAGTGACACCTACCCATTAGACTCATATCAAGTGTTCTATCTAGGTGACTCATATCATGCAATCAATACACGATCTATCTATCTAGATATCACATCAATCTGCTCTACCATCAATTACTATTTATTTTCCTTTTCAAGAATGCAAATTTATCAACAATCAAAACATCATTCTATTTGTATTTTAGTCATGAATGCAAATATATCAATCATCTACTATTTGTTTTCTATCACTGAAAGCAAATTTATCATAAGTCCTATCAATCATCTACTCTTTATTTTTCATACAGGGGAGACAAAGTTATTAGCTATTTACTCTTTGATTTCTATTTTGGAAACAAAGTTATCAATTATTTATCAGCTTTTCTATCCCTATCAACATGATGATAAGATAATTTCTCTATCTATTGACCAAGGAAGCAATATACATCATCATTCTTTCATCACTTTCATCAAATCACACATTCTATCTCTTTTTCCTAGATGCGCTAATTTGCGGCCTCTATGCGCTAAAACTCATATGCACTATTTTGTATCTTGGATGTGCTAAAACTCGGATGTGCTAAAACTCAGATGCGTGGTTCTTTGCCCTGGAAGTGGTCAATCATTTTCTCTATGTGCTATTTCCCTACAAGTCCTAAAACTCTAATCAAAAGAGCCACTTTCTTCATTGGATGTGCAACAACCCTAAATGCACTAAACTATTTCCTAGATGTGCTTAAGCGCTAATTTTTCTATGACATCCTATAAGCGCTACTCTATCTATTGGATGTGCTAAACTGGTTTCTACAGCGAACAGGTAAAATGCATCCTATATGTGCTCAATCAAACATTGAAAGCTCTAAAACAAACATCGAAAGAGCTCAAACATTCCTAAAAGCGCTAAAATAGAATGTTTATGCCTAAATCCACGGGAAAAACATGAAAATTTTGATTCAAAATGGAAAATTTCAATGCAAAAGTGGTTGGATCTACCCACCGATGGTCCATACGTAGTTGGTCTTTGGTATCAGTGGGTTTCACTTGAATCTATGTCTGTGGTACAGAATCTCCATCTTGCTAGGTCATTATCAGAGAAAAAGGTTTCTAAAAGTCAAAAAGTGCAAATGACTTGTCCTTTTCTCCTTTTTTACCTTTTAAAGGTCAAACAAAAGTGGGTTTTTGTGGCATTTTCTTTTTTTTTTTTATCTTTTATCTCACTTTGACCTTATTTTCAAACTAGGACATCCATATACATCATTTTCCGAGAGCTAAATCATTGACTTTACATCAAAATCAAAAATTCACCATCAAATCAACTTTTTCAAACATTATCCGAAAGTAATATCCTCATCAGTGAATTACCTCCTGGGGGACATCAGTAACACCAGCAGCATCTCCCAATCGGAAACATATCAAAGTCAGATCAGGGGCATATTTTCAAAAAGGTGCAAAGTCAAACACAACAAATTTTGAAAGCAGAAATATTTTCTTTGAAGCAATGTGTTTCACACATCACTTCAAAGAGGGGCTAAATGTATAGGCATAAAATTGGTCACGTCTAATTAATCCTGGCATTTAATTAAATATTTATTATTTAATCAATTTCTCTAAAGTCTTCTACATATAATTAAATTTAATCAATTTAATTATATTGTTCATTCATTTTATTCTTCTATAATAATTAAATAAATCAATTTTATTTAATTATTTCGCATTCATATGTCCACTTGATTAATTAAATAAATACACTTTATTTATTCAATTAATTATCACTTTTTGAATTTAATTAAGTCATTTTTATTAAATCAAATTTAAATATTTCCTTTCAAATCTTTCTTCTAATTAATTAAATATCTTATTTAATTAATTTCATTTACATACCATTTCTTAAAAAATTTAATTAAATATCTTTATTTAATTGAATACCTTCCATATCTTTTCATAATCATAATTAAATATTTTATTTAATTATGAAATCTTCTATTATTCTTCAAATCTGGGGTAAATATTCTATTTTAAGGAAAAAACCTCTGTGTCACCCATAAATGAATAATTGAATTTAATAATTCATTATTTATCTTCTTCAAAATCTTTCCATAATCTCACAAAAAGATGATTTTTTACAATTCATCTTTATCATCTTATCTTACCTCTTTTTCAGAAAAGAAAACAAATATTGCTTTTTGTTTTCTTCTATTTTTCTTCACTCTCATCCATCTTCAACCATTCGATCTGCCAAGAATTTTCATAGTCATTGATCATATTAGCCAATCAGAAGCTTTCAAAAACTCTATAAATAGCACTGTCAATCCAAGCAATGGTTACAACACACAACAGATGAATTAGAGATTAATTGCATTCTAGCATTATCATAATATTTCATTTTAGCAATCATGTTTAGCATTAGAATAATCATGTCTTATCATTACATGCATTTCAAATTCAATCTCATTCTCTAGGAAGACTGTTCATTGAGCCTAGCACACAATCTGAGAGCCAGCTGGAATCAATGAAAACACTGGAGATAGAGGACAATAGGACGACCTCAATAACAAGATACTAAGTTTGCATCTCTATTGTTTTAATATTTTTTTTTTGATATAATTTCTTATTGGTTTGTTTGATTCATTTTTTTTTATATATTTAACACGCATAAAAATCGATCACACATATATAAATGTGTGGTTGCAGATTTTTGAGGTGTTTAGTTGGAAAGTTTGAAAAGTTGCATCTATTGTTTTGGTGGTGTTATGTATTTGGAAAATAAAAAGAATGAGTTCTAAATGAAATATCACCTAGATCAAAATAGAATAAAAGGGAACTACGTGTAGTATTATATGAGTGCAAAGAAGTAATTTTACTTTTGTCTTGTATGTCTACTTGCAACCTTTGTATTTAACTATGGTGCTCTAGTTTTTCTTATGCAGTAGTAAAGTCTTAATAAGACATATGCATGTTTATGCTTAGATTTGTAACCAAAAATAAAAATAAAAACAACCTATATAATTCCTAGCTCGAACTAAACTAGCCAAATAAGGAAAAAGAAATGCATAATAATCTTCCTAATTGAATGAAATTCCTCCCTTTGCTACTAACGTAGAAGGATTATTGGACGCCTATAAATCCAAGAATAATACTGTATTTTTTATATATTGCCTTCTTTGTATCAGTGCATGGTGATTTTAGGAGAGTGGTAGACCAAATGATCACCCTTTTACATGTGGATGGTGTAATGTTAGCAGTGAATATTAAGGACTCTTTGTCAAATACGTCTGAGACTTGACCCCATTCCCATAACTACTTTAGTGAAGAACGTGTATCACTTAGGAACTTGTTGGAATTTATTATTTTCCTAAGCCTGCTCTCACGTCAAATCCCCCAATTGTTTCACCTACCCATCAGGAGCCATTTTCAATGACAGTTTTTAGGATCTTCATCCCTGCAGCTCCTGATAGTCCCAGAAGTAAATGTGGTAGAAATTTTTGAATTCCAAATTAATGTTGGTAGGTAATTTTGAATTTTTGAGAGGGAATGCTTTTGAAGACTAAAGGAATTGAAGTCAGTTAGTTCTTCCAATTGGAAGAAGAATTTTTCTATGCAGTAGTAGTCTATAAAAAAAAGGAATGTTTTTGTGCTCTCTGTGTGATTCAGAGAAGCCTGTACATAGGAACAGTTGTATTTAGTTTGTTTTTTTTATTGAGAAGTGATTGCTCGTGAAAGAGCTCTATGTAGCTCCTGAAAATGAGCTCCTAGTAGCTCCTAAAAGTTTGTTTGTCTAGTTGAACAGCTCATGAAAGATCCTAGAAGTAAATGTGGTAGAAATTTTTTGAATTCCAAATTAATGTTGGTAGGTAATTTCAAATTTTTGAGAGGGAATTTTTTTGAAGACAAAAGGAATTGAAGGTAGTTAGTTGTGCCAGTTGGAAGAAGAAATTTTTTGTGCAACAATATTCTATAAAACAAAGGAATGTGTTTGTGCTCTCTGTGTGATTCAGAGAAGCCTGCACACAACAACTATATTTATTTTGTTTTTTTGATTGAGCAATGATTGATCCTGAAAGAGCTCTGTGTAGATCCTAAAAGTTTGTTTGTCTAGTTGAGTAGCTCATGAAATCTCCCAACAGCTTGAAGTCTATAGTTTAGATTTTTTTTTTAAAGTTTTATGTTTAGTCTTCTATGTATTGTTCATTTCTAGTTTATTGAATACAAAAAGGAAGTTTCTTGTCTCCTTGTCTTGTTTGTTTTGTGTAGGAGATATGGTTGGGGATGAAGGAAGGAGTTGGTAGTAGCCACCATCCTTTAATGGACAACACTATGATGTTTTGGCAAAGAAAATGAAGATTATTATGGTTTCCAATGATTTGTGGGAGTTTGTGGTCAATGAGTTCATGCATGTGACTGACCTAGCAACATATGCAACTCTCTCAAACAACCAGAAGACCCAGTTGAAGGAGGCAAGGAGGAAGGATGCTAAGGCATTGAGTTTGATAAAAGCAGCCTTGATAGAGGCCATTTTTCCCATAATAGCACCAGCTAACTATGCAAAAGAAGCTTGAGAAATCCTCCAAACCGGTTACAAAGGGACTGTTAAAGTCATATTGGTGAAGCTCCATATGCTTCGAATAAATTTTGAGACTATGGAGATGAAGGAAAATGAGTCCATTTCATAGTTTCACACAAGAATCTCAGGTTTGATAAACCAATTGAGGGTGAATGTTGAAGTCATTGATGACCAGAGGATTGTGGAGAAAATCCTCAAGATCTTACCCACAAAATTTGATGCAATAGTGATTTCCATTGAAGAGGCAAAGGATCTCACAACGTTTTATGTTGATGAGCTTATGGGTTCTATGAAAACCCATGAGTAGCACCTAAATAGGTTTAGTACTTCTTCCCAAGAGAAAGCTTTTAAAACTCAATCAAATGGCAGATGAAGGGTGAGAAGAAATAATGGTGGAAGAAGCTCAAAAGGCATAGTTCGTGGTAAATCTGGATAAGGAAATGCTGGAGGAGAAAGCTCACGACGAGCAAGCATCCAAGAGGGAGTGAGAAGATCTTAGACCAACTCCCAACAAGGCAAGAAGAATAACAATTTAAGTTGGAAGGGTGACAAGAGCAATGTTGAGTGCTATTATTGCCATAATTTTGGCCATTATGCAAGTGAGTTCTAGAAAAAGAAAAGAGATTAGTCAAATCAAAATGAAAATGTGGCTGATGTGAATGTGGATGAAGGAAATCAGTCCATAGCCTTCATCATTTGTAATATTGGTCAAGAAGGTAGCCCTGAAGTCTAGTATTTGGACAATGGTTTCAAGAACCACATTAGTGGTAATGAAAGTCTATTTTCTTTCATTGATAAGAATGTAAAGTCAAAAATAAGAATGGGTAACAATGGATTAGTTCCAGTTGTGGGCAGAGGATCTATTATGATTTGCACCAAGTAAGGTAAGAAGAAGGAGATTCAAAATGTATTTCTTGCTCCTGGGTTAAAGCATAACCTCATGAGTGTTGGACATCTGATCCAAAATGGATATAAAGTGTTGATGGAGAAGGTTCAATGCATTATTTATGACAAGAATGAGAGGATGAAAGTGTTTGCAACAGTTCAAATGACAAAGAACCAGATGTTTCCTTTGAAGATTGAGACATGTTTCGCATCTCAGTCTGTTGTTGCACCTCTCAAGAATGGAAAATGTACAACAATACAACAAGCATCCCTCAAAAGCACCATTCAAGACCCCTCCAAGCTATGGCATCTTAGGTATGGACATTTAGGCTATGTTGGTTTAAGTCCTTTGTCCAAGAACAATATGATTGATGGTTTGCCAAGAATAGTAGAGCCTAATGTTAAGTGTGAGGCTTGAATTTTGAGAAATCAACATAGGCATCCCTTTCAATCAGGAAAATCTACAAGGGAAAGAGCACCATTGGAGCTGGTGCACACAAATTTGGTAGGCCCTATGAAAACTATATCTATTGGTAAAATAAAAGAAATTATGACCTTCATTGATGATTATAGCCGTAAGACATGGGTTTATTTTTTGCAATATAAATCTGAAGCTTTTCATAAGTTTTTGTTGTTTAAGGCCCAGGCTAAAAAGGAGAGTGGACACGTGATCAAGGTACTCAAGTTAGATAGAGGGGGAGCATATACCTCCAATTAGTTTGTAAATTTTTGCAAGAAAAATGGCATCAAGAATGAGCTAATAGCTAGTTATAATCCACAACAAAATGGAATGGCTCAGAGAAAGAATAGGACCATCGTGGATATGGCGAGGATCATGATGAAATCAAAGGGACTCCAAATTGAATATTGGGGAGAGGCTTTAGCAAAAACTATATATTTGATTAATATTTAAGTCCAACAAAGGTGGTCCATGAAAAAATGTCTCAAGAGGCATGGATAGAATGCAAGTGGATGGTTGAGCACTTAAGAGTATTCAGTTGTGTGGCATATACACACGTGCCTAAAGAAAAGAGGCAAAAATTGGATGAAAAGGGTGACAACTATATTTTCACAAGCTATAGTAAGGAGTCCAAAGCCTATAGGCTATACAACCCAATCACCAACAAAATCATCATCAACAGAGACGTGGAGTTTTTAGAACAAGAGTCATGGGATGGAGTGATAGATTCTGACAACTCAGAACTTCTCTTGATAGCTTCTGGAGAAGTAGAAATAGAACAAGAAGATCAACAAGATGAGCCTGTAGTCACTCCTGAAAGTACGGGTCGACCTCTTGAGAGCTCCCAAAGGCTCTTGACAACTCCTGAAGTTGGTAGAAAATCAGGAACATAGTCACAGATATCCAGAGATTTGGCCACATTGAGCTCCTGACAAACTTCTGATAGCTCCAGAAGAGCTCCTAAAGGCTCCGGATGACTCCTGAGAGCTCCTAAGGTGAGTAGAAAAAAAGGAAAGCAGCCAAAGACAACCAGAAGATTGGCTCCTAGGAGCTCCCAACAACTCTTAAAGGCTCCATAAGAGCTCCTGAGATCTCTCGACAACTCTTGAACTAGCCTGTTCAACAGACCAACAATAGTAGTGAAAGTTTAGACCCCACTCTCGCCTCCCTAATGCCAATAAAGACCAAGAGTCTAAGGAAGATCTACCAAAATGAAAGGTATGACAAAGAAATTGATGAGAGTGTGAATTTTGCATTATTTTCTCATAGTGATCCAATTCATTTTGAGGATGTTGTGAAAGAAGAGAAATGGTGTGAGGCCATGGAGGAGGAGATAGATGCAATATAAAGGAACAATACATGGGAGTTAACTGATTTTCCTCCCAACAAGAAATTTATTGGGGTAAAATGGGTCTATGAGACCAAATGTAACTCTGAAGGAAGAATAGAAAGGCATAAGACAAGAGTAGTTGTCAATGGGTACAAATAGTAGTTTGGGATAGACTATAATGAGACATTTTCCCCTGTTGCAATGATGGAGACCATGCAGGCAGTCATTGCAATTGTAGCCCAACACAAGTGGAAGGTATTTCAAATGGATGTGAAGTTCACCTTCCTAAATCGAGTATTGAAAGAGGAAGTTTATGTGGAGCATCCTTTTGGATATGAAGTTTCGGGTCAAGAACACAAGGTGTATAGGCTAAAGAAAGCTCTTTATGGGTTGAAGCAAGCTCCACAGGCATGGTACAATAGGATTGACTCATATTTGATGAGAAATGGCTATAGAAAAAGCGATGGTGAGCCTACTCTTTACATTAAGGAAACAAATGGTAAGGTTTTGATTGTTGTATTTTATGTAGATGATCTAGTTTTTACTAAGGATGATGATTTCCTCTTTGTTGATTTTAAAGAGGCCATGAAAAGAGAGTTTGAAATGACATATTTAGGTCTCTTGAGATATTTTCTAGGCATAAAAGTAAACCAAATGCATGATGGTATATTTATCTCTCAAGAAAAATATGCAAATGAGATCTTGAAGAGATTTAGGATGCTTGCAAGAAATCCTGCCCCAACTCCAACAACCGCAGGTCTAAAGTTGAGCAAGAAAGATTGCAGCAACAATGTGGATCCGACCATATTTAAAAGTTTGGTTGGAAGCTTAATGTATTTAACTACAACTAGGCATGATATAATGTATGGAGTGAGCCTTATCTCTAGATTTGTGGAGACTCCAAGGGACACCCATTAGAAAGTGAGTAAAAGAATCCTGAGGTATGTGAATGGTACTAAAGGATATGGCATTTTGTACACAACAACAAATGAATTTGGGCTAGTTGGATACACAGATAGTTATTGGGCATAAGTTTAGATGATAGGAAAAGCACATTGGGCTATGTGTTTCCTTTGGAATCAGGAGTCATTTCATGGGATTCCAAGAAACAACCCATAGTTTCCGTATCTACAGTAAAAGGATGAGTATATAACAGCAAATGCACCAGCATGTCAAGCTATTTGGCTAAGAAGAATCTTGGCAGATTTGAAGAACAAGAGGATGGAACAAAAATCTTTTGTGACAATGTTTCATCATTAGCTTTGACGAAAAAATCCTATGTTTCATGGACGAAGTAAGCAAATTGAAATTAGGTATCATTTTATCAAAGAGTTAGTTGAAAATGGTGAAATCAAAATGACATTTTGCAGGTATGAGTAGTATCTAGTAGACATATTCACCAAGCCTTTGAGCAAGGACAATTTCAAGCACCTAAGGAGTAGATTGGGCATTGTTGATTTGGATCAGGATTGATCTTGTTTCGTTGGCTCAAGACCAAGGGGGAGTGTTGGAATTTATTATTTTCCTAATCTTGCTCTCACATCAAATCCCCTAGCTGTTTCACCTACCCTTTAGGAGCCATTTTCAACATCAGTTTTTGGGATCTTCATCCCTGTAGCTCCTGATAGCCCCAGAAGTAAATGTGGTAGAAATTTTTGAATTCCAAATTAATGTTGGTAGGTAATTTAGAATTTTTAAGAGGTAATTTTTTTGAAGAAAAAAGGAATTGAAGGAAATTAGTTATTCCAATACAAAGAAGAAGTTTTTTGTGCAACAACAGTCTATAAAATAGAGGAATGTTTTTGTGCTCTTTGTGTGATTCAGAGAAGCTTGTACATATCAACAACTATATTTAGTTTTTTTTTTGTGATTAAGAAGTGATTTCTCCTAAGAGAGATCTATGTAGCTCCTGATAGTGAACTCCTAGTAGCTCCTAAAAGTTTTTCTATTTGGTTGAGCAGCTCATGAAAGCTCCCAACAACTTGAAGTTTGTAGTTTAGAGTTTATTTTCTAAAGTTTTATGTTTATTATTTTATGTATTGTTTATTTCCATTTTATTAAATACAAAAAGGAAGTTGCAATGTCTCCTTGTCTTGTTTGTTATTCTGCATTTTTTTATTCCCTTGTTGTTTTGGGGAAACATAGTAGTAGCTCTATGTTATTTTGAGCAATCAGAATTCTCAACAACACTTAGATTTTTGTAGAAGATAAAAGGTCCTTGCAGCTTTAGCACCCACATTTCATATACTGGAAAGACTAATCTGGAGATTTAAATCTTGTCTATCTTCCCCTAAATAGAGAAGGCATTTCCATCAAATCGTTAAGAGATTCCAGAGAGAGTGCAACTTAACATCAAACAAATTATATTTATAGATCTCTACAACAGAGTATATTTCCCATACATAATGATCATGGTGGGCATGAAGGAATAAATTTGAAAACCTGTAGGGAGATTTAACAGGGGTCTAACCATGATGAAACCTCAATAAAAGAAATAAAAATAAGTGTATGCTATAAAAAAAAAAAAAAAAACTCGATGGTAGAGTTTGGCACCACTTTTAATGTGGGGCAAGGCATACACTAAACCAACATTGATGTGATGATGTTTAGGAATAAAAATATTTAGGTGCAACCCTCCTAGGTCCCATGGTAGGTGGTTTATTACACTTGTATGTCGATCCACATTATTCGCTACATAGTAGCATGGTTTCGTCGTTGCCTTAGTTCCTCACTATGCCCATGCTTGCAGATGTCCCATCAGAACTATTAATCTAAACATTAATGCATTATAATAGTATTGAATATTTTAGTATTGTATACAGTGATTTGTTTTACTACCTTAAAGCACACAACAGTGCATGCACAACCAATAGAATCATGCATTGATGTCAGCGATACACCAATAGGATTGGTTCAGTCATATCCCTTCACATAGTTAAAATCATGAGCCAATCAACGATGATTAATTAAATATATTGTCTGTAGTGTGAGTTGGAAAACTTTGGGGCACAGCTAAATATTCTCCTACATACAAGAGCGTGTCACAAAAATTTAATTACTCTCCTTCATCACTCACTATAGTTGCGAGAATTCCCATATACTTAGGCATAATTCAACCCCAACATACTCTATTGTATTTAAAAGAAGTCAGTTCAGATTCTATTAATAAATTTGGATGAAAAAAATGGTACATTCCTTCCTATCATGGGGGCCTCGTATTGTTTAAAAGATTAAAGAACATGTGACGTGGTAAGTATGATACAAGCAAAGCAAGTTTCTCAAACATCCAATAACCTAATGGTAGCTCTGCTCCAAGCAGTCAAAAGATGACACAATGTAAGGTAAGAGATACTGGATAAAACATGGTAAGAGAATTATTAAGAAGAATAAAAGAAAATACTAGGAAGTTACATAGTAATTGAATCCAATTTAAGTAGTCAAAAAATAAAAATAATAACAAAAAGAACACTCTGAGAAATTTGTTTATCATATAAATGCATGAAAAAAAATACACAGGAATTATGTTAGATGGTATGCCAATAAGTAAATAAATAAGGCAATATTAACACTATCATCATTAATTTGTCAAAATCTACTCACTAATATGTTAGGGTCAAAATTTTCAATAAGAAGACTTTGGAAGCAAACCAAAATTGTCATTGAAATTAGCAATAAGCATTGTATGGGTTTAATTTACTAGTATGTACATTGTCAAGGATAATACTTTGATAAATATATCAGGGGAGATAGTGTCAGCACGAGAAAATAATAGAAGTCATATAGTATTCAATGTTAGTATGTGTAATAGTCTTTAAATAAATAAATAAAAAATGCACTCGTCGTTAAAAATGGGAATACATGTAGTGTGTTTTGTTGTGTGCCTCTTTTTGGCTGATTTTTTACTGATGGTTTGCTGTTCTTGTGCTGAATGTTGTGTTCTGATTGATTATATCTTTTTCAGCTACTTTCCTTTGTAAAGGATTTCAATCCCCTTCAAAACTAATTTTTTACCTTTAATCAAAACAATGGGAATACATGAATTATATAGAATATATAATTGGATTTTTATAAATGGTGATACTTGGGTCTCACATGTAAAAAGACATTAATTTTAAACTACCTTTATTCATGTGCAAAGTAATATATCATGCTTAGTCATGTGAGGAATTCTAACAAATAATAATAAGCAAGTAAAGGACAAAAAAATAAAAGCATTCTAAAATGAAAAAGTTATAGACAAATAAAATTTATGTAGGAGGCTACGTGGCTTTTAAGTATGTAAAAGAAAAAGGAAAGAGATTTAGGGAATTAGGTATTTTAAAGATAAAGTTAAAGATAAGAGATTTAGAATAGGTTTATAAAATTAGTTAGTTTAAATTATTATTTTTATTTATCAAACCTTAAGTTAGAACTTTCCTTGAAATTTGATGTTGAGGTTTTATATATATAATCATTATGTAAGTTGAATATTGTTTTTTATTTTAATTAATATATATATAGTAAAGGTATTAAATTTGAAAATTTAAGGTTTTATAAAATTTGGGATAAGTTAATATGGTTAATTATTTAATAAAATATTAAATTGGAAATAAATTGACTCATGCAAATTACTTTAAGGTTTTAGAAGAATTCAATATTTATAGTGGGGTCCTTGTATGGATCAATTATAGTTTATCAAGGCTAAAGTTTTGGGAAACTTATTTACTTGGTAAACCCATATGGTAAAGTAAGTCAGTGTATTAAGTATGGAAAGATTACATCTAGGTAGAAGGGATTAATTTAATCACAGACCATATGTTTGGGCATGGTAATGTTGGTAGACCACGTTTTAGGAGAAGAGCTAGAATTTCTAACCGATCATCAAATTCCCATGATGAGTAGGCTCAAACAACGAACCTATGGCCAACACATACAAATGAATTTTTGCTAAATGAAAATTAGACTAGTATTTATTCTCACCTAATTCAACCTAGGGTGATTAGCAAACCTATTACCAACAAGAGGGTGTTTATGATGGACTCCACACACTTGCACACCATACCTTGTTCCCCGCTCTCGAGCAATGTATCATTGATGTTGCTATATGAAATTCATCTCTCGATGCATATATAGCAAACTATCTCATCTAGCTTGGTTAACATTTTTGGTAGAGTTGGTTTAAAAAATATATATATAGTGGTATTTTTGTCCATGTGTAAGTTATGGGCATTACAAATCTGCTCCCTTTAGACTTTGTTCATCTTGGGACATGGGAGTAGCGAATCCCCTTCACATTTTGGTGAACCCGACATGTAACTTCCATGTCCTTCTCTTTGGTTCAAAAAATTTTCTTCTCTTGCATCTAGGACATGTTGTAGATATTGCATTGTGAGGATTTTATGAGCTTTACAATTGAATCTACAACCTCTAGACATTTCATAAGAAGAAGTCTTCAAAAAAATAGAATGGGATCTAGAAGGTTTATTCCCCCTCGCACTGGTCCTACTTTAAAAGATTTTTTTTTAGGAATTGGGTATGTGCAGGATCATCATGGAAAAAACATGCCCTTAAGTGGCAAAAAATTTAGAAAAAAAAGAGTTAGGCAACTTGACTTAAAAATTTGAATAAGTTATCTATATTATTTCAAAAATATGTAAGAATAGAATCTGTAGCAAATTGAATGTAGTTTCTAAACTACTAGGTTTTTTTT
The DNA here is from genome assembly GCA_007258455.2 of Sequoia sempervirens. Classification (NCBI taxonomy): domain Eukaryota; kingdom Viridiplantae; phylum Streptophyta; class Pinopsida; order Cupressales; family Cupressaceae; genus Sequoia; species Sequoia sempervirens. The sequence goes on from VDFB02271358.1 coordinate 603,448,810, forward strand.
TTTTTTTAAATATTTGGTAAAACTTTGAAATTTCAATGCAGTAGTACTTAAATTTTAGGGAAAAAGTAAGGTCTCTCTGACCACCCTAACCACAATAAAATGATAAAAAAAATTTATAAGATTTTAGATATAAGAAGAGGACTCATGTCCCGATGTGATGCATCATTTTTTGTAATTTTTTTCCTAAAATAATTAATTATGATTTTTTATTTTAACTTTTAAAAAATATAAAAAATTGTATGTCTAACCACCTTAACTTGGTCAAAACTTCATGAAATTATTTTTTTTTCATCCTATAGTATGCAAAGCATAGAATGTGACACATGTTTCAAGTTCAAAAAATGTGATACCATTTGAAAGCTATAGATGTTTTCAATCAACCTATCAATCAAGACTTTAGTCGTAATTCAAATAGAAAATGAATAATAATAATTTATTAAATTCAAAGTAAAGCATAATTTATATTGGTGGAAAGTTGAGAATCTCCTTTAAAAACCCTTTTCATTTCATCAATTTTGGGTAAAAAAAAGTCATCAACCACATACCCTACACATACCCATCATATCACCACTTTTTGGGCCATCATGATCTTGCACATACCCAATTTCTACTAGTTTCTCTTCTCCTTTTGGTGAAGCGGTGACTTGAGTCCCTACCAACTTGCCTCTCCCTCTATCTCCTGTATGGAGGATGATGTTTTCCTCAGAGTTCCTATAGATAAAATCTATTCCCTAGACATGAGACTTGAGGAGCTTGAGATATTTGTGACTCACAAAGATAATTTTACACAAGCATCTTTTTTCATTGAGCAATTAAGAAATTTTTTGGGTAAGGATTAAAGAGTCATAGAGCTTCTTCAAGGGATAGCGGGCATTGTAGATACCCATGTCTCCACCTACACCTTTAACTTAGTTGTCACTCAAAATCATGGCTCAAAGATCATTGGAAAATAGTTGGATGTCTCGATGCCTAGGGTGTTAATCTTTATGACTGACATGGGTCCTGCTACTAATACCAACTTTATACTTGAGAAGAGTAATATAATGAAAGTAAATAAGGTTACTTTAAGTTTTAGATTCTCTACACCTGAGACTTAGAGTGTCCTTATTTCTACCTGTGGTGTTGATGCTTTTGTAGGTACTAGTGCTAGGGGCTCTGTTAGTGCAAGTGTTGGTGGTCCTTCGAGAGTTCCCTCTAGTCATACCTTGTCTATTAATTTAGTGCTCAATGGTCTACTAGAAAACATAGGACACATGCAAAATTAGCTGGCAAGTTTGATGAAATCTTCTTCCCAACTTATGTTCTAGTTGTTCCATTGTCATAGACCTCTTTCAATTTCCATCTTGAACACTCCTATACCTCAGGGGGTGGAGATCCCTGAATTTGAAAAGTATAATGGTTGTGGGTAGACATGGACACATGTCTCATCCTTTAACATGCTATTTATTGATTTCTTTCATAATGATGTTTTTTTGGCCAAGATATTCCTACATTCTCTCAAGGATGCTTCTCTAGAATGGTATTGTGCTTTACTTGATAATTATTTTTTCTCTTTTGACTAGCTAGTCAGCAAATTTCTCCAATAGTTCTAAGCCAACATTGGGACAAAGATTGCTAACAATGATCTTTTTCAGTGTAAGTAGGGAACCCATGAGAAGTTGACTAACTTTATAGCTCAATATAATTAGGCTATTTTTTCTCATATTTCCTATCTTTTTCCTGACTATGATGTTCAAGAGGTGTTTATCAAGAACATGCAACCTACACTATAGGAGAAGTGTATTTTAATGAAGTATCCTTCTTTTGCACATCTATGTGTTGCTTTAAGAGAATTCCACCAAGTGGTTGTTCAATATGGGGATTCATCCTTGTGCTCCTTCTAGGATGGTTGGTAATTTGTGTTGATCTCAAGTAAGAACAAGATTGTAGCTAATGTGGTTTATGTTCCTTTAAATAAAAATAATATAAGACACAATTTCTTTTACTAAATTCTCAGAATCATACACTAATGTCCTACAAATATTACTAAAATATAAAGTGATAACATTTCTTGAGATTCGATCATTTTCTGAGCTATATCATGAATGGTACAACTCGCAAAAGTTATGCCAATTCGATCAAGTTTCTAGGCATGATCTAAATGATGCATTCACCCACGTCACATGATTCAAGATCACATTGATGAAAGGACCATGCACCTTGATGGAAGAAAGTAGAATGTTAATAAATCTATATCCAAGCCTAACAACCAACTATATATATATATAGATCAATTCCCATCACACTCTGTGAACTTAGTCAGTCCTTTGTTTGCTTCTAATTCTGCCCCATTTGAATATGTGAATGTGGTCTCATTCACTCATATTCCTTGTGTAAAATGTGTGAATGATGTTCTTAATATTACATTCACCTCACATGATCTATCCTTGAACAAGGATCCCTCTATGTTTTATGTTCCTACTTGAATCAATGGTAACATAGTAATTGGTGTTATGGTTGACCTGTTGAGCTAAGTGAGTGTTATCATGGAGGAGGTCTTGTTTATTAACAATTTAGACAAGAAGAAATATGATGAATCATAGGTCACCCCTTGCACTCATGATGGGTTTTCCAATGCCCCTATGGGCTCTATTTATTTGTTATTTTTTGTTGGTCTTAAGTCTATGGGTGTTTTATTTCTTGTGATCTCAAAGTTGAACTTATTTAGAGCAAGGTTGGGAATGTTGTGGCTAGCATCTATGAATACAATCACTTTTTTGATCCAAAAATTCTTGAAGTATCTCCACAAGGGTACCATGTATGTTGTCCAAGACATTGGACACAAGCCACTAGTAACATATGGGGGCTTCTCTCTTGACCATTTTTTCCCACCCTAATCAGACCCGTCCATCCCAAGGGAGATCTCTTGTATTAGGATTATTGCAAGCATAAGATTGGGGGATTGGTGTTGAAAGGTGGTTTTCCTCCATCACCCTATGATTTTTCTTTGAAGGCTTGTTCACATTCACAATAGCAAGATTCATCCTCTACCTATCAAAAGGGGAAGGACAATCTTTCTCTTTCCCTCAAGACTTATCCTTCTATTTCCTTTATTTCATCTTCTACACATCTTGCTTCTACTTCTCAGCCCTTGGTGGTGTCCTCTATTCTTGTTGCTACATATAGCACATGTAAAGGAAAGGAACCTATGCTATAGAAGTCAAAGACTCAGGTTTTCCAACTTCTTGTTCTACCCATAGTACCCCACCCCACCCTATATGGGAGGGGGAAGTTTGTCTGTGGTGTTGTTCATGTATCTCAGCCTCTACAGCCTCCACCTATTCTTCTTCCTACCTCTAGGGTAGGGCATGGAAAAGGGCTTGGTACCAAGATGCCTCTTTTTTTTTTTTGAGTCTCTTGCTCCTCTTGCTCATCCTAAGGAGTCTTCCCTTCCACCATCAACAGTTGTGGAGGTTCCTCATATGGTAGAGTAGGATCTCTCGACCTCTTCTCAAGTCATGCCTTTGAGTGCCCATAGCTGACAAAACCAACTTACACATGAACGTTAGTGTCGATGAAAGGCTCTGGCCATGGAGTACACAACTTTGTAGAAGAGTGAGGGGGAGTCTCTTGTTTTTTTTTCTACTCCTGCTTCTTCTTTGGTTTCTTTTTCTTATTCCTTTTCTTCCTTTTCCTCAATTCCCATTGCCTCTATGCTTTTTTTGCTTCGTCAATGGATCTTGATTAACCTTATCCCAAAAGGGTTTAGGTATTCATTATTCCTTCGATGGAGCCTCCCTTTCTTACCTCCCTTCATGATATTCCTCTTTTCTTGTAGCTTGTCGACATGCCTCATACAAAGGTTTTGTCCTCTATGGCTCTATCTCCTTATTCTTCTTCCACTTGTTCTATGGTGATTCTACATCCTCCATCGAAGTGCAAGCTTGAGGATGACCTTGATTTTAGTGAAGGTCATAAGAAATCCTCATCTCTTATGGAGTATCATTCTATTTTGACTTGCATTTTCCTCGTGATGGAGGTAGCCCCCATGTCACCAAAATTTTTCACTACCCCTTTTGTTGAAGTTTGTAGTGACTCTCTAGTGTATTTTCCTCCTCTAACTTAGTTAACACATGGAAGTCCTATTAAGTGCATGTTAAACTTAGTTGAGGACATCTTGACTCTATAATTGATCGTTGAGAGATCGATGATCCTAGTCTCACAAGAGCTCAATGAAGAGGACCTTGATGTGCCTTCTTCCTTGGGCCCTTTTACAAGTGAGTCAGTTGGTACTACCCTTAATATCTATCCCCTTCATGCTCATCCTCCCTCCCCCTATAATAATCTATACTAGGAGCAAGATGAACTATTGATGGACTTAGATTAGGGTGGTGCCTCTTCTACATTTGTAGATTAGATTTGTGTGCATGTTTGTGTTCCCTTGTACTTCTCTCCATATATTTTGTAATTTTTCCTAGAGGACCCTTGGTACACTTGTAGGTGCTTGGATATAGGTACAAGAATCTATCATAAACTTCTATTTTTTCATCATTCTTCTATCTATCATGCTCTTGCATTTCCACATTAGGGATGATGTAAAGCATAGAGGGCATTTAATCTTTCCATGACTCAATTTTTATTTTTCACTTGTCTTTATGTGCTCTTCTTTATTTTCTAATAAATTTGGGAGTTGATGAAAATTCATATTTATATTATACTATATCTATCTATGTATATTTATGAGAATTCCTGACCCCAAATTATCATATCCCTCTATATATTTATTTCTTTGTCTCTTCCTATCTTCTTCATGATGTGATTTTTAATGTGTTATCCCTCGTATTTTTTACAACATACTACAAATACATCTTACCATGTATCTCTTTCCATAGCATGTCTTGTATTTTTTTTCTCTCATTAGAATGCTAAGTTCTCCCCTACACATCACACATCATTCTAAGGGGGGGTTTCCATCTCTTCTTAATTTGCAACAAGGATTATTCTTATAAAAGTATTCCTTGGTGAGATTTTATTTCAGAAAGATCCCTTGATGAAAGAATCTAAAAACTTCCTTTCAAAAAGAAGCATTATTTCAAAAGTATTCCTTGACAAAAGACCTTTCAAAAGGATTCCTTGATGAAAAAATCAATTTTGAAAGTTCTAGGAATTTCAAAAGGAGTGTTCTTTTAAAAGGGTTGCTTAGTGTCTTGATGTCTTATGAAAATGATTCCCTGTGCAAACACACCCTTTGTGAAATTCTTTTTCAAAAGAAATTTTTGGTGTCTTATAATTTGTGTCTTATATCTAATATTTGAAATATTGTGTCTTGATGTTTGGATGTCTTATATCTTGGCATCTAGCTTGGAAGCAGCTTGACTAGGCCTATCTTTTCTATGACTGTCTTGCAACACAATTTGCAACAATAACAAGCTTATATTATTTTTGGATGGACTTTATCCATGCTATTCATGCCTTTCAACATCATCTTATATTTGATAAGATTGTGTCTTATGATTTTTTATTTTTTTATTTTTTCACCTAACATGCTTGTGGTGAGATTGCAGCTTAGGCCTTGTAGGATTGAAGACCCATGTTCTCTTCTCATTCTAGTGAAGCCCCTTACATGCCAAGTATACTGGACTAAAGGATTTCTTCCTCTCCTTTTCGATATTTTATCTTCAACCTCTTTCTATTTTTTCTCACATATGCACTAACGCATATGCTTGCTAAAGTTGGGAAAAATGTTGAAGCATAAAATTACACCCTAGTGCAATTTCCCACAATATCCCCTTAATTTAGCCTTATAACATTGATAATGCAAAAATATACCAACTTAAACCTTTTGTCTTATTCATGCTTTGGTGTTTTTCATTGGTGGAGGGAATTTTTTCAAGAACGCTTCCGCACCACACAAACGTCTATGTGCCACATGGATGTCCTTGATAGATTTTTGGTTCATTAGACATTGAGGCATTACATTTCGTGGCATCCATGGGTTGTAACATCTCTTATGAATACAAAGCTACCCATAAACATCCCTTTTGCTTCCATATTCTTATTTTAAGCTTATTTATCCCATTCCATTCACTCTCTCTCTAAATCTATCACATTCCCATTTCATTCTTGGAACTCCACTTTACTTTCTCCATTCTTGCTTCTTTCTACATCACATTCTTGTAGGTTTCAAACTATTGTCACTATGTTCTCACATGTCCATCTTGCACCTATGAAGCTACCAATCTTTTTTTCAACTTCTCAAGCTTGCTAAAGGGGGTAACACTTTATTATTTTCATTTCATTGCATTATCAATATTATAGATAGCATATAGATTGTATTTACTTTATATACATTGTGTCTATTTCCTTTCTCTATCATTTTATCTCTTTTGTTATATATTAGATGTCTGTGGAGGTGTAAACACCAAAGTGGGGGTTTGACTAAGGAAAAATCCAAACACAACCCCAACATTTTCCTAATGCAATGTGTGTAGGTACTTTGTTTATGTGGATCTTGCAGGAGGCTATACCAACTATAAGTTAGATTTCTACTACCCTTTCTCGTAATTTCATTATAAATAATTTATCTTTCAAGTTATAGTATTTTTCTTGTTGTAGTTAGTTTATTTTATGCAAATTTATCATTCTATATTTTTTGTTAAAACTATTGGATTAAGGTTTTTGGGTCATTAGCACACCATGTGATTTCTAGATTGTAGACTATGTTCTTAGTCCATACGAGATGCCAGTGCATCCCTAAGACAACAACATGTTGTGTTGTCATTTGAGTCTCATGCAAACATCCTCTAGCCAAGACCTAGTCAATCTATAGTGTAAGACTCTTATGGTTTGTTCAACCAACTCCCAAAATCCTCCATTCCTGAAAAACCCCAAAAACATATACTAGTTTTTTTTGTTTGTCAACCTATCCCTTTACTTTTTTCATGGAGATGACTGAGGGAAGTTCACTCCCTTTATACCTTGTTCATCTCGAGACATCATAGTAGTGAATCCCCTCCTTCACAAATATATTATATTATTATATATAATATTATATTTATATAGTATAACATATACTATTTATACTAAATATAATATATATTAAATAATAATATTAATATGTCCTAGTATATATTAAAGCTATCATATATTATATTATATATTAATATGTTTTCTTTTTGTTCAGTAAATCACTGCTAAGGTGCAGCACCCTGAATGCTTTTGACTGAAGCTATGAACCAGTGAGGCCACATTCAAGGGACCTTATCCCCACCATTTCAAACCACCACCACCATATCCACCACCATTATTTCCTTTGTTGACCTCGTTGCCGCTATCTCCCTATGGCATTCCAACTCTCCATCGTGGGATTGAAACCTTAGACAACCCAATAGCTGCCCTTGCAACTTAACCATTGCACTATGGGGTCAACCCTATATATATTAATATTTTAAATATGTATTAATATTAATATTATTATTGTTATTCTAATATGTTGAATTTTAATCTATAGTAAAATATATTAATATTTCTAAGTAAAAGAAACATATATCTATTTTTTAAGTTAAAGAAACAAATATCTATTTAGAAGAAACATTGATTTTATCCTTGTGCTCTCTTATCCTGATGATGAATCACAGAGTGTGATTCAAAATGTTGATGCAAAAAAAAATTCAGACACAATCTAATCCAAAAATTTTAGCAATAATCTACATGGATTGTGGAAATCTACTATCACTAAATATCTATTTGTTAAGTTTAATATACAAATATTTGTTTCTATTGTATATCGGTTAATAATGGATATCCATTTTTTTGACATTTTTTTTGCCTTGGGATTGGTTTGGGATTTGGCTTGGGGGTTTCCAACCTGAAATGTCAACTACCCCAATGTGTTTAAAGGGGTTGTAATGGTTTTTTGAACTTCACCCTTCGTGTTGATGGCTTTTTTTCATTTAAATTTGATGAAATGAAAAGTTTTTATTCAGTAAATTGGCAATATTCTACCAATATAAGATAAGCTTTATTTTGAATTTAGTAGATAATTATTATTGATTTTATGCATGCACTATGTGTAAAGTCTTGATTGATAGTACTCTTCCCATTCCTTCCTCATTTTACCATTGAGAGTGCTCCCTCCTCTATTCTCCATGCTTTTATATTTACCCTTTCCCCCATTTCTAGAGGAGACCATCAAGAAATAAGTGAGAAAATAAAGAAAAAGTCTCCACTAAGAAGCTTTCTTCATTGAAGTCAAAAGAATCTTCTTTCAAAACACAACACTCAACTTTCATGCTAATATGCCTCTGCATTATCTCACTTATATGCTTCAAAATGATGAATAACCACCTTACCAACTTATCCCTTACCATTCCATTAATTAAGTGTATCGCTTATATGTGTAAAGATGCCTTGTCAACTTTCTTTATAGTAAAAACATTCAATATGCCACCTTTTCAATAGTGAACATAATACCACCTTCATACTACTGGAAGACACTTATCATTTCAAATAAAAAATTAACTTATAACATTATTTTACAAACAAATTATTATTATATTAATTTAATTATTTAATTTGATAAGTAATGGCTAAATTATTAATTATACTTATTATTACTAGAGAGTAATTATATATTAATTATTTACTATATTATAAAGTGTAATACCTAAAATATTTAATCGTATTTAATATTTGTATTCTATATATTTAGAAAACTTTAATTTTTTATTTTAATAATCTTTTAAAAAGTTACAAAAGCTTTAGTATAATTATAATATTACAATACAATCTTCTTTAAGAATTTATAAGTGAAAAGTCAATTCTTAATATTTTATAATTGAAATTTAAAAGTTAAAGATAGAAACGATTTCTTTCTCATAATAATACAAATTTTAACTTGATGTTAATAAATGATTTTTTCTTTTCAAAATATATATTGTACCTATCAAAGGTTACAATTTTCATTCTTTGTTGTCACTCACTTTGTTTAACACATTTAATTAAAAATAGTTTAATTCTTTTGAAATAGTCAAATTATGATCTTTCATCTAACTAAAGATAAAATTATTTCATAAAAAAATTAATTACAATAATAAATTAGAGAAAAGTATTAACTACTATATACCATTTGCTAAAAAGAAAAAATAGCACAAAATCTTAAAATATAAAATTTATCTTTAACATAAAAATAAAATTATAACTTAAAAATAATAATATCTTTCTAACAATTTCATATAAAAAATTAGATAAAAAATATATTCTAATCAATATATTAATCCATTTATATTAATGCCGGTATTGGCATGGTGTGATGGTTTATAGGTGGCATTGTTGTTCTTGCCACCAATGTTCAAACCCCGTTGGGGTGGTATTGTTGAATGGTTGTATCCGGTTCATAGCTCCGGTCAAAAGCGTTTACCCCTTGAATAAAAAAAATCCATTTATATTAATAAAAGTTAAATATAATTTTTTATTAAATAAGGGGTAAATGCTTTTGATACAGAGTTATGAATCAATGAGGTTATAAAATGGGAACCTTGTCCTCAAGATAAACATTTAACAACATCCTACTGGAGTATGAACCTTGACGACAAAAACAACACCACAATAACTTAATCATCACACCATACCACTATTGACAAAATTAAATATATCTATTTATAATTTAAATTTAATATTTTTTAAATAAAATAATTATATATATTTTATCATATAATATTGTTTTCTCATGTCTGCATTTTTAAAACAAATGACAATAACAATAATTTTTTTATTTTTATATTGAAACAAGCAGGATACAAAATAACAATAATTATTTAATAGTCATGTTTACAAATTTTTTCTATAAAATATAATTAAAATTTAAGAACACACAAAAAAAAATTAAAAAATTGGTAGGGTCTATTATCAAGACTAGTCAACGCAGTCGTTATTGTCTTTCCTAATTCAGGTCGCACATTTACTAGTCAGTTAATAAGACAATGTGAGATTGCAATTTCCACATTCACACGACTGTCGTAAAGTCAGATTTGACTGGCAGATGGTACCTAATGGGTTAATACGTCCCCCATTCCCTTTCATGCCAAATTCAATGAACAAAAGCCACAATACTTCGTTGAAAGGAAGGTTTGCGTAATGGATGATCAACATTCAAAGATTGGCTTGGAATAGATTTGGAGGCTGTTTTCCACCGTGTATGACTAACCTTAAGCGGAAAATGATTTGCGCCCTATCCCCCCCATATTTCAGAGTCTTGGAAATTGATTAGTCTGTACGGGGACGTGAGAGCGAAAATAATTTTCTTAGCTGTAAGGAAATTATTAGACGACCCTCTTGTTTACCTACAAATGTTCAGTTGCAAAGGCATTCCTCGTCAATGCTGTCTAAACTGGAATAAAATACAGTTGGATCTTTATCGGCAACATAAGAAAATTAGATAGGACCCAAGCAAGCTTGCAAAGAGAGACGTGTGACAGAGGAGGAAGAAATTTCTTGAGAGGCATCCAAGACACGGCAAGCAGGAGTCACCTAATAAAAGCAGAAAATGACAGTTAGGAAATAACGGACTAAAATATCCGCGTATTTTGCACGGTTGCATAGATTTTTCTTCAACTGTATGAGATGGAGGTTGGTAGTATGACTTTTCATATAAAATTAGAAAGGACGTAAGCTTGCAAAACAGACGAAGAAAGAAAATTCTTGAGAGACATGTCCAACACACGACGAGGAAGAAAACTATAAACAAAGATGGAGAAGAAAGAACGGACTAAAATCACTTTGTATTGAAATGTGTGTCATTCACAATCTAAGCATTTATTCACTTGATGTTACCTGTCTTGTGCTGCTTTTCTTTTCCTGTCTTTAATTTTCGTGGTCATTTCATCCAGGTTACTCTTCACATCATCTTCGTCATTTGGCATTAATTGCTTAAAAGTTAAACCCATTTGTGTCTCTTCATTAATTGCCCAAAAGCATGTGTTAACAAGGACTTCCAACATCATAGCAATAAAACACATAATACTGATGCTAACAATAAAATAAAGCTATCACTGCTTGTTCCAAATATCCAAATTATATTCGTATATCCTGCCGCCAACACTTGTGTGCAGAGGCAGCAAAGATTGAATCGAGGGCCAAGCTACAAGATCGTTTGATCCTCGTAAGTCATCACATTGTACACTACCTTGTTTTCTACCCTACATGCCTATTTGAATTAGGGTTTAAATTTTGAAGTTTAAGGATCTTTAAGGTTATAATTTTAATTTTATTGTTTTATGAAAAGAATAAAGTTAAAATAAGGGGAAAAAATCTAAAAAACAAAAAATTTAAAAAATTATATAATTATAAAGCATAATGTGTTATTATATTCGTAATGAGGGTATAATATGTGCGGGTAATGACAATTTGTTACACTTATTATACCTACTTACTGTTGTATAGCATTGTCCTTCTAAACTTTATAGTAAAACTTCACCATATGTATATAAAATAGTGTTATCATGCCAATGCATGAAGTCAATGCAGATAACATTATCATAAATAGGTGCTAAAAGATAACAATGGATTATCTAATGTTATTGGCAAGTCATGATTCTATGCCAAATGTTCATCATTGTAGTCATTGTATACAACAAGATTATTTGCATTTGAAGAAAACCCTCATTTACTAATTCATAAAAATTGTAGTGAATGAAAATCCAAGCAAACCTCCTTGAAAATACATCAACATTATCTTAGGGTGCAAGAAAATATATTAGGAAAAATAGGAAAAAAAGAAACAACAACAACAAAAAAGAAACCTTGAGACAATGATTAAAAAGTTGAGAGATCCATTAGGAACAACCTCCAATCTATTTACAGTCACCAATTCATTGGAATCTATCATCTCTAAAATAGATTTCATGAGTGGTCAAATTAACACTTGCTCAAGCAAGAGGGATGAAGAAAGATAATATTAAGTCGATAAATTATCCTATGAACAAATAAAACAAAATGTTACAATTAGACTTATGTGCATTACTCATTGATCCAGGAAATAATGAACCCCTGCACAACACTTGTAAGAGGTTCCCTATCCATTGGTTCCACCACCAAGGGATAAGGAATAATTTTTGGGAGAGTTGGTGGATGAATTTTGATCATCCATGAAATAACAATGATGTTCCATAGTACTTTTTGAGGAAAATTTATTTCATTTTTCCTCAATGAGATCCCAAACTACTTCGACATGTGAGAGTCCCAAGATGAAGGTGGGAGATCTACAAAGGAAAGAGTGGGGTCACAATGTGCCCAAAAATAGGCACTCTGACCTTTTTGTAGAAAAAAAATTGAGCATGTCACAATCCCTTTTGTGTGTAGTGAATTTACACTTTAAAGTGCAAGTAAATTATAAGAAAAATACAAAATTCAAGAAAACACATGGATTAGATCCAAATTACTCATACCTACTCCAAATTGAATGAAATGGAGTTGTTGATGAGCTTGATGTAACAATTTTTCCTTCAATGATGATTGGATACATGTGCTCTAGGGTGATTTTGATAGCATAACAATAGAATTTTTGCTCTTGATATGGTTGCAAGATCTCAAGGTTGCATGATAATGGATGATTTTTTCAAAATGACTAAGTGTGGTCATTAGAAAGGGGATGGAAGAGATCAAGGGATGTGACAAGATCGAGGAAAATGGAGGTTTGAGATGCTTTGAGACATCTCAACCCACATGGTGGTGACACTTTCTCACCATGAGAATGGTTGAGAGGAGAAAAGGTACTCTATAAGTACCATGGGAGTATAGGAAAGATCTCCCTCATAAAGGAATTTCTTTTCCAATCTTCCCAAATGATTGGAAAGAGAAGTCAGAAGGAATTAAAAAGGGACACTCGAAGAATAAAAGGAATTAAAAATTCCTTAAGCAATGCATGGGGATAATAGAGGGGAATTAAAAATTCCTCAAAGGTGTGGGGTTGCTTCTCCAAAAGGAGGAAAAGTGCTAGGTGCCATAAATAGAAAGGAGATTTGTCTCTCCTAATCAAAGTATTAGATTGTGCAAGTGATTAAGGAGGGGGATTGGGCTAGTGAACATGATTAGAGGCCACTTGCAAAAGTTGGAGGATGTGATAGCTAATCATGGATTAGTGAGGTATTTAATTATTTAATCAAATACCTTAAGGATTTGGAGGACTTTAGAGAAAACAACAATATTAATTAAATAGTAGTAATATTATTTAATTAATGTAAATAAGAAGGGATGCTAGTTGGAAAAGGGGATAAATTTGACCAAACGCAAGTTGTCAAATTTAGGTGTCTACATTTTTCCCCTCTTTAAAATATCATTAAAATGACATTGTTTCAAAGAAAAAAAATATAGTCAGCTCAATAGAAGAAAATGGGTAGAGGGATGCCCCAACATGGAGGAAAGGATGGAAAAGAAGAAAAGGAAAAATATGGCAGGATGTGATGGAACCCCTGAAATTTTTTTGGTTCCATTCCTAAACTCTACAATTTTCAATTACTCTCAAATGTGTGGATTTAGGGTTTTGCCCATTGTTATTACCTTGGGATTTTGCTGTCAAAATCTTTCCTTGGAAACCCTTAAGGGAAAGCCCTTGTTAATACCATAATTTGTCATTGACCTTTTACTGCATGTTTCTGATCATATTAAAGCATCTTATGTCATTAGAGCTCGTGAAGTAACCGGACCCTCATGCCTAGGTCTGAGGTTCTTATATTTTATAAGGTTGAGCAAGTGACCTTATTTGGCCTTTACATCCTTTGAAATTATATGATCTAAAATCTTTTGAGGCATTTCCATATGTCATCCTAGATGGTCATCTTTCTTAGAACAACTCGCAAGCACGTGCCAAATTACTCCACTTAAGTCTCGCTCACTATCTTTCTCCGTCACTCATTGCAGATGGTTTTCTAAATACAAAAATGCATTTGTGATGAGCGATGAACATCATTTCTTTTGTTTCACACATCATAGATAGGTTGTGAGTTTTAATTTTTACATTAGCGATGTGTGATATGTGTGTTGCTTTCATTATCATTGGGATCTCTCTTATCGCTAATTACTTATGGGTTTCATGATGGGAATAATTAGTGATGTGTGATGGCCCTTGGTGCTTTTTGTATCTTCTCATATTGCTCATTGCAGATTTATTCCAAGCTTTGAGTTTCAAATTGGCGATGAGTGATGACCTTAGGGATCTTTGAATTTCTTTCCATCACTCATCGCAGATAGCTATGCTATTGTTTTGTTCAAATTGGCAATGAGTGATGCAATGTTTTGTTCAAATTTTTTTTCACTGATTTGAATTGCTCTTGTGAGCGATGTCTTTGGTGCCTTTGATTTTCATGCAGGAGCATGTGGCCTGATCTAGTTCCATCACTAGTTTTCATCTATCACTAATATGGTCTAGAATTTCAAACACAAATCAATGATGCATGATGTGAGGTGAAGATTGCCAAAAAAGGACAGTGATCCAATGGTCAGGATTTCATCACAGTTATGCTCACGTTGTCAATTGAACTCATGAAAGATGGGGAAAATCCACAATGCATGATGGGATGTTTTAGGGAATATTCTCTTCAAATGTCAGCTCTTTGTACTTCACAAATATAAATTAAAAAAAGGCATAGATCGAGTTGGTGATGCATGTTGATTGCCAGATCAAAGATGAATAATGAAGATTAAGGGTAGACGTGGCAACTTTTTGAGGTGGAATTTTCATTTTTTAGGAACAAGTTGTAAAAGCCAGAAATGATGCTCAATGTTTCCATTGATGGAGTTTTAAGTCCTCAAAGATCGACAGTCCAGATTCAAAGCTAAGTGGCTAAGCTGTCAGCTCGCTTGCGTGAGGATCCCTTCAATCATTAACTACTACATGCTCCAAATTGTCTACTTAATGTGGATTTCCTGCCATTTGATCTCACCATTTGCAGTCTTCAGAAATTGAGAAGTATGAGCCATAGAGGAAGTGTGCTAGTGTTGAGTTTTTAATTGCAGAAGTATTGATATTTTTATTCTAGGTAAGTTGGTTTTTTCATATGATCTCTGTTTAATCCATGCATTAGTTTATCTAGGAGTTTCATATTTCTGGGGCTAGTTGGAGTTGTCTAGTTTTGTGGGTTTTCTTTTCGACAAGTTTAACTTAGGAGCTCAAATTTGATTAGTTTCCTCACAATTTAGATTTAATAGCTTTTACCCTATGTCCTATGAAAATGTGCAGGTCAAGTGTGTCAATTCAGCCAACTAGGAGGTCTAGATGAATCAGTGTTTGAGTGTCAAGAGGACATATCTATGGATAAGCATGAAGTCCCTAGGACTTCTATAGCTCCAAAGGGTAGAAAGAATGCTTGTGGTCAAAAGAAGAAGGCTATTGTTAAAAACATGTATAATTTAAGAAGCATGACCATTTCAGAATAATTGGTCAAAAAGAAACTCGACGAGTCTAAGAAGAATGAAAAGAAAAGAAACAAGTATCATAGGGCCTACCTGGGGAGACACAGTTCATAGCGAGCACATTGTTGAGATGTATCTACTAGAGAGGGTCCTTTGACAATGTGGGGAGAGAGAAGGAGTTTATGTGGGTAGAGCAGAGTATGGGCATTCATATTGTGAGGTGCATCCCTAAGGCCCACAGATTGTAGTGACCATGATCGAGCAGGAGATAGATGCTTTGTAGGCTTTGGATTGGGAGTGGCAGGGAGGAGATGCAGCTATAGGCACTACACTAGAGTATGATGACTGGTGGTAGATTCGTAGGCCCATTCCACTGATAGATCCACAACAACCAATGCTATTAGAGCACAAAGTGAGGGGTGTGAGGGGTTGACGAGGAGGCAGAGGTGGGAGGGGTAGAGGAGATGGAGGATGAGGAGGAAGAGGAGGATGAGGGGATGATAGGGGTGATAGGGGTGATGGAGGAGGAGGACGAGGAGGAGGGACAAAGGACGACATGAGGGTAGGAAATTGCCAACCATTCAGGAGGAGGTAGAGATGGAGGAGGATCGTCTGGAGGTTGGGGATATGGTAGAGGTATTGGTACAAGCCGAAGAGCAACATACAGAGGTTCTTGGAGTTATGGTTGCACAACCAGAGGCTATGGAGGTCAAGGGAGGTGGGATGGAGGACAGGTAGGAGGAGAGGAGGAGGCAGATATGGACAAGGCAAAGCAGGTCCTTTGTGAGAGGATAGTCATGGGTGAGGATGAGGTGCCAGAGGAGGGGTCAGTGGAGTAGAGGATAGTCGCTCTATAGGTTTAGGTGCAGGCCCTAGAGGCATAGTTGAGGATAGTGACTATTGAGAGGGATGGCCTTAAGGCCGAGAGGGATTCCTTTCAAGTAGACAGATACTTGGTCACACAATTGGGAAGTAGTGAGTGGAGTAGTGGATCATTGATTTTATAGCCACCTGTAGTGGATCAGTGGTTGATGTCGCACATGAGCTAGCGAGGTAGGGTGCAACCACCCAATATTATAGAGGCCTATATGAGAGTGTTGTGCCACCAGAGAGGAGGGAGCCTAGCTTTTCACAAGTGGATACCAACAAATCATAAGGTACGACACGCTGCTGACATTCAATAAATGGAATAGAGGGTGAGACTTCAGATGCTGGGTGGGCCACCCCATATGCCAAACCTCCCACCATAGGGCACAGGACTACAGGGGCCAAAGATGAGGGAAGTTCAGGATAGATGGTCTCTTAGCATTTTTCATGTTATTATATAGACATTGATAGATTTGATTATCGAGCCTGTGAACTCCATTCTATTTATGCACCATGACATTGTACCTATGACACATGGTTTTGAGTGATATATGATATAATTTTGGTAGTGGTTAATGATGTGCATTATTATGTGTTTATGCATTTATGATGTCATACTATGTGATGGATGCTTATGTGTTTGTTGATGCATGTTCATGTACTGATTTGTGATGCGATGGATGATTATGCATGTATGATTATGATGTTTATTAATGCATTCTATATGATGATGCAATGGTTTTGATGTGGTTCATAAATGTGTATGCTTGTATGATATGCAATATTGATGGCCTAATGTTTACTGAATGTAATATGAGATGATGATGATGATGTATATGATGATGATGTATATGATTATGCTATGGGTATAGTGAAATGTAAGCCGTTTATGGTTATGGATGTTTTGATTATGTTATGTGTGAATGAGGAATGGAAACATCTTAATGCAACTTGAAATATAATGCATTATTGTAAGGGTATGTGCAAGATCTTGATGGGCCAAAAAGTGGCAATATGATGGGTATGTGTAGGGTACGTGGCTGATGACTTTTTTTTACCCAAAATTGATGAAATGAAAAGGGTTTTTAAAGGAGATTCTCAATTTTCCACCAATATAAATTATGCTTTAATTTGAATTTAATAAATTATTATTATTCATTTTCTATTTGAATTATGACTAAAGTCCTAATTGATAAGCTGATTGAAAAACATCTATAGCTTTCAAATGACATCACATTTTTTGAATCTAAAACATGTGTCACAATCTATGCTTTGCATACTATAGGATTAAAAAAAGATGAATTTCATGAAGTTTTGACCAAGTTAAGGTGGTCGACATACGAGTTTTATATTTTTAAAGTTGTGATAAAAAATTCACAATTAATTATTTACTTGGAAAAAAATTACAAAAAAATATGCATCACATCGGGACATGCGTCCTCCACTTCTATCTAAAATATTATAAAAAAAGTTATCATTTTATTGTATTTAGGGTGGTTAGACAGACACCTACTTCTTATTTTTTCCCTGAGATTTAAGTACTACTGCAATGAAATTTCAAATTTTCACCAAATAGATTTTTTTTAAAATAAACCTAGTAGTTTAGAAACTACATTCAATTTGCTACAAATTCTATTTTTACATGTTTTTGAAATAATATAGATAACATAAATTCAAATTTTTACGTCAAGTAACTTCCTAACTCTGATTTTTCTAAATTTTTCACCACTTAAGGGCCTTTTTTTTCATGATGATCTTGCACATACCTGTAATGTAATGTTGTATTATAATGTAAAATTTTTGATGGAAAATATATGATGTAAAATAAAAAATGTGACACTTAATGTGATATGTAATATAATGATATGCAAAATGTGATATTATATGAAACGCAATGTAAATGGGTTGTAATGCAACATGTTATGGAATGCAATACTATGTGATATGGGATGTAATGTATGATGAAAATGGTACTATGTTGAGACATGAATGCTATATGGATGCAGTTTGTGTTTTTGTATTTTTTTATGCCAATATATGTGACCTAAAATGAAAATTATGTGTAGGCTAATGAAGTTTTCTATGATGTAATCTAACATGATTATGTATGCAAGATATTTTTGTGTGTCACAAGACGTTATCAAGATGTGGACAGAAGAAATGTTAGTGCAGAGAAGATAAAGGAGATGAACATTAACATGGCAAAGATAGAGATGGAGATGGAAGGTTAGAGCAAGAATGACAAGGGATCCAACTTTCATGCTTACATTTCTTTTTTAATCATCATTGGGTGTCAAAAATGTAAAAAAAGGTCCACAAACACCATGCTATGACATAGACCAGGGTGTGCAAGGTGGCCATTTGGGAGAGACAAGCAATCAAGAAGACAAGGAATGCCCCAGCTCATACTAAGGACCCAATTTTCCCAGTCTTTTTGCCAAGACAAACCACAGACAACAAACAAAGAAAAGAGGCCATGATCCATCATCATCCCTCTAAATCCATTGATAGGACATCCTCGAGGAGACTAGTAACATGACCCAAGATCAATCAAGTAGATAAGACAAGTCTAGAACAATAAAGTGTTTTCCAAGACAATGCTTGCCAGTGATAATGATAAGATTGTTTGATTGATTGATTAAGTTAACCAAGATGACCGAGCAGATTGATAGGTTGACAAGGATTGACAAAGTGATTTGATTGATCATGCCAAACCTCAGGAAGGACACATCCTAGTGAAGGAAAAATTGATTGGCCAAGCTAATAAGATTGATTGATTTGACAAAGTTGATTGATAAGGATGACAAATTGATTTGATCGATAGGTTGGCAAAGAGTGATTGACAAGTTGACAAAAGTTGACAAATTGATTTGATTGATTGAACCTAGTTTTAGGAAGGACACATCCTAATTAAGGTAAGATTGATTGAAAAAGTTGACAAGATTGACTGTGACAAAGATTGATCATTTATTTGACAATAATTGATGAACATGACCAAGTGATGTGATGATACCTAACTTTAGGAAGGAAACATCTTGTTTAAGGCTAAGTACACATCTGATAAGATTGACCAAGTGACAAGTGTTTACAAGGTACCCAATTGCAAGGACACTTCCTACTTAAGGTGAATGACCAAATTGACAAAGTCTAACCTCAGGAAGGACACATCCTGATAAAAGAAAAGAGATAGGACCACATGAGACAAATAACATAGTGCCTGATTTTGATCAAATGACAAAGTTGATTGATTGATGATAAGATGATCGATGGATGCAAGATTTTGTTGGTTATGTGTGTTTGTTGATTTATGATTTGGTTTGAATGATGATTTTTTTCGGACCAAAGACATGACCAGAATCAACAAACCCTAAGGGACTTGAACTAGGGGGCCTCAAGGGATCATTGACAAATGGCCTTGCCTATGTAGCAATGCACAAAGACCTCGTAGTTCGACACAACTTAATTTTTTCTTATTCGACAAAAGATCGAGTCATGATTTTATTTGGACAACCTAAAAGGTTTGACCTAATACCTGAGGGCTCATTTAAGATGAGCCTTTCCTATGTAGCAAATGTGTAGAGGCAACGTTCAACCACTCTAATAAAGATTGGAAACTCAAACTCAAACTCATGACTTAGACTCTAGAATTTTGAGTTTTCCTTTCCTATGTAGCAAATGTTTAGTTCAACCACTCTAATAAAGATTGACTGAAACTCAAACTCAAACTCAGACTCTGACTTAGACTCTATTTTTGGAATTTTGATGGTTTTCTATTGTTTTTGGATTTTGATGTTTTCTAAAAAAAAATTCGATTTTGAAGTTTTCTGATTTTTTTGGATTTTGAAGTTTTTATTTTGGATTTTGAAGTTTTTATTTTTGGATTTTGAATTTTTAATTTTTTTTATTTTGAAGTTTTAGATTTTTGGATCTTGAAGTTTTCGATTTTTTAGATTTTTTTTCTAATTTTGGATTTTGAAGTTTTTGATTTTGGATTTTGAATTTTTTTTTTTTTTTTTTTTTTTAATTTTTTTTAATTTTGATTTTTTTTTCATTTTTTGGATTTTGATGTTTTAGAAAAACTAATACCATACGTATTATTTTCCCTAAAGACGTGAGTCTAGGAATTTCCCCTAGTTAGGTATAGGACCCATTTATTTATGCGCAAGGGGATGTAGTGAATGCAAGGGGTGATCATGAAAGCAAGAGATGCTAAATGCCAGTCGTTCTCAAGCCATGAAAGGACATCAACACTTTTATTATGGATGTGTGGCGGATGGGAGTGAAAGGATGGAATAACCATATGGAGTGATAGTAGATGGAGGAGCAAAGACTGACTACACATGGTGCCTGTTTTCTATGTTTTCATCATGGTACTTATCCAAAGTGCCACCAAAGTGGTTTTCACTTTTAGACAAATTATTTCTCTTTACTATTTTTTTTATAAAAAAAATCATTTTTTTGATATTTTTGTTGTCACCAAGATGCCTATTTGTCAGGTTTTCATTAGGGTGACCACTTTTTTATTTATTTTTTACTTTTTGAGGGGATACTCTGACAATCAAGTGTAATACTTGCGAACGTGCATGCTTTTGATAGGTTAAGATAATGGCTCTCCTTCAGGAGTATAAAGTTGATAAGCACCTGATCTATATGATGTTGTAATGATATAAGGGCCCAACCAATTAGGTTCAAACTTTCTAGGTTTTTCTCGTTCTACTTGATTCTTCAGATTTTCTCTCAAAACCAAGTCACTAATTTCAAAGCTTCTGGGTTAGACCTTTTTATTATAGTTGCATCAAAGGTGATTCTGGTATGCTTGAAGATGTGTTAAAGCATTCTATCTCTTTACATCCAATAACTCTAACTCATGTAAACGGGATACACGATAGTCTTCTTGATCAATCAAACCTTGCATGGAGACTCGCAAAGAGGGTAACTCAACCTCAATAGGAAGTATTACTTTAGACCCATAGACAAGGGAATATGGAGTGGCTCAAGTCATAGTGCAGACACTAGTACAGTAGGCCCATAAGGTAGGATTGAGTTGGGTATGTGCAGGATCATGATGGGCCAAAAAATGGCAATATGATGCGTATGTGGTTGGCGACCTTTTTTTTACCCAAAATTGATGAAACGAAACAAATTTTTAAAGGGGATTCTCAAATTTCCACCAATATAAACTATGCTTTACTTTGAATTTAATAAGTAATTATTATTCATTTTCTATTCAAATTACAACTAAAGTTCTAATTGATAGGATGATTGAAAAACATCTAAAGCTTTCAAACGGTATTGCATTTTTTGAATCCAAAACATGCGTCACATTCTATGCTTTGCATACTATAGGATTAAAAAGAAGAAAAATTGAATTTCATGAAGTTTTGACCAAGTTAAGGTGGTTAGACATACAATTTTTTATATTTTTCTAAAAGTTGTAATGAAAAATTCATAATTAATTATTTACTTGGAAAAAAATTACACAAAAATATGCATCACATTGGGGCATGAGTCCTCTACTTATATTTAAAATATATTATAATTTTTTTGTCATTTTATTGTGGTTAGGGTGGTCAGACAGACAACTACTTCTTCTTTTTTCCCTAAAATTTAAGTACCACTGCATTGAAATTTCAAATTTTCACCAAATAGATTTTTTTGTATTTAAACAAACCTAGTAGTTTAGAAACTACATTCAATTTGCTACATATTCTATTCTTGCATATTTTTGAAATAATATACATAACTTATTCAAATTTTTATGTCAAGTTTCCTAACTCTAATTTTTCTAAAAATTTTGCCACTTAAGGGCCTGTTTTTTCCATGATGATCCTGCACATACCCAGTTGTAGGTGCCAATTGTGGCCAGTCTTATTGATAGTCTTCTTTAGGATTTTTAAGATGGTTTTAATTAGATGTCTCAGCTTGGCCATTACCTTGGGGGTAATATGGAGTGGAATAATAATGTTGGATATGGAATTCGTAAAAAAGCTCACAAACATCCAATTTTGTTTAAGGGCAACCATTATCAGTGACGGTAGACTGTGGAGTACCATAGAGGCAAATGATATAATTCAGAATGAATTTGGCTATCTACTTTCCTATAATGTAAGTCAATGGGATGGCTTCAATCCATTTTTTGAAATACTCAGTAGTGACAAGGATAAACTAATGCCCATTAGAAGAGGTGGGGTGGATCTTTCCTATGAGGTCGAGTCCCCACTAAGAAAATGGCCAAGGAAAAGTGAGTGGCTGAAGTTTTTGAGCTAGTGTATGTATAAGATCTTCATGAATCTGACACTGGTGACATTTCTTTACAAAGTGATAAGCATCACGTTCCATTGTAGGCCAATAATATCTCGTTCTCAGGAGCTTTCTAGCCAAGGTTGGACCAGCAAAGTGAGCTCCACATATACCTTGGTGCACCTCTTGTAAGGTTGTTTGTGCTTCATTTGAGTTGAGATAGTGAAGGAGGGTACCATCTAGGCTATGGTGATAAAGGGTATCTCCAATGATGGCATACTTGGACACTTGTTGGATAAAGGTTTTGCATTGGTTAAGGGACAAGTTAGGTTGGATCATTTGGTCATGCAAGTAGGTGTAGATGCCTTTATACCAAGTAGATTCAAGACCAACTAGTTCGCACACAAGTTTAGTTTTAGGGACATCAAATGTAGGGATCAAAATTTGATCCACCAAGAACTCATATTGTGCCACATTATTAGGGATGTCCAAGAGAGATCCGATGATAGCCATTGCATCAGTTGCTTTGTTCTGGATTCTTGGAATTTTCTCAAAGGAGATGTTATCAAAGTATAGTCTGAAACTTCCTACCATGCACTTGTAGGGCATCAATTTCTCATCCTTGGTGTCCTAATCATCATTAACTTGTTTAGTCACTAGTTGGGAGTCAATGTAGACTTAAAGATCTTTGATTTTCCAATTTACAGCCATTTGAAGTCCTATCAGTAATGCTTCATATTCAACCATGTTATTTATGCACGGAAATGCTATCTAGAATGACTAATTAGGAATGGAGTCTCCTTAAGGTGTGATGAATAAAATACCGGCTCTTGATCCATGAATTGTATAAGACCCATCAAAGTATAACTTCCATGTGGTTGGTGTGTCTATGACGAGAATTAATTATTCATTGGGGAATTCAGATACCAAAGGATGGTCTTCTTTCAATGGTGCATCTATGAGCTGGTCAACTATTACTTGTCCCTTTATTGCTTTGTGGTCAACGTACTCAATGTAATATTCACTTAGGATCATAACCCATTTAGCTAGCCTACCTGTCAATTTTGCTTTGCTGAGTAGGTATTTCAAAGGATCAATTTTGGAAATCAACTTGGTTTGGTGGTTTAGCATCTAGTGTCTCAATTTTTGGGCTGCAAATACCACTTCTAGACATGCTTGCTCAATAGGACTATAGTTTAGTTCATACCCAACTAAAGTGCAACTAATATAGTATATTTCCCTCTCCTTGCCATCATCATCATTTTGTGCTAAAAGAGCCCCCAATGCTGATATAGTAGTTGTCACATATAGTATCAGATGTTTGTTGTCAATTGGTGGCATAAGGACTAGTGGAGTTAATAGGTACTTCTTGATTTGGTCAAATGCTTCTTGACACTTGCTAGTCAAATTGAAGGGTATGCCCTTTCTCAATAGATGTTGGAACAACTGGGTTTTTTCTACTAGCTGAGCAATGAACCTATAAATTGATTGTAGCCTTCCTTTTAATGTCCTTAGTTGACTGATACTGGTTCTTGGTGGCATGTCTAAGATTTCTTTTAATTTGGTAGGATTGAATTCTATTCCTCTACGAGAGACTATATATCCCAAGAACATGATTGGACCTTGAAAAAACACTTCTTTGGATTTAACTTGAGTTGATATTTTTCTAGTTGGGTGAAAATTTTATCCAATACTGCCAAGTGTCTACTTCATTCTAGATATTTAGAAAGAAGGTCACCCACATAATCTTCCATATGGACATGCATATAGTCATGAAAAATTATGGTCATGGCTCTCTGATAGGTGGCTCTGACATTTTTCAATCCAAATGGCATGACATTCCAACAGAAAGTTCCCTAAGTGCAAGTGAAATTTGTCTTGGGTTGATCTCCAATGGCAATCTTGATCTAATTGTGACTTGAGAATCTATCCATTAGTGATAGAATTTCATTCCCAGCATTCATATCTACTATGATGTCGATGTTTGACAAGGGAAAGTCATATTTGGGACAAGCTTTATTAAGGTCTCAGAAATTTGTACAAACTCTAATCTGACCATTTGATTTTGTGACAGGGACTAGATTTGATATCCATTTAGCATAATCAATTAGGTGAATAAATCTGACATCGAGGAGCTTCTTTAGTTTTACCTTGACAAGTAGTGTGATTTGTGGGTGCATTTCTCTTAACTTCTGTTTGAACAGATTTGAATTTGGTAGCAATGGTAAGTGATGTAAAACTTATTTAGGATCCAATCCAAGAATATCATCATATGACCATGTGAAATTGACTTGTCTTTCCAAGAATAATTCTATGAACTCAAGCCTTTCCTCTATGGTCAAGGATGCTACTAACTGTATTATTTTGAGGTCATATGATGTTCCAATGTTGACTTCCTTTGTTTCTTCTATGAGTAATGTCAATCTCTCTTGGTCTATTAGGAGACAGTCCTGTCCTCCATCCTTAGGTACCTCTAAGAGGTTTTCACCTTCGAATACATTTCTTTATTTTTACTTTTTTGTAGTCAACAGGTGCCTTTCAATTTTCACTTGAAGACCTATTACTTTTATTTTTACTTTTTTCATTTTCTTTTTTGCAACTAGAGGACAAGACAACCTCACCAAAGTATGTTGCATAGTTAAGTTCTATGGAAAATCCAATGATGCATTCATGGTCAGAGGGTCTTCAAAGAAAACTATCCAACCATGCAGCAAGAACAACACAACAAAAAAAAACTCAAGGTAAAAAAAGCATAATAGAAACAATCTTTATTAACTTGGAGAATTTTCATGTAGATATTCACCGGCAACTTGCCAGCTTTACAAATTTGGCACGTAGACCCGAGCATACAGTATAAAACAAAACCCTATTCTAGACCTAATTTCACTCATAAAATTCTTTTCGTAGCTTTTAGGATCTACCCGACACACACACTGCCTCCAAATGGTTTAATACATCGATATATATATATATATATATATATATATATATATATATATATATATATATATATATATATATATATCAATCAAAGCTTTGGAATGTTCTGCATCATCCATGGGTAGGGAAAAATTATAATAGATAAAATGTAACATGTGGAAAATAACCAATTCGGCCACAACATCGGTAATTTAAAAAATAAATGCAATTTCATGGCATGGACCCAATAGAAAGATTGGACGCAAGCCCAATAACATCGGAGAATACACCAATAAGATCCACAAACAATGGGAAAGATCCACAATGATCCATAATCATTCACAAGGAACATGCAATGTTTAGAACATAGGTTAGCTTACTCCAAGGATTTGCATCTGGTGAATGCACAGAATGAGGTGCGGACCCAAAGAGAGATCACTCTTCAACCAAGGAACTTAGAATGAATCATGAGAGAGATCCGTGAACAACATAAATGATATTCAAGCTCGAAAACATGAAACTGCATCCTAGAAAGGAAATAACAAGAACTTAAATATTTTTTGGGTGATGCAAGATTGTCACGACCCAAGGATGCTCTTGCATTAGACACCCCTGGTGAGAAAATATGTTCCATGAGAGGAACTCATGAATATCTGACAGGAACCAGGATGTGGATCCCATGCACATTCCTAATCCAAATGTCTTCTTTGTTGGTACTTTTCTTCCTCCTAACCTCCTTTCCTTTTCCAAATCCTTCAACTTCTCTTTTTCTACATCTCCTTTTCCTTGCCTCATATTTGCACATGGTAGTAAGGGACATTTACCACCACCCACTTTCTTCCACTCATTTGATCTGCCTCTTCTACAGGACTCTGTCTTACCTACAACCAAAGTATTCTGCTACATAGCTCTCCCTCTACATCCTTTCGGTACCATCTCACTCCCACAAGGTTCCTCTTCAATTCCCTGCCATCCTCTTGTACAATCTCTGCATCCTACTTTTCAGCACTGCAACTCTTTACAAGACTCAAGTTCCTTTCTCCCTCCTCTTTATTCTTCAAGGAAGCCAAAGTAAACTTCTTCCCATCCTTCTCTATAGTAATCAAGTTCCTTCTGCAATCATATATGGCTTCTCTATACAACTTTCAAGGTCTTCCCAACCACACATGACAAGCACTCATAGACAAAACATTAAAGGTCCAATAGTAAAGTTAACCAAGCACTGCTCTTTCACCTTCACTACATGATCATCTTGTAACCAACTTATCCTATAAGGACAAGGATGTGGAAAATTCTTCAAACCAAGTTTCTCCACCATCTCCTCAAGTACCCATTTATTAGTACTTCCACTATCCACAATAACCTTACAACACTTACCTCTTGATTTGCATATAGTCTAGAAAAGATTCTTCCTCTGTGAAGTTCCAGTCTCTTCTTTTCTCTACCTCATCAAGACTCTCCTAACCATAAGAGATTCTCCCTACTCTGGTTCTATCTCATCTAGCACTCCAGTTACTTTCTCTTCATGGACCATGAAACTCTTTTTTCTAGTTCCTTTACTTGATCCCTCAGGACACTCAAAAGATCGATGTTCAGTTTCTCTACACTTGAAACATTTACCCAAGAATTCCTTGTTTCCATTTCCTCTCCTTTGTGCCCTCTGATCTGGTTCTTTACTTCACTTAGATCTTGGTTCTTCTTCACTTGTTTGCTTCTCCTTCTTATTGCTCATCTGCTTCTATTTCCCTCTATGGTTATTCTTCTATCTTTTCTTCACTTTATCTTCTGCCTTAAGAGCATATTAGAAGGGATCCTCAACTTTGGAAATCCTCAATATACTCATCTCATCCTAAATGTTAAATCTAAGGCCATAAATTCCTCAATGTACTCTTTCACACTCATGTCTTTCTATTCTAGGTTCTACAACTTCTTGAACAATTCCAACTCAGTCTTTCAGAATGAATTTAGCCTTCATCCTTGCAACCATTTTCCTCCATCGAGTGATTCTCATTTCACCATTTTCCATTCTATCCTTCTGCAACTCTTTCCACCATAAAGCAACATGCCCCTTTAATTTAGTTTGTGCCATTTTAACCCTTAGTGGGTATATAATATCCTCAACCTCAAAATAGTCTTCCAACTCTCCTATATAGTCTATCAAGTCTTCTGAATTCAATGTACCAAACAAGTTAGAAACCTAAACCCTATGGATTTTACTAACTTGTGTCACTGCTCTCAACAATCTCTCTTCTGTCTCATCGGTTGGTCCTTTAGCCTCTTCAGTCTCAAGTTCTTCTACACCCTCTTCATATTCATCCTTTGGTTCAAGATTCCTCCTCAAACCAACCAAGGCATTCCAGATCTCATTCCTCATCTCATTTCTAAAGTCCTCCATCATCTGCTCTATTCTTCTATGGTTCATCATTCTCAGTGGCATCTCTTCCCCTTCTCAGGTGCAACTGCCTCAGCTCAACGATTTGACTACAAGGTTTCAATTGCCTCTCTCTCGGCGATCTATTGAACATGCTTACAACCTACCTAAAATTAGTGATCTATTCACACAAGGAATGCCACAAGGACCACAACCCATTCAAGGTTCTCAACTCACTCTGATCTTCAACAATTGGCTCCACTCACAAGTCCTTTGCAACTATACATTAGATCCTCAATCAGCCACCCCACAACAAATCTTCAATAGAACTTCATAGACTCTGATGATCCCTCATGGAATGAACCTCACTCTGATACCATCTGATGCACTCATGGTTGAAGGGTCTTCAAAGAAAACAATCCAGCCATGTAGCAATAAAAGCATAGAAGAAAAATAACTCAAGGTAAACAAAGCATAACAAAAACAATCTTTATTAACTCAAAGAATTTTCATGTATATATTCACAAGAAACATGCCAGCTTTACAGATTCAGCACGCAGGCCTGATTGTGTAGCATAAAACAAAACCCTATTCTGGACCTATATTTACTCAGAAACTTCCTTTCATAGCTTCTAGGATCTACCCGACACACACACTACCTCCAAATGGTTTAAGACATCGATATATATATCAATCGAAGCTTTGGAATGATCTGCATCGGCCATGGGTAGATAAAAATCATAACAAATAAAATGTAATGTGTGGAAAATAACCAAGTCAACCACAACATCGGTAATTTACAAATTAAATGCAATTTCACGATGTGAACCCAATGAAAAGATCAAACACAAGCCCAAGAACATCGAAGAATACACTGATAAGATTTGCAAACAATGGGAAAGATCCACAATCGTCGACGAAGAACATGCAACGTGTAGAATGCAGGTTGGATTACTCCAAGGATTTATGTATGTTGAATGCACAAAATGAGGTGTGGACCCAAAGAGAGATCGCTCTTCAACCAAGGAACTTAGAATGAAGCACAAGAGAGATCCATGAACAACGTAAATGATCTTCAGGCCCGAAAACATGAAACTACATTCCAGAAAGGAAATAACAAGAACAACTTAAATATTTTTTAGGTGATGTAAGATTTCTATGACCCAAGGATGCTCTTGTATCAACCAATTTTGTGATCCCCATTAGGTATAGCCTCATGAAGTCCCATAAACTCAGTGATTGTTTCGTCATTTTTGAAAGTGTCTATACTTGGTGAGTTTTGTTGGTCCCAATTTATGACTTGCGAGTAGATGAGGGGTAGGCCATCATCAACATTGTCAAGGATCATTGCGTAGGCAGATAGGGTAGAGATGGAACTAGAGTCATCAAGCTCCCAAGAAGCTAGGTCAATGGATTTTGAAAAATATTGTTGGATCCACTCTTCTTTAGTCAAAGACATTCTCAGACTGGTATTTGATGGATTTTGTGAAGAATCAAAGGTAAGCATTTGGTCAAATTCCCCAGTAGTTTTTCAAGGTCCATGAAAGTGGTGGAGGATAGGGAATCCCATTCATATTCATTAGAATCAGCATCATAATCCCAAGGGTCTTCATGTGTCTCGCTCTCATCTAAAGCACTGGTATCCTCACTTGAGGGTGACTTGATACCTCAAATAGTCACTTTTACTATAAAAAATCCTAGTCCTTGATGACTTATTAGCTTAGGATGTTGTAGAGGTTTCAACATTCCCTACTTGTTCAGACCAAGGCCACTACTCCCATCATATCCATGTCATTTCCTTATTTGGAATCCTTTTGGATATTGTTCAATTGGAAATTTCTTAGTTTCAATTTCCTCCTCTTCCTTGTATAGCCATGTAATAATGCGGTCATCTAAGGATTCCTTAGCATGTTCCCCCCATCTAGTGAAGGTGGTAGGAGGATTTTGAATGACAACTTTGGGTTGTATAGGATGTTTTTTTCCATATGACTTTGATGACTTAGGTAGCTTTCAAATGAAAAAGAGACTCTTCATATCGTACTCTCCATAGCCTTTATCTTGGATCTAGATTTTAGGCATGGAATGTGTAATGAATGAGTTGGATGATTTGAAAATGGTGGATAGATCAATGTAGTGGGATGGACTAATTGATGAAGTGGTGGATGAAGTGGAAGATGAGGCCTCTCGATTGATGGGCACTTGATGTTCAATAGTTCATTTGAGGTTGGAACAATATTGGAAAGGATCAGGATCACATGGAATAGTGATTTCAATGCCATTAATTGGGAACTTGAGGCATTGATGATAGGTGGATGGAATAGCCCTCATGGGATGAATACATGGGCAGCCAAGGAGGAGATTATAATGTAAATTTGGATCCAAGACATGAAATAATGTCTCTTGTATGGTTGGGCCAACCCTCACTGGCAGTGAAATTATGCCTTTGGAAGATTGTTTGGCATCATCATAAGATTTGATTATGATCTTGGTTTTCTCAATGCAATTCTCAAAGTATCCTAATTCCTTCACTAATTTAGTCATGAGCAAATATTCAGGCCTACTCCACCATCTACTAAGACTCGTCTAATCTTATGTGTATCAACACATACTTCTAGGTGTAGAGGACTGTTATGGTTAGATTTTGGTGCTGAAAATTCTTGTTCAAAGAAGGTGATGTGGTGTGGCATAGCGAGGTATCCAACCATGGCCTAAAATTCATTGACATTTAGGTTTGTAGGAACAAAGGCTTCTTGGAAGGCTTTATCAAGGATTGCTCTATGTTGTGGTGAAATACGAAGGAGTTCCAAGATAGAAATTTGCGTTGTAGTTTTCTTTAACTAGTCTAGGAGATTATATTGAGCCTTTGGTTGAGGACTTGCAGATGGACCTGGAATGGTTATCTTGGTTCTGTGGGTAGCAACAACAAAAATTTATTTTGGAAGTTTTATAGTGATGGTGGCAATGCGATCATCAAGAGGTGTCACATTAAGAATGATGGTGTTGTAATCATGCTTGATAGTTGTGTAGTTGGTGTTGTTGTTATTCCCTAAACTGGAGGCATTTCCTTTATCATGATCCTACAAAGGGGTCCTGAATATTGTACGATCAACATTCATTTTTCCTTGTGAATTATCGATTGAAATGGTTTGATCATCGATGAGTTCTTAAATGACATTTTTGAGTGTCCACAATCCCAATGTCTTGTGTCCTTTTGTGTGATGGTATTCACAGTATTCATCATCTTTCCACCAATCTAGTTTGATCAAGGTTCGTAATTATTGGTGTCTAATAGTTTAACGACATTAGATTGCAAAAGTTGTTTGAGGATTGATTCAATAGGTTCACCCAAGGGGGTGTATGTTCTCTTAGCACAAGGAGGACCTCTTATTTGTTGGTTATTCTGGATAGCATTCAACATTTGGTTTTGAACTGGTGTCTTGGTATTTAGCGTATTGGATATGTTCAAGATGATGAGGGGACTTTAAGTTGAATGATTGGTCCTTTGGTTATTAGTTTGGCATCAACGACTCCATCATTTGTGACATTTTTGTTTTGGGACCAATAGTTTCCTTTGTCATTGTTGGATTTTGGAGTGTATTTGTTTATCTTGACTAGTCCTCTAGCAATAAGACCTTTCTCAATGAGGAAACCTTTCTCAATAATCTCCTCAAAGGTTGTGCAACATTGGATTTGAATTTGAGAAATCAATTCTCTGTTAAGGTTTTCTACAAACATGGTGACAAGTTGCTTTTCTGGAATATGACAAGGGAATTTTATAACCAAGCCTTGCCACCTTTGGTAAAATGAGGTAAGTGACTCCCCTTCTTCTTTTTTGGTTGTGCTAAATGTTGTAAGGGTGACATCGTTTTTAATGTTGAAGGAAAAATGACTAATAAATTTTTTGGCTAGTTCACCCCAGGTTCTGATTCCTTGTGGAAGATGTGAGAACGAATCTAAGACTAGCCTTGTGAGACTTCATGGGAATAACCTCATCAAATAGGTGAGGTCATATGCAGCTTGCATACATGATGTGTTGAATTCACATATATGTTCCACTAGATCTCATGTCCCCTTACATATAGGTAGAGGTGGTGTCGTGAAATGCGAGGGAAAGGGTGGCATGTATAGGTTTTGATTGAATGGAAAAGGGCACAACTCTTCTACGTAGTATGTCTTCTTGTTGGTTCCCAATTTCATGTTACTCATTCATTGTTCAAGGGTTTGCATATGTTGGATCAAATACTCTGCAAGAGATGACATCACATTGTTTTGATGAGATGTCGTAATGTTGGCATTAGGGTCGTGTGTTGGATTTATATTTAGATTGATGTTTTGTGATATGAGGCCTTCATTATCATATGGGTGGGGATTGTTTTGATTTGGAATGAAGTTGGTGTTTAGGTTGGTTCCAAAGGTCACATTCACACTTGGTATGGTTTTTTCGAGTTGGGGTATAGACCGTTGATTCATGTTTAGATTTTGAAAATTGAATCCTTTGTTTGTAAATGGAGGTGTGGGTCCTTGATTGATGTTTTGATATGAAGTTATAGGTCCTTGATGTGAAGGGATGTTTCCTTGATTGACACTTTGAAGTAAGGGTGTAGGTCCTTGATTGACATTTTCAGATGAAAGTGTAGGTCCTTGAATAAGGTTTTGAAATGATTGAAGGGACCCTTGATTTGTATTTTGAAGTGATGGAATAGACTCTTGGTTGGTAGTAGACCCTTGATTGTGGTTTTGACTTGGGGTCTTGCATGAGATAATGTGCACCTTCCTAGGGTTATTTGGTGGAGGTTGGTTTAATGAAGGTGCACTTCAGAATTGAAATGAAGGTCTGTGATATGTGTTTTGGGATGTGGGTATAGAACCCTAGTTTGCATTTTGGATCAAGGGTGTGTGACCTTGGCTTATATTTTTTATCAAAGGTATAGGACCTTGGGATATGGACCCTTGATTTGTGCTTTGAAAGAGAGGATTCGTGAAAGTTCTACCCATGGTGTTTGAGGAACTACCAAATGTGAAGGTTTGACCTTGTGTAGTATCATGAGTGGGGATGTGTTTTGTAGTGGTAGTAGTCATGTGTGTGGTTGTCCCAAGGGATATTTTTGTCGTTTGTTGTGATGAGGGCATGCCAAATTGGTTTTCAATTTCTTGTTCTATGATGGTTGACACGTCATAACCTTTAGGTAACTTGGCACCCTTTTTGGCTAGTGCATAGAAAAATTTGTTCGGATTGGCACTAACAAGTTGGTCAACTATGCTTAAAATTCTTGGGTCTTGATAAGCTCTTTCAATTTCTTGAGGGCTCAATTGTTTGTTGACTACTTCAAAGTTTACGTCTTCCCAAGGGTCACTTTGTTCTCTTTGTGGTGTATTCTTTCAAGGTGTGGAGTGGTTCAACTCTATGACATTATCAAGAAGGTCACTTATGAAATCCATGCCCCTCCGTTTTGCTTTGGACCTTGTTTCAACCATGTGAGACTTTTGCAAGTTGGGGACAATGTAAAATAACAATGAGACTGTGCTATGTTTTTGGATTTTTTGGATTTTAGGGTATGAAAATGCAAGAAAAATAATGTCCAAAAGATGAGGGATACTAGATGCTAAAGTACACTAAAAGATTGATTGATGGTCGAAGTGAGTGATACGGTGAATAAATGATACTAATGCAAAGATAATGATGCTAAGGTAAAATGAACCTTTTTTTTGTATTTTTGGAGGATAAGGATGTAATCTAGATGCAAAGGAATCTTAAACAAAGGATGACAATGAGGCTAATTTGAACTTAATTTAACAATCCCAAGTACCATTGACCATGTTCAAGTAGATGATTTTGCCAAGATTTGAGCTAAGACCATGACAAAGGTTTAAGAATCAAATATGATAAAGGTGACAGTGACAAGGATTTGATAATGTGATGGATAATAGTCAATGAAAAATATGGTATGTGACCAAGAATTCTCCAAAGACTCAAAGGTTTCCTATGTTCAAAATCTTAAAGCCTAGATACAACCTGAGGATGAGGATTTAATTTGTGCAATGCAAGGGATGAAAAATGCAATCTCTAATGCAATGTATTTCTAATGAGGATGCTAAAATGATCTGGGCAGACTTGCAGGTCTTTGGTTTACCAAATAGAGGTCATTGCAAATTAGTTTTGATCAAGCCCTAGACACAGATTTCAAAAAAAATTGTTTAGCAGGAAATTGCGGCTGAATTTCTATCAGATGCATTTCACATTTGTGGCTCAGGTTGACAGATGCAGCTCTATTTCTCGGAAATGCATTTTAGAATGATAGTTACAGTTTTTAAGCTGACAATTGTGGTTCATACTGAAAATTGTGGGTCTATGTGATAGTTGCGGTTCTAGAATGGTGTTTTTGATAATTTTGATGTTTTTTAGTGGTTTTGACCTAAATTTTTTACTATTTTTGATGAGATATGAATGGAAAACACAACAAAAAATGTCAAGCAATTTGTTCAGGACTGGTTTGGTGTGAAAATGTTTGATATTTGAAAAAGACAAGCACAATCCTAAGGCTAGAAAGGACAATATTTGTTGAATTCCCACTTGGAGAAGCCGTACTTATTCTTAGAGGATGACTTAGAAGCTTAATTGCACTGGCTCCCCCTTACACGACACTCACTTCTTGGGTCAACAAAGCTTTGGGTTCTCATGAATCTCCCATGAATAACTCTTCATCTCTACTAAGAACCACGAGTATGTGGGACAGCGTCAGAGGTTCGACCTCTTGCACCAACAAATAGAAAAGGATTTTGGCAACTACACAAATGGTTTTTAGTCAATGCATCTGTTTGGGTGGGCTATACATATGACAAGATTAGCATTGTTAAGGAGGACTCCTAGCCTGTAGAGGTTACACTCTTATATGTTTTCATGCACCACACAGGCATTGAGGGAATCACATATCGGCATAAGCATTCATGGTACTTGAACTTTCCTCTAGCACCCATTTTATATATTGACTATAAGTGGCTTGGCTTTAGCCTATTAATGGTTTGGATCATTCCCTTGGGGTGAGTGCTTTTTCCCACCAAGGTAGGCCCTCTAATGGGTAAACAAAAAATTAGATGGGTCTTTCTTTTTTATCACCAAGTTTTCATAAGGTGAGAGCATAATACCTACCACCCTCAAACACTAAGACATGATGTTCTTTACCCTCTAATTAAAGCTATGCGATAAAAACAATCATTCATTTTAAGCACCAAAATGAAATGTTTTCTAATCTAAACAAGCAAAGTGGTTTCAAAATAAAAATTTTGGACATTCAAACCTACAAAACCACTTGATAGTAGTCTCAAAAGAAAATTCTTGAACAAATGAAAAATCTGCAAAAACTCCAAGTTAGCACCAAAATCTACGAACTAAACCAAAATGAAAGGAAATATTTTAACTAAAACTCAAATAAACTAAAAACTTGAGAACTCAATTTTTTTTTGCTCCATAAGGAAATAATTTTGGCAGTTCCCACCTGAGGCCACACACTATAGATAGAATATTAGAACCTGAAAAACCTTATTCTACTTGCAGGGATCAAAGGGAAAAGGAAAAAGATATTGAAACTAAAACTTTTTACCTAGCAAATCCAATTGCATCACTCCCTTCAGCAGTTGTGTTGTTGTGTTGCATTGCATGAGGATGGTTGTGTTGCATTTTCAAATTTAAATTTTCCTACCCATGGGTTCCTCCTACAGATGTGTCATTTTTGGACAATTGTGCTGCTTCTTAGTAAACGTGTCATTGTGCATAACAATTGCATCATTTCGTATTCAAAATCTACAAAAACAAGTTAAATTTGTATGAAAAAAATGCAAAAAATGTTGTTCGCATAGGGTTCACCAATGTGAGATGGGGTTTCTTAATTTTTAGCCTAGAATAGTGATAGCTAACACCTGTAGACAAATAAACCACATCAACAAGAGAATACAAAATAATGGAGAGAAATAGAAATGCAAAACATGAAATAAATTACTCCCTATATTGGTTGATTCACTTCCCTTGCTCTCCTTCTTCTTATGCAACTTTTCCCTCATATTTATGCGAATACCTCTGAAAAACCTGCAAATAGTATGCAAGAAAGTTGGAGAAGATTAGTTGTTAAGCTGAAAATGGAGGAAGAAGGTTTCTCTTCTAGACAACCTTTTGAATGGACAATCTAGATTAATCTTCTAGAAAGATTCCAAGATCAATGGTGGAGGATGCATAAGAGGGAGGTTGCAAAATGGATGGTTGAGATTGAGTCTCAGAAAAGATGTCAAGATCAATGGCCCTGAATTGATGCACCTGAAATATGTTATTCTTGGAGGAATCATGATAGGTATGATGCCTGATGGCTATGACGCCTGACAACTATGATGCTTAACAACTATGATAGCAATGAAGGCTATGACAGGGATTAATGACAAGGCATCTTTCACTAGAGGAGGATGCATAAATAAATTATTTCAAATTATTTATTCAAACATAGAGGAAAAAGACAAGTGGCAAATAAATAATTTATCTAAATTATTTATTTGGAGGAAATAAAAGATGGAGAGCTTTTAATTAAATTTATTTAATTAAATGTGAGGATGGAAATTGGAGAGAGAAGAATAAAAGGCCAAATAATTATTATTATTATCTGACTATAGAGAAATATTTAAATAAATGATGATTTATTTAATTATAAAAGAAAGGGGTATATTAGCGATGCAATTAAATAATTTTAATTGATCAGGATAGAAATGAAAAGGGAAATCAATTAAATAATTAAAAATTATTTAATTAATGGAGGAATATGGTCATACTAATTGAATAATTAAAATTATTCAATTATTGAAGGATGAAGACCAAGAAAAATGGTGCTCGCAGACTTAGGACTTTTTTAGTGTCTACATCTACATTTTTCCCCTATTTTAAATATCATTAAAATGACAATGTTTCAAAGAAAAATAAAATATAGTTGACTCAATAGAAGAAAATGGATAGAGGAATGCCCCAACATGGAGGAAAGGATGGCAGAGAAGAAAAGGAAAAATGTGGTAGGATGTGATGGAACCCTTAAATTTTTTTTGGTTCCATTCCTAGACTCTACAATTTTTAGTTACTCTCAAATGTCTGGATTTAGGATTTTTCCCACTGTTATTACCTTGGATTTTGTTATCAAAATATTTCCTTGGAAACCCTTAAGGAAAAGCCCTTGTTAATTCCCTAAATTGTTTTTGACCTTTTACTACTTGTTTCTGATCATATTAAAACATCTTATGTCATTAGAGCTCGTGGAGTAACCAGTCCATCAAGCCTAGCTTTGAGGTTCTTATATTTTATAAGGTTGAGAAATTTACCTTATTTGGCCTTTACATCCTTTGAACTTATACGCTCTAAAATCTTTTGAGGAATTTCCATATGTCATCCTAGATTGTACCCTTTCTTAGAACAACTTGCAAGCACATGCCAAATTACTTCACTTAATTCCCACTCACTATCTTTCTCCATCACTCATTGTAGATGGCTTTCTGAATAAAAACTTGCATATGTGATGAGTGATGAACACCATTTCTTTTGTTTCATGCATCATAGATAGGTTGTGAGTTTTAAGTTTTACATTAGCGATGTGCAATATGTGTGTTGCTTTCATTATCGATGGGATCTTTCTTATCACTAATTGCTTATGGGTTTCATGATGGGAATTAGCAATGTGGGATGGCCCTCGGTGCTCTTTGTATCTTCTCCTATCGCTCATCATAGATTCATTCCAAGCTTTGAGTTTCAAATTAGCAATGAGTGATGACCTTAAGGATCTTTGAATTTCTTTCCATCGCTCATTGCAGATAGCTGTGCGATTATTTTGTTCAAATTTGCAATGAGTAATGGAGTGTTTTGTTCAATTTTTTTTTCATTGATTTTAATTGCTCTTGTGAGGGATGTCTTTGGTGCCTTTGATTTTCACACAGGAGCATGTGGCTTGATCTAGTTCCATCGCTAGTTTTCATCCATCACTGATATGGTCTAGAATTTCAAACACAAATCAATGACACATGTGTGAGGTGAAGATTTCCAAAAAAGGACAGTGATCCAATGGTCGATATTTCATCTCAACTATGCTTACATTGTTGATTGAACTCTAGAAAGATGGGAAAAATCCACAACACATGATGGGATGTTTTAGGGAATATTCTTTTCAAATGTTGGGTCTTTGCACTTTGTAGATATAAATGAGAACGGAACGGATCGAGTTAGCAATGCATGTTGATTGTCAAATCGAAGATGACTAATAAAGATTAAAGGTAGATGTGCAAACTTTTTGAGGTGGTATCACCATTTTGTAGGAACAAGTTGTAAAAGCTAGAAACAATGCTCAAGGTTGCCATTAATGGACTTTTAAGTCCTCAAAGATTGATAGTCTAGATTCAAAGTTGAGTGGCTAAGTTGCCAACTCACTCGCACAAGGATCTCCTCAATCATTAATTGCTACACCCTCCAAATTGTCTACTTAATGTGGATTTCCTGCCATTTGATCTCACCATTTGCAGTCTTTGGAAATTGAGAAGTATGATCCATAGAGGAAGTGTGCTAGTGTTGAGTTTTCAATTGCAGTTAAGTATTGATGTTTTTATTTTGGGCAAGTTGGTTTTTTCATTTGAGATCTATTTAATTCATGCATTAGTTTGTCTAGGAGTTTCATATTTATAGGGCTAGTTGGAGTTGTCTGGGTTTGTGGGTTTTCTTTTCTGCTGCAAGTTTAATTTAGGAGCTCAAAGTTGGTTAGTTTCCTCACAATTTAGATTTTCTAGCTTTTACCCTGTGTCCTACAAAAATGAGTAAGTTGGGTGTTTCAATTCAACCAACTAGGAGGTCTAGATGACTCAATGTGTTTGAGTGTCAAGAGGACATATTTGTGGTTGAGCAAGAAGTCCCTGGGACTTTTGTAGCTCGAAAGGGTAGAAAGAATGCTCATGATCAAAAGAAGAAGGTTGTTAAAAGCATCTATAATTTAAGAAGCAAGACTTTTAGAAGAATTGGTAAAAAAGAAACCAAATGATCCTGAGAAGAAGGAAAAGAAAATAAGCAAGTATCATAAGGCCTACTTGGGGAGACATAGTTCTCCCATTGTGGTTTCTAATAACGCTTCGAGTGGTGAAGGTGATAATGACCTGAAATACGGCCATTACCTTCTTTCTCTCGTGGTGTATGAAGACTCTAACGAGGAAAGAGTGATGGTTCTCTGGTTGCATCACAAACTAGGAGTTGACGAGCATACTCGGATGTTGGCAACTCAAAGTAGCATCTCTACCCTGTTTTTGTTTTTTTATGACACCATCACCACTCCATCAAGATCGTCCTTCTCAACTTATGTGTGGTTTTTTCTCTTGTGTGTACGTGGAGGTCTTCTAGCTGGTATAATGGATAATCTTTTTTCTCAATGTGGATGTGAAGTTTGTAGGCTGATGTAAAGACTATAGATGCCTTTTGGTGGGCTAGTTCTTCTTCTACAACAAATTGTTTGAGGTTTTGGTTTTTTCTTTCCTCTACTCTGCAAATGATTACATGTAATTTCCTAGGGAATATTTCAAATTTTGGTGAAATTAGTTTTCAAATAAAATGAAATGTAACTATAATTCATATTGTTGCTTGTTGCTCCCTTGTTCTATAAAAGGGATTTCAATGTTGATTACAGGGGTTCAATTTTTCATTCTTGAAATGGTCTAAATGTGAAGACTAAGCTCATTATAGAGCAAAATGTAGATAAATGCACAAATAAACAGGTTAATGGCGAGTCTAGAGTATGATTCATTTTGTAATAATCTCAAATCATTTTATAGTAGCAACAACTATAAATGAAAATACTAGTTTCTAAATACATTCTCTCCAATGTAATTTCCTTCCTTATTATCAATGAAATGGTTAATGATCTATTTTCATTTGTCTTCAATTGTTTTAATTGAATGGTTTATTTCATTTATTTTTTAATTCAAGGAATTGATTAAATGCTAAAGTGAGGTCACAAGTTTGTAAGGAAAAATCATAGGATTAATAAGTAGTTGTGTAAATTAGACGTAGTGAGTTGAATGTTGTAATGCAACTTGTCAATAGTCCAATCACTTGCTAGTTGAAATTGCTAAAGTATTACTGGTTGTTATAAGTATGACTCCATTATCACAACATGAGGCACTGGTATCTTTATTTGGTTATTCTGAAGACAAATGAGTTAGTTGTGCATTTGACCTAGGGCTTGAAATAAGAATGAAATCGTTTAAAAACTTTCAATTATACTATGACCATCTGGAGATCTATGTTATTCCTTGCAATAGATGGTAATTTGTTTAAAGGTCAGCCAAACCCCTAACAAACATTGTCTTTTTGCACTTTTAAAAGGAATTCATCTTTGTAGAAATGTTCTTGATCAAATGATTATCTTATGAGCATAAATGGGATTACCCTCCCAGGTTTCACAAATCCCAAAGAGTAGAAGGGCCTTAGAATGCTTACTTGTGTGTTGGCCAATCCTTACCCTTGCTAATAATTGAATTCTGACAGATTCATAGGTAGGGGATAATAGTAAGTTTGGTTTGTAAAAATATAACCAACAAAAATGGTGACTCCATTGGGGAGAACTTGTGGAAAGTTCTAGGACTTTCAAAAGGAGAGTTCTTTCAAAAGGGTTCAATGGTGTCTTGATGTCCTATGAAAAGGATTCCTTGATGAAACACCCCTTTGCGAAAGTCTTTTTCAAAATATTTTTTTGGTGTCTTACAATTTGTGTCTTAGATCTGATATTTGACATCTTGTGTCTTGATGTCTAGATGCCTTATATCTTGGTATCTAGCTTGGAAGCAACTTGACTAGACCTATCTTTTATGTGGTCATCCTACAACACAGTTTGCAACAACCACAAGCTTATATGTTTTCCTTATGGACTCTATCCATACTATTCATACCTATTAGTATCATCTTATATTTGATAATATTGTGTCTTATTGTGTCTTAAATGATTGTGTCTTATATTTTTTAGTTTTTCACCAAACATGTTTGTGGTGAGATTGTAGCTTAGGATTTGCAGGATCGAAGATTCATGTTCTCTTCACATTCTGGTGAAGCCCCTTACACACAAGTATACTAGACTAAAGGATTTCTTCCTCTCCTTTTTGGTATATTATCTTCAATCTCTTTCTACTTTTGCTCACATGTGCACTAACACATATGCTCGCATAGGGGTAAAATTTTGAGGCATAAAATTGTACCCCAGTGTAATTTCCCACAATATACCCTTAATTTAGCCTTATAACATTGTTAATGCCAAAATATTCCACCTAAAACCTTTTGTCTTATTTGTGCTTTGGCGTTTTTCATTGGAGGGAATTTGATCAAGGATTCTTTCACACTGCACAAACATCTACGTGCAAGATGGATGTCCCTAACAAATTCTCAGGTCATTAGATGTTGAGGCATTATATGGATCATGGCATCCACAAGTTGTAACATCTCTTATGAATACAAACCTTCTTGAAAATGTCCCTTTTGCTTCCATATTCTCATTTTAAGCTCATTTCTTCCATTCCATTCACTGTCTCTCTCAATCTATCACATTATCACTTCATTCTTGCAACTCCATTTTACTTTCTCCATTCTTTTCTTGTAGGTTTCAAGCTATTGTCACTATGTTCTTGCACATCCATCTTGCACCTATGAAGCTACCCTCATTTCTTTCAACTTCTCAAGCTTTCCAAAGGGGGTAATGCTTTATTGTTGCCATTTCATTGCATTATCAATATTATAGATAGCATATAGATTGTCTTTACTCTATACACATTGTGTCTATTTCCTTTCTCTACAATTTTATCTCTTTTGTGGTCTATTGGCTATCTGTGGAGGTGTAAACACCAATGCGGGGGTTTGACTAAGGAAAACTCCAAAACACAACCCCAACATTTTCCCATTGCAATGTGTGTAGGTACTTTGTTTACATAGAGCTTGTAGGAGGCTAGAACAATTGTAAGT
The DNA here is from genome assembly GCA_007258455.2 of Sequoia sempervirens. Taxonomy (NCBI): domain Eukaryota; kingdom Viridiplantae; phylum Streptophyta; class Pinopsida; order Cupressales; family Cupressaceae; genus Sequoia; species Sequoia sempervirens. The sequence continues at coordinate 603,490,590 of VDFB02271358.1, forward strand.
TATATTTATACTACCCTTGCTCATAATTTTGTTATAACTAATTTTTCTTTCAAGTTAATATAGTATTTTTCTTGTTGTAGTTAGTTTATTTTATGCATTTTTAGCATTCTATATTTTTGTTAAAACTATCAAATTAAGGTTTTTGGATCATTAGTACAGGTCCTATGAGTTTTACATTGTAGACTATGTTCTCAGTCCATACGAGATGCTAGTGCATCCCTGAGATGACATCACGTTGTATTGTCATTCGAGTCTCATGCAAACATCCTCTAGCCCAAAGCTAGTCAGCCAATAGTCTAAGAACCTTGTGGTTTGTTCACCTAACTCCCAAAATCCTCCATTCTTGAAAAACCCCAAAAACATAAACTAGTTTTTTTCTTTGTTTTTCAACCTATCCCTTTACTTTTGTCATTGAGGTGACCAAAGACAATTCACTCCCTTTAGACCCCTCCCTCACAAATATATTATATTATTATATATAATATTATATTTATATACTATAACATATACTATTTATATTAAATATAATGTGTATTATAATAATATTAATATGTCCTAGTATATATTAAAGCTATCATATATTATATTATATATATTAATATTTCTAAGTAAAAGAAACATATATCTATTTTTTATGTTAAAGAAACAAATATCTATTTGTTAACTTTAATAAACAAATATTCGTTTATATTGGATATCCATTAATAATGAATATCCATTTCTACTGACATTTTTTTTCCTTGGGATTGCTTTGGGATTTGGCTTGGGGGTGTCCAACCTGAAATGTCAACTACCCCAACGTGTTTAAAGGGGTTGTAATGGTTTTTTGAACTTCACCCTTCGTGTTGATGACCTTTTTTTCATTTAAATTTGATGAAATGAAAATGGTTTATTCAGTAAATTGGTAGTATTCTACCAATATAAGATATGCTTTATTTTGAATTTAATAGATAATTATTATTGATTTTATACATGCATTATGTGTAAAGTCTTGATTGATAGGCTAATTGATAGTACTCTTCCCATTCCTTCCTCATTTTACCATTGACAATACTCTTCCCTCTATTCTCCATGTTTTTGTATTTACCCTTACCCCCATATCTAGAGGAGACCATCAAGAAATTAGAGTGAAAATAAAGAAAAAAACTCCACTAAGAAGCTTTCTTCATTGAAGCCAAAAGAATCTTCTTTGAAAACATAACACTCAACTTCAATGCTAATATGCCTCTACATGATCTCACATGTATGTTTCAAAATGATGAATAACCAACTTACTAGCTTGTCCCTTACCATTCCCTTAATTAAGTGTATCAGTTATATTTGTAAATATGTCTTGCTAATTTTCTTTATAGTAAAAACAATCAATATGCCACCTTTTCAATAGTTATCATGATACCACCTTCATACTGCTCCAAGACCCTTATCCCTTCAAATAAAAAATATTAAATTATAACATTCTTTTACAAACGAATTATTATTATATTAATATAATTATTTAATGTGATAAGTAATGGCTAAAATATTAATTATACTTATTATTACTAGAGAGTAATTATATATTAATTATTTACTATATTATAAAGAGTAATACCTAAAATTTAAGAACACTAAAAAAAAATTGGTAGGGTCTAGGTATTAAGCCCAGTCTCCGACGACTAGCCAACACAATTGTTTTTGTCTTTCCTAATTCACGTCGCACATTGCCTAGTCAGTTAATAAGACAATGTGAGATTGCAATTTCCACATTCACAGGACTGTCGAAAACATCAGATTTGACTGGCAGATTTGATACATCAGAACAAAAGCCAGGATACTTCTTGAAATCCAAGAGTAGTTGCTGGTGGGGAAGCGTACAAATTATTTTTCCTCTCACAGAATAACCAATTACGAAGACTCTGAGATTAGATTGTAGAAAATATGACTCGATTATTGACAAAATGGCACATTGAAAGGACTCGTCGAAAGGAAGCTTTGCGTAATGGATTATCACCATTCAAAGAAGATTCTTAGATTGGCTTGGAATAGATTTGGAGGTTGTTTTCCACCGTGTATGACTAACCTTAAGCCAACCTCGAACACGGCAGTTGAAATCAAAGACTAGTTCTGGGTGGGGAACGTACTAATTATTTCCCCACTCACAGAGTAATCAATTCTCAAGATAAGAGTGTAAGAAAATATGACTCGATTATCGACAAAATGGCACACTGAAAGGACTCGTCGATAAGGACCATTCAAAGAAGACTCTTAGCTTGGCTTGGAATAGATTTGGAGGCTGTTTTCCACCGTGTATGACTAACCTTAAGCGGAAAATGATTTGCGCCCTATACCCCCCATATTTCATAGTCTCGGAAATTGATTAGTCTGTAGGGTGACGTGAGAGCGAAAATAGTTTGCAACCTTCCCAACCCGGGACTAGGGGAGAAGACCCAATAGCCACCTTCTATTGAATAACCACCACCTCCATGTTCACTTAACCCCCCCAAAAAAAATTCACTTTGATCCATTAAAAAACTTTATGTTATTGAATAACTAATTACAAAAACACCAATAGCCACTCATTAAGTGCTAAAGTGACTGATTTAAGTGGATTTTAAGTGCTAAAAGAGCTATAATTGATTGAAATTATAGTGAGCGGCTACTGGGACAGCCCTCTAAAAGGTGACTTTTTTACCTCCGCGCGCATATCCAATGCCCCCGCACTCAATCGAATTGCCCTAAGCTGAAACCTTAGTTATAAGCACTTAACTCATGTGCGAAAAAAACCCATAATTTTTTTTCCGATTTGACATACGGTTTGAATTCTACGGTTGTGCGAAGTTAGCCTTGGCGGCTACTGGGTCTTCTCCCCTAGTCCTCAATTTCAATAAGTATTCTTGATATTGTTCATTGAATTCAGCATGAAAGGGAACAGTGGACACGAGCCCATTACCGTCTGTCACAATTAAAGGCTCAGTGCATCACACTTGTTACCTATTAAATAGTTGTCTAATCTAAAGATATTATTAAGGAATAAAAATTTCTCAAGCTTAACCCTAGCTAAGTAAATGAAGTGCATAAGATGTGGGTCTGCATATATTAGGAAATAGAACTAGCAATCGCACATTGGTGTGTAATGGGTACATCAAAGAGTTGTGGAATGTCAATTAGAGAAAATTTTTGTTTAATTTTTTGCATACATTTGTATTTTAATTGAGGTCAATTGGTAGACCATTTAACAAATGATGTTGCTTATGCAACAAAGCTCTAAATTGAGAAGTGATAGCTTCAAATCAACTATGCATCCATGTACATGGATTGAAACATGACTAAGACAAAACCTCAAAATCAAAAAGATAATCATCATATTTTTCTTGCTTGGCAAATTGTAGTCATTGGACAATGACAAGGGTTTTTATACATCTTGGATTTGAATAGACTAATATGCTTAATTATCAAATCCAAGGCATGTCCTTGGCTATTTATATTAAACTTCCAACTAGTAGTTATCCTAAAAAAAATTAATCATTATTATTGACATACAATCTACTCCTAATTACTTGAAAGAAAATAGACTAACTGTAATTGACTAAAAAGTATATTCATTCCTTCTAACTATTGTCTAAAATTTAATTAATCTAATGAAATCATAAATTATAACAGAAAATAACTATTTTGAAAAATAAATAAATCTAATAAATTCACAAACTACAATGAAAAATGTTATTTTTAATAAAGAATCTAATACTTAAGAAATACCAATCCCTATCCATTAGCTAGAGTGGGCCCTTGCTTCACCTCCAAAGAGAGACCAATTAATTGTAAGTAGTCAAAAAATAGATGAACTCCTTTGTTTTATTTCATATCCTGAACAAAAAAAATATAGGCTTATTTTAAAAATAACAATTTTTTTCTCTTCTTTATTTCAACCCAAAAACCTCAATATTCTACTTATATATCACTATTATATCTCTCTCTCGGTATGTATGTATGTATTCTTGTATGTATGTGTGTATGTCTGTCTATATGTATGTATATAATAGATATTTCCTAATTAATAGATATGGATATTGTTATTATGTCTTAACTATGATTCTCTACAAAGACAAATAATTTATTCATTTAGTCTAACAATTGCACATCTGCTAACTATAAGGTAATTCATACAATGCCCTCAAGAGACACATGTAGTGGAATTGGTTATGTAGCTCATTAATATAAACTACATCTTTAGGGGTTATTTGTAGTTTAGAGATAGTGGGAGTTGGCTTTAGTGGAGAATAGGAAATGTAGAACAAAAGATGGTAAGATGTCTCTAGATTCATTGCATGGAACTAATACTTAGTGTTTCCCTCCATCCCCAATAGATCCATCAACTCAAGAGTGAATAATAGTTAGTTTATTTATAGAATTCTAGAGTGTTCATTGAGGATGGAAGAATATTTGGTATCCTTTCAAAATATCTTTATATGATCTAATGTTAGGATCTAGGACTGTTGAAAGTAAATAATAAATTTTAGAATGATTGAACTGAAGGTCTTTAAAACATAATTACATAATTTAAAATGCTTAAACAAACAAAGCAATAATAAAGTGATGAATAGAATAGAAGAGAGAAGACAAAACAAAGTTGATAATGGAGTTTGCCAAGATGGCTACGTCTCCGGGTCCCTCTCCAACAAAGTGACCGATCCTTGATTATGTTCTAGAAAAAAGTTTAGAAGGCTCCAACTGTTACAGAGTCTCCTCATGTTTCCTTGGATGATAATGAATTACAAAAGTCCTTTTCTCTTAATTATAACAAGCTAGAATTCAAGCTCCCAATGCACAAAATCAAACAATTCACTATCCTAACTCTCCAAGAAAATTCTCTTTCAATTCACTCTTACAAAGCAAATTCTTTCACAAAAAAAAATCACCACTTGGATGCCAACTCTCCCATTCTCGCCTCTTTTTATACATGAAAATTACTCAATATGGTTACTAACCATATGATTTGAAAAAACTACCCTATCTCCCATATTTTCCCAATTACAACAATAAATCCCCCTTTTACAACATATAATCTTTGAAAATAATCCTACCCCTTTAAATTTATTGCCCTTATAATTTTGGGCTTTACAATATAATCCTTGGGAAAGAAAAAGGACCTCTTAAAAATCTCAAAAAAATCCTTAATATCTTTTAAAATATCTTAAAATATTTTTTTTAGCCCTTATTATATCATAAAACGGGCTTGATAATTTAAAAAGGATTAGTTTTATTAATAAGGGTTAAGTCTTTTAAATTTAGGAGAATTAAATCTTATTTAAAGATTTATATATACAGAGCGGTTTTCCTTTTATCATGGAGAAAGGTAAGGCAAGAGGATTTTAAGGCATGGGTTAAGGGATCAAATCCCACTAAATCCTTATTTTAATTTTTCAAACCATACGTTTTTTTTTTCTTTTAATAATTATGGTTTAATCCATATTTATGCCACATCATCGATGTATTGCTATGTCATCATCTGCCACGTCACATGTTGACATCATCATTTTGATAGTTATTCAACCCTTAAACTTTGACTTGGCGTAACTTTGGCATACGAGCTCCTTTTTTGCCCGTTCAAGTTGTGTTGGGTTCCATTTTTTGAGCTCTTCAATATGGAGCTAAAATTTGGAGCATGCAGAACACTTCAATTTCTAATGACAAGTATCCACCTAGATCATTATAGCCTTATTACAATAAAAATATATTCTTCTACACAACCAAAAGTTAGTTCAAGACAACTACTTGAAACTCTTTATACTAGAAATTACTTTAAGCATTACACTTATAATTTAACATAATTAAGTAATAACAATTTATACAAAAAAATTGGGTGAAGTGGGACTTGGGAAAGGAAAATAAGGTACATTTGCAAAATTGGATTAGTATTTCCTAAAGTTCAGCAAAACCAACTTTATGTAAATAAATGAATCTAAGATCCTTGATATTATTGCAAGACAATCAAGAATAAGTATAATTGAATGATAGCGGTTGAATGTAGAATTTGTGAACTTTGGCACATACTCAAAGCTCGTTAAATAACCTAATCTTGCAATAGATTAGATCACTATGATGCATCAAAAATATCAATGAGTGTGTTAATGGTGATTGAGATTTCAATGCTTTGAATAACCTTAGTTATATCAAAGTGGCATAGAAGAAGCCAATTGTATCATTGAAAGGGTTGAGGATTGGGAATTGTAAATTCTCGAGACTAATTTAGCATCTTGGTAACTCTAGAAAGATATTGTCTAGTGGAGAATAAATTCTTTGGCATCCCAATTTATAATTTCTTGAGGAAAAAAAATCTTGGTAAAGGTGAGCTATAATGTCCCCTCTTCAAATGATCAAGCCCATATTCTTTTTTTTTCAATTCCAGAACCTTGTCTATGACCTATGAACATGGGATGATTTGGTGTATAAATGTGGTGCCATACATGTATTTTCTAGTATAGAACATATAATAAAAAATAAATAAATCATAAGAAAACTATAATTAAATGTTATATCAACCAAGGGGCATTTGAAGAGGCATTTCTTTTGGATGAAAGCTCTATTTAAGATAGTCCAAGCAAGGAGACATCATTTAGAAAATATTTTATATGTGATTATTACTCGTTACAGAGCAAGAATTATGGCTCAGCCAACTTGAACCTTCTAGGCTAGAAATTAGATGACAAAAACTACCTAATTTCATTACCGATTAAGTGAATGTAAACACTCAATTCTAGTAGATTTAGAGACATTTCAAAGGAATTATATTAAAGATAAATTACTAACCAAAAGGATTGTGTTACCAACTGTCAAAAAGAGATGATTTGGTCATTCTAAACAAATTTTAGAGTATTAAATTGGATTTACAAAATTAATTATTAGTAGAAATTTTTGAATCATGAGGATTTTATATTTATACTCATTTTACAAGCTACTATAATTATGAGTTATGTTTTATTATATTAAAAGAAAATAATAAAGATAAAGTGGGATATTAAATGATGATTATATTTTACAAATTACAAGAACCAATGTTGGCATAGACACACAACCAATGAATAATTTGATCATAGTATTCATCGGTTTACCACAAATGATATGCATAGTCATAACAAAAGAAAATTGTATTCACTGCAACAACCTATTAAGCATAGCATTAAAAGAAAAATAGGAAATGTTAGTACACTGAAAGGAGGTCAAAATAATGAACTTCATGTGGGGTTGTTACTTGCTAAGGATGCAAGGGCCATGTTAACTTCAATATTTGGATAGAATGAGTCTTGTAAATGGAGCTCTAGGGTATATTTAAAATATAATATACAAAGCGTGGAAGTGCACTATGAAAACCAATGATATAATTTTTGGTTGAGTTTGATAGTTACTTATATGCCATTAGAAGATCAAACTCCATGCAAAATTCTAATTACAATACAAAGGGATTACACAATTCAAAGACGATTAGAATTGGCTTGGGCATTAAAAATACACAAATCACAATGTTTGACTCTTTCAAAAGATACTACTGGCATAGTACAAAACGAAAGAATATGGTTGATATTGTGGATATATCTTGTATAAAGTCCTTACAACGTCTAATAGTAATGCCACCATTTACATATGACCACTATGAAAAGATAGAAAAAGGAAAAACAACTAGCCAACCAACAAGCTAAGAAACAAAGATAAACTTCTTAAGAAATAAATGATGTGATGCACTTCTTTCAAATTTGTTTCAAAAAATATGAAATAATACACTATTTTTTAATTTTGATCTAAAATATATGACACATTTTCATGATTATTAAAATATTTTTTATTTTTCATTTTATCTTTTGTAAATTTATTATTTTATTATTATTCAAATAAAAATTGATTGAATCATTAAAATAATATTATTTATTTATTACAACTACAAATATTACAACATACTTATCTTAAAAAAAATCAAACCCTTATATCCTCAAACAACAAACTTTATTTATTGACTTTTAAAAAAAAAGTCACCTCTACACGAATCATTCATATATTAAGTTGTAAGTTTGCGCGCGATAATGAAGATAAAAATAAAGTTAAGAGGAGCGTAGGTCTGAGGAGGGAGACGTATGCCAGATGACGAAGAAAAGTCCTTCCTCGCTTCGAACACACGGCCGAGAAGAGTCGCACGTTAAAAAGTCCGCAAATCAGACTCGAACTTACCAATATTCTTCATAAGGGCAGTGCTATAAAGCTCTGCTGAATCATCCACAACCCTTACTCCATTCGACCTCAACAGCTTTGCCTTTGTATACAATCATGTCTCCCTTTTCATTCTGCATGGCCATCATTATAATGTTGCACTTTCATTTCTCATTTGTTTGCGCATGCCGAGATGATGAAAGAAGTTACCTTCTCGACTTTAGAGGTGGCCTCAATGATTCCTCTGGCCGATTAAGGTCGTGGCAGCAATTCAACTGTTGCCAATGGGAGGGTGTCACTTGTGACTATCATTCCGGTCATGTTGTTGCCCTCGACCTGAAAAACCGTAAATTTGACCAAAGCCGATACTGGGAGGGGGTAGATAAATCTCGTTTGATTGGGAAGATCCATCCGTCTCTGTTCAACCTGCAGCATCTCCAATATCTGGATTTGAGCTGGAATGACTTCGGTGGTGCTGCCATACCTCCTCAGTTGGTAAAATTCCACGGGCTTAGTTTCCTTAGCTTGGCAGGTGCTAATTTTGGAGTTGAGATCCCTCCCGAGTTGGGCAATATTACAATCTTGCACCACCTGAATTTGAGCTGGAATGACTTCAATGGTACTGCCATACCTTCTCAATTGGCTAAACTCCAGAGGCTTACTTTCCTTAGCTTCACAGATGCTGGAATTGGAGGCAAGATTCCTCTGGAATTGGGTAACATTACAACCTTGCGCCACCTGGATTTGAGCGAGAATGACTTCAATGGTACTACTATACCTCCTCAGTTGGCAAAACTCCAGAGGCTTACTTTCCTTAACCTTGCAGATGCTGAATTTGGAGGTGAGATCCCTATGGAGTTGGGTAATATTACAGTGTTGCGGAAGCTGGATTTGAGCGAGAATGACTTGGAGAGTAGGAGGTTTGGAGGGTTGATACGAAATCTGAGAAACTTGGAATACGTGGCAATGAGCCTGGTGAATCTGTCAACGGCATCTGAGGATTGGAGTAATGCCCTTAGCAGCCTGTCTAATCTCAGGGAGATTTACCTTTATAGCTGTGGACTTTCAGGTAATATACCTTCTCTCCTAAATCTCACTCACTTATCCTATCTCGATCTTTCATATAATTCATTTTATTTCCCATTGCCTGCTTGGTTTCAAAATGTCTCGTCCTTGGTTTCCCTTGATCTGTCTTTCTGTGGTCTCAATGGTTCCATCCCTTCAAACTTCCTACACCGTTCAAGCCTAAGCAATCTTTACTTGTCAGGTAATGGCTATCTAGGAGGAGTGATTCCTCCCTCCATTGCAAATTTTTCAATGCTTGAGAGTTTGTTCCTCTCATCCAATAATTTAACAGGGGATTTACAACCGTTTGAATCATTCATTGGTAGGCTTTATTCCCTTAGATATCTGGATGTCAGTTACAACCAATTGTGTGGAACAATTCCACATACCATTTCAGAGCTTTCTTCCCTTAGATATATGTACCTCAATAATAACCAATTGTATGGAACAATTCCATATACCATTTCAAATCTTTCTTCCCTCGTATATCTGGACCTTAGTAACAACCAATTGTATGGAACAATTCCAGATACCATTTCAAAGCTTTCTTCGCTCATAAACCTGGACCTCAGTAAGAACCAATTGTCCGGAACAATTCCACATACCATTTCAAAGTTTCTCCGATTAAAAATGTTGTTACTCGGCTCCAACAATTTAACCGGCAGCATTTCTCCTTTCGTATTGGAAATACCTCACCTCAAAGAAGTGGACTTTTCTGAAAATCAGCTTACACTTAATATCTCTTCAAATTGGATTCCGCAATTTGCCCAACTGGAGTATGTGGGGTTAAGGTCTTGTAAACTTCAAGGGGAGATTCCTTCTTTTTTGTCTACTCAATTCTCATTAATGGATTTGGACCTGTCACATAATAACATTGTGGGAAATATTCCTACCTGGTTGTGGGATCTTCCCAATCTTCGGAGGCTCAATCTTTCAAATAACCGACTGGAAGGTTCTCTGCCCCCTGTTATTTCCAAGTCTATGCTCATTGTAGACTTACATAACAATAGCTTACATGGCTCTATTCCAGATTGTAGTGGATGGTTTTTAGACATGTCAGAGAACAAGTTCACAGGTTCTATTCCATGCTCTATATGCTCTTCCTCTAACCAATTGATGTTTTTGGACTTGTCAAAGAACGGGCTAAGTGATGTCATTCCTACAAATCTGGTGAGATGTTCTTATCTGCAAGTCTTGAATTTGGCTCAAAATTATTTGGAAGGTGAGATGCCAGAAGAGCTAGGAAATCTTACTGTACTTGAGACACTAAATCTCAATGAAAACAAATTGCAAGGTGGTATCCCTCCTTCTATTGCAAATTGTACAAAAATCCGAGTATTTGATATAGGAAATAACAGAATTCAGGGAAGCATCCCAGTTTGGATAGGAAAGCTGGTAGAGTTACGAATTCTCAGCTTGGCTTTTAATAGGTTTCAAGGCACTTTTCCGCCGATGTTGCTTAGGCTCCGGAATCTTCAAATTCTAGATTTATCTCATAATAATTTATCAGGTCTTATTCCTGAGAGTATGTGGAAGTTGAATGCTATGGTGAATCAGTCACAAAGTGGCGAAATAGAGATGAGCTTGGGTGATGGGAGTTATGGAATTGGTGTTGGTCCCTCTTTCCGCATAATGTTCGTGAATCAAGTAACACTTTGGATTAAAGGGCGATCAACTCCATACCGTAAGATTATCAGTGCCTTCAAGTTCATGGATCTTTCACACAACAAGTTGTCAGGAAATATTCCCAAGGAAATCGGAGAGCTGAAGGGTTTAATTGCTCTCAACATTTCAAACAACAATCTGAGCGGCAGCATTCCTAACTCTTTGGGAGGTATGGCTCACCTGGAGTCTCTGGATCTTTCAGGAAACATGCTTTCAGGAAAAATTCCAGCAGATCTTTTAAATCTCACATTCCTTTCTGTTTTGAATCTTTCCTACAACAACCTTTTTGGGTTCATACCTCAGGGGAAGCAGTTTGCAACCTTTGAGGCTTCTTCTTATCTCGGGAACCCCAATCTTCATGGGCCTCCCTTGGAAAATGGAACACTCAGAACTCGTCCTGATGAAAGAGGCAACCAAGTACAATCAAACAGCACAGGAATTACAAACAAAGATGTAGATGCAGATGAAATGGATCGATGGTGGGCAGTGTCAGTGGGATTATGTTTTGGGGTAGGATTTGCCACCATAATTGCAGTGTTGTGCTTTCACCTAAAATGGAGATACAAATGTTTTGCTTTGCAGGATGGTTTTATCCAATATCTTTTTGAACGTTGAATCCGTGAAGGTCAAATGTTGAGCAGAGGATGTAGAGATCCTTCCTATGATGAATAGGTTATAGTAAGTCTTATGCTAATAATGACATATTTGTTATTCATGATATTCACCCATAAATATTATTGTTTATATGTTACAGTCGAGGTGTTAAAAAGTGACGTCCAAGTGAAAGGGGGTTCATCTCTTTATTATCAGGATGTAAAGTTAGTCGATAATTTAAGGGCATATGTTTTGGGTAATATTTATTATAATTTATTTATTTTATATTATATTTTAAAATTTAAACTAAAAATATTAATTTGTGTGATTATGATAATTGTATTTTTATTTTAAAAGAAATTTAATGTTTTTTTTTTGGTGTTTAAATTATAATAATGTGTTTCCTATCTATGTATAATGTGAAATAATATTTATATTATTAATTTTTATTACTTTTTTTTTTTATAATAAAATAAGTTCACATTATTAATATATATTTTATTTGTTATTTGATTTTAGATATTTTATTAAGTTTTGGTGTTCTTATTTATGATATAATTTTTTTTAAATAAGAATCTTGATTTTATTATTTTATAATCATATCTGTGTGTTAAAATATGTTTTTTTTTCTTACTTGTATTGGTTTATTGTGATAATTTGTTTATTTGTTATTTCTAAAATAATCAATTTATTTTTATATTTATAAATAATGAATTGTTGATTATATGTACAATTTTGTCTCTACTTAATATAATATTTTTTTATGTTTTCAAAAACATTGTATCTATGTTATGGTATGACTCTTCAAATCATTTAAAATAGAAACAAAAAATGAGTGAGGCAATTAGATATAATATATCATTATTTTAAATTACACAACAAATAGCTTACAAGAAATCTTCTTGAAATTCCATCCACACAAACCAATTTATTGTGAACACTTTTAATTCTAAAATTGATCTTTTCTCAAAGATTAAAATTGCAAAAAAAAATTAAGTGGGCTTGAAACCTAAATTCCTTCTTGTCAGTGTAACATACACCATTATTGCAGCCCAATCCTTAGCCTTTGTAACAGATCCCTATTTTGTAACCGCTACATCTCCAATTGTAATGGGAGCATCTTTCATGTAACAGATGTTTTTTCATCTCACTTTGGTGGGTGTTAGGAGCAAGATCTCTTCTTGAGAGGAATGGTTAATGGATATGTATAATGCAATGCACAAAGCTATAACTATATGGTGTGTATGTGTAAAAAAAAAGAATTAATAAAAGGAGAATCCCCTACTAGAAAGTGGAAGTAGCCATTATTGGGCAAACCACTATAAAACCCTGTGTCTTTTTGTTTTGAGATTTTTGATTTTTCAATTTGTTTTTATTTTCTATAATTTTTTTAATTTGTTTTGCTCAAATTTATCAACAATTTGTATTAGAGCTTTAGTGAAGAAGCTCAGTGCTAAAGTGGTTGTTTGGAAATCAGTGAAGAATTTCCAAAAGTATGGACGACGTAGGAAAATGGAAGATTGAGAAGGTTGCAGGCCAAAACTTTGGATTGTGGAAGGTTCAAATGGAATCGTTGTTGATCAACCAGGATCTCTCACTTGCACTGGCAGGGAAAGATAACAAACTGAGTGCAATGAAAGATGAAGAGTTGGAGAATTTGGATAAGAAAGCAAGGGAAACTATTTTTCTTTCACTGTCGAGTAACATTTTATTCAATGTTTCAGCGGAGAAGACATCAAAAGGGTTGTGGGATAAACTTTCTTCAATGTACGAGATGGCTTCGGCATCAAACAAGGTATTCATCATGAAGAAATTATATAATTTAAAAATGAGAGGTGGGATTATGTCAAATCACTGTAATGAATTCAATACTTTGATCACCCAATTGATTTCAATGGGTATTAATTTAGATGACGAGATTAAGGAAATAGTATTGTTATGTTATTTATCAAATAGTTGGGAAGGTGCACGGTGATGGTAGTTAGCACTTCGGTGACTGCCAAAAGTAAATTAAAATTTGATGATGTTGAAGCCACTCTTCTCAGTGAAGACATGAGGAGGAAAAATCAAGAGCCCCTAGTGATGCTTTAATTGTTGTAAGTACGGACAATAGAGGAAGGAGTCAAGTAAAGGAAGAAATAATGACAAAGGAAGATTGAAGTCCAAGGGAAGAAATGGAGAATGGTGGTTTTGTGGAAAGCAAGGTCACATAAAAAGAATTGTTGGAACTACAAAAAGGCACAGTAAAAGGTGATCAATGACGAAGCCAACACATCATACCAAGAAGATGGGGTGTTCTTATTTTAACCAAAGAAGAAATTCCAATTAATGGTTGGGTGCTTGATTCAAGTTCATTGTTTCATGTCACTCCATGCAAGGAGCATTTCAAGAATCTACAAATTGGTGACTTTGGAAAGGTTTACGTTTTTCTTGGTAATAATGAGTCTTATGACATTGGAAAAGGGGATATTTCATTAAAAATGGAAAATGGATATACTTGGTTGTTATGTGATGTTAGATTTTGAACCATAGATTTTTGTGTAGGTGTTATGACTCTCTTGCTCAATTAGGGTTTTTCACCTAAACGAATGAGATAGACCACAAAATCTAGGTGGTTCACTCAAACTAATGTAAGTATGATGCAAATGTGTTTGAATACAATGATCTAAATGTAGAAAAATCATGAAAGATATTGATTACTAATGAAAAACTATTGAAATTTGCAAGTTTTTTGAGAACACATTGTGATATGCAAAAAGACCTAGAAATGAACCAAAATTGTAATAGAAATTGATGAAACTGAATGTGTGCACCTAAGATATTTCTAGAGACTAGAAATGACTTTTTAAATATTTTTTATGTTAAAAATTTGGCCTAAAGGGACTCATTCACCATTCTGGGTGAATTAGTCCTAGTTCTGAGAAACTATCTCAAAACCCGTTTTAGACAAATGGGCATCCAAAACTGCAAAGAACACTTTTTTGGCCAAGAAATGGGACTCATTCACCACTAATGGTGAATGATTTCAATTTTGAATTTTTGAAAATACAAAAGAGGAAACAGGATCCCTTGATCTGTACTTTGGTTCATGATAGTTGTCCACTCCAAGAAGTTTGATTTCTAGCATTGAAAGTGACTTTTAATGGATATTTTGACTTGGTCAATGAGGAGATGTCTTCAAAAACTTTACAACTTGATATTTTATGATTTCAAAGCCTTCACTATGCCTAACTTTGCAAACACACAAGAGGAGAAGGAGAAATGTTGAATGTTAGGGCATGTGGGTTTGCCTTGGTCACCCCTTTGTAGGTAATTAAACCAAAATGGAGAAAGAATGTAATGAAGCATGGAACAATGGAGTTAATACCTTTCCATGAAGATTGATCTTGAATTTATATAATAAAAGATGAAGAATCTACCCTTGAATGTCTAAAAAATGATATCTTAATGACTTGGAATGATGAAACCCTAGCTTGCTTGACTTGAGGGAGAAGATAGATGATGAATGAAAGATAAGAGATATGAATTAGGGTTTAGAGACTTGATTTTATAGGAAATTCACCTTATTTTCCCATTAATTGGATCCCTGAGGCCAACATGAAAGAATAATAAACTTAAATTCCAATTTTTCCCATTCAAAACTCAAAAATAGCTCAAATGGGACTCATTCGCCACCTTGGTCGAATCAGTCCCACCTAGCAGGGACTCATTCACTACAGATGGTGAATTAGTCCCAAACGGGGCCATTTTCCAGTTGGGTTGTTGCGGAATGAGGAATTCTAGTTCTTATTTTGATTTCATTAGGTATTTGATCAAATTATGCCTCGGGATGCACAATATGGGGTCATAGGGGCCTATTAATGATGATGAAAAGGTCAATTAGGGCTTGGGACACAAAATTCAATGTGAAAGTGTCATTAAATACACTTTACAACACTAAAATGAGGTCCACATAGCTTAGAAAGGAACAACATCCAATGTGAATGTGTAAGAAAAATTACAACACTAGATTAACATTAAGTTTAATACAAGCCTTCTAGATTAATGTAAAAATGTAATTAAATACATTTTACAATGTTGAGTTAAGGGGAAAATAGGTCCATTATATTTGAATACTTAATAAGATCCTAGAAAAGTGTGAAAGTCATTCAGAATACTTTACAACAACTTTACAAGACATCATTAAATGCATTTACAAGGGTCCAAGACCTAATGTGGACATGTAAAACACTTCACAACATCAAATCAAGGCCTTATTAAGTCCAATTTATCATCAATTATTCCCAAATAAAGCAAGTTTCCCTTTTTCTAAGGTACATTTAGCCCCCACTTTAGTCAAAGGATGAACTTTCTTCAAACTCACACTAAAGTAGATTTTCAAGAGAGGTCCAATTGTACCAACGCAGATATCAAAGAATGAAAAAGATCAAGGCAACATTCAAGCCCCCATGATCTAGGATCCTAAGTGAAACCAACATAAGCACAAGAGGACACACACAAGGCGAATGATATGCAACGAAACAAGATACACAACCATGCAATGGAAAGAACTAGAAGGAAGAGAAGGGAAAAAATGAAAAGGTGGATCAAGCTTCAATCATCTGTCCAACACATTGTGGATCAGATCTAGGTTGTTTGTCCAAAAATGCATACTCACTTTGAGGCGATGGAACTTTTGGTTGTCCGCTGGGTGAGAAGTCCAAAAGGGTGAGACACATACGGCCAATATGTGCTCACACACATGTAGGTGGCTATGGGGAAAGTCATGCCTTGGAATGGGCTTCCTTCTCAAGCATACAAAGTTATACCTCCTGATAACTTTAATAAGGCACCACAAAAATGAAAATGATTTTCGAACTCTATGAGGTAAGTAAAACTTTGTATGCTTGACACTCATAGACATTGTAACTGTAAGGTAGTGCAAGGAATGTTCAAAGGGATTTTCTTAGTTCATGCAAGGTCACATCTTGGGGAACATTGTTCTTAATGTCTTCAAGAGAGGATAAGTGCAATGTCTCATCTTGGGCAACATTGTGCATAATGTTTCCAAGAGAGGAAATCGCAAGAAAAAAGAAAATCACACAATAAAATTTGATTTTTGATGTATGCCCCAACTTTAAAGCAAATGCTAACACCATTATTGTGAGAAATTTATTTAAAGTAGAAGAAGTGGACATGAGAGCTTACTCAGAAATCCCTATGCCAAGTCATATGTCTCCAATAAGCTACGTCATGAAAAAGGTAGTATGTCACATGCAAGCCAACTTAAGGCATGTTGTCCACATCCCAAGTTTTCTCTTACATGTTCATGAAAGGTTAACAATTAGTCAAAAGAGGCAATGACAAGTGACATAGGAGGACAAGGCTATCTAACCCCTTGCCCCCACTTAGTGCAAGACAAGGGGAGCTGAAATAATTAATGAAATGAATGGTAGAGTGAAAATTGGTATCAATTAGAGGAATTAGGTGCCCCCATAGAGGGAATCATACCAAACTCCTTAAGATGTTGTATTTTACTACTCAAAGACTTACATTCATTAGTGGAATGACCATGAACTCTATGATAGGCACAAAATGAAATCTTGTAATAGTATTTCTTATGAGTTCTTGGGGGAAGGGTGATCAAGTGATCTTGGAGAATTCTCGACAAGATCCCTTCTAGATGAATGGTAGAAGGTGGTCCTATAGTCTATTTCAAAGATACATCTTGCTTAGTATTAGATGTCATACCTACACAAGACTCTATAGATTGCGAGATTATTTTCACTCCTTTGCAGGAGGGTGTAAAGTCTAATGAATTCAATTCATTAGTGCTTTGTGAAATGACATTGACATTAAGCGAAGATGTATTGGTTTTCTTGGTTATTTGCAAAGGAGAATGATCAAGATGAGTAGTGTCTATCAATTTAGGATGTTTTATAGTTAAAGTGGGCTTAGAAGAATGTTGTTTCAGAGTGTTGATATTGAGTGAAGGCTTGGTGATTTCGACCAAAGGACAATAACCAAGACCATGAGTTGTTTGTTGTGTATGAGGGTCTATAGTGTTGTGGATACCTTTTTTGCTAGCACCACATCCTTTTCCACTATATCCAAGTTGTTTCAGAAGCTCATAACCACATCCATAAAGCTTTTTCATTCCTTTTGAACCAGGTGGTTGTTCGTGATTAAGTTCATCAAAGTTTGTTGTGTAATTTTCATTGTTGGCTAAAGTGGTTGAAGCAGATGTTTTCAAAAGGTCGTTCAAATTTTTTGTTGACATTATTGTTGTTTTTGTTCCCTTATTTGAATCTTTGTTGATGATTTTGTATCCGCCCATGAATTCATGTTCGAAATTCGAGGAACCCCAATCATCTTCTAATAGCTTCATGACTTGTTCAATATGTTGTTCTTTGTTGTTCTATTGTATGGGTTCCACTGGTGTAGTTGATGTTGATCTATTTAAGAAATTTTCTTTGTTTTTCTCAAGGTGTAAGACACTATAAGGCTCAAGATTAGTGTCAAGTGTGTGTACTATGTTTTTATAGATGTATTTCATTTTACGATGAAGATTATAGGGAAAAACATTCATTTCATGAATCCACAGTCTTCCTAAGATAAGATTACATGAAATTTTATAAGGAATAACGTGGATTGGTTTATTCAATGTGGCCACTCCAACTATAAGAGGTATAATGATTACCCTAAGTAGTTTCTTTTCAACATTGTCAAATCCATTAATAGATAAATAATCGGGTTGAATGTTCGATTGATCAATGCCAAGCCTATCCAAAAAGGATCACACTACACACATTAAGGGTAGAACCAATATCTACTAGAGTTCTCTTTATCCCTTTTCATTCGTACTATGCTATGACCATGAAAGGATCATTTTGTTTTTGCATTTCCAAAGAGGGGAGTTCACTTTGGTGGAAAACAATGTCATTATTTTTTCCATGAATGATGGTTGCTATGTCATTTGGTTGTACAGTAGATGAGACAGGAACTTGTAAGGCTGTTTGGATCATGTTGTGATAGTGAGGGGAGGCTTGAATAAGGTCCCACAATGATACCTTAGCAAGAGTATTCTTAAGTTGCTCAACAAGATCATACTCCTTTCAACCAAGCAAGAAAGGGCCAGGTAGGATAGGATTAGGCAACGATAAGGGTGTTGAGGTTGGTTGTGGTGGTTGTTGATTGTTTCAAGTGTTGTATGTATGAGCAATGGTATTTTGACGTAGTTGCTACAAAACATTGTTCTTAGGAGGGTAAAGGAAAAGTTCAAGTTTATTTTGAGTTTCTTATTTTTGTGAAGGTGGGTAGAAAATTAGAGGGTTGTTAGGATGTCCCATAGGGTATGTATGAGGTCCATTGATTGAAGGGAATCTAATGGACACTTACACATTCATAACCTCAGTGTTCTTGGTTTAATATATCTCTAATAAAGGGAAATCAAGAATCACATGTTTGTTGAAGGAAGACACGTTATTATTGTTTCCTTTATCTAGCACCATGATATCCTCCCTAGAAGGAGAGTTTTAGAAGAACTAGAAATCAAATGTTCTTGAAAATTAATGCTTGGTTCTTTTGAAGTAACTGAATAGCAAAGAATGGAGTTATTAATGGTAATTTTGTTTGAATATTGATAGTGGGGAGATTAGGAGAAGGCTCTATAATTTTATTGTCATGTTTCTGCAAGGTCTCATTCTCTTGTTCCATATTATCTACCCTACTAGGATAGCTTGTCATATGTTAATCGAAGGTTGAAAGTTGTAAAGTAGCTTCATCACAAGTGGGAGAGGCGTCAAGAGAAGGACCATTATGATTTTCAAATAGAGTATCCCAAATGGTAGGAGCATTAGGGAAGGGAGGGTCAAGATTCTCATGACTCTTAATAGGGGTATCTTCTAACACCAACCTATCATTGTGGTGTCGAGAAGGAATATTAGGAGAAGGATGATGTTCATGGTTATGGAGATTAGGTAAGGCGATGTTTAGAATTTTTTCTATGATCTCATCATCTTGTTGTGTTGTGTGATCATCATGATGACTTATTGTGATGCCCTCTTCATTAGTAATGTTATGTCTAATAGGAGAGGTAAGAGGAGAGAAACAACTCAGATTGTCAAAACTCTCATCAATTGGTTCTTCTAGAACTATAATATATTCTTCACAAGTGTGAGAGATAATAGGAGAACAAATGTGATTGTTATGATTATCCAATGTTTCTTTCACTATACTAACCTCATGCATAGAAGGGAAACTAGGAGAGGGATCGATGACAAACAAAAAGAGAAGGGAAAGGACCTCATATTCATATGTACTTAACAAAATTCTCTTACAACATGTAATAAGATCTAAAAATAGAACATGAAAGATGATAACTATAGAACTTTGTAATGAAAAAATGATGTAATGAATATTCTACAAACTTGAAATGTAACTATGCTAAAACCAACATTCCAAAGAGGAATGTAAATTTTTAGATTTTAAGGATGACAATTAACTAATTATGTTATGTAACAATATGAGAATGCAAACTTGAAATTTAAACTATGCATGAAATGAGCTAATTTACACTAGATTTAATGAAATGCATGTTACAAAAACTCAGACAACTAATACAGATGGGTAATGGCACCAAATAGAAGCTTAAAAACAAGCTTTCTAGTTCTATAAAGGGCAGTTTCAGGGGTGAAAAGGGACTAATTCGCCCAAGGTAGCGAATGAGTCCCAGTGAGAAATTTTTTTAGAATTTTCAAATATTTTTGATGGATTTTGATGTTGGTTGGGCTGTAAGATAAAGACAAAAAATGAAAATGCAAAATTTCAAAAAAAAATAATGATTATAGATGCCAAAAATGCAACCGAAATGCACTTTTCATCAATGCAAAATTTTACACCCAGCATGCAAATTAATCTGTGCAAATCCTAATGCAAGGTCAATGCAAGCTAGATTGATGATGGACTACAAATCAGAAAAGAAAAGTATTCTAAAGGGGGGTTCACCAAAATGAACCATAGATTTTTGTGTAGGTGCTATGACTCTCTTGCTCAATTAGGGTTTCTCACCTAAACAAGAGAGATAGACCCCAAAATCTAGATGGTTCATTGAAAATAATGTAATTATGATGGAAATGTGTTTGAATACAATGATATAAATGAAAAAAACTAATGAAATAGATTGATTACTAATGTAAAACTATTGAAATATAGGTTGTTTGAAAACACATTATGATATGCAAAAAGACCTAGAAATGAACCAAAATTGTAACAAAAATTGATGAAACTAAATGTGTGCACCTGGGATCTTGATGGAGATTGGAAATGAATTTTGAAATGTTGTTGATGCTGTAAATTTTTCCTACAGGGACTCATTTGCCATTCTGGGTGAATTAGTCCTAGTTTTGAGAAACTGTCCCAAAACCCATTTCAGACAAATGGGTATCCAAAACTGCAAAGAACACTTTTTAGGCTAGGAAATGGGACTCAGTTTCCACTAATGGTGAATTATTCCTCTTTTAAATTTTTGAAAATCCAAAAGAGGAAATAGGAGCCCTCAATTTGTACTTTGGTTCCTGATAGTTGTCTGCTCCCAAAAGTCTAATTTTTGATGTTGAAAGTGACTTTTAATGGATATTTTGACTTGTTCAATGAGGAGATGTCTTCAACAACTTTTCAACTTGATATTTAATGATTTTCAAGCCTTCAAGATGCCTAAATCTGCAAAACACACAAGAGGAGGAGAAATGTTGAATGTTAGGGCATGGGGGTTTGCCTTGGCAAACCCCTTTGTAGGTAATTAAACCAAAATGGAGAAAGAATGTAATGAAGCTTGGAACAATGGGGTTGTACCTTACCATAAAGATTTATCTTGAATTTCTAAAACAAAAGATGAAGAATCTACCCTTGAATGTTTGAAGAATGCTATCTTAATGACTTGGAATGATGAAACCCTAGCTTACTTGACTTGAGGGAGAAGATAAATGATGAATGACTGATAAGAGATATGAATTAGCATTTACAAACTTGATTTTATGGTCAACTCATATTATTTTCGCATTAATTGGATCCTGAAGGCTAACATGAAAGAATAATGAACTTAAATTCTAGCTTTTCTCGCTCAAAACTCAAAAATAGTGCAAAAGGGACTAATTCACCACCTTGGGTGAATTACTCCCACCTAGTAGGGACTCATTCACCACAGATATCAAATTAGTCCTAGAGGAGCCCATTTGCTAGCTATGTTATTGGGGAATGAGGAATTCTAGTTTTTATGTTAATTTCATTGGGTATTTGATCAAATTATGCCTCAGGATGCACAATATGGGGTCATAGGGGCCTATTAATGATGATGAAAAGGTCAATTTGGGCTTGGGACACATAATTCAATGTGAAAGTATGATTAAACACAATTTACAACACTAAAATGAGGTCCACATAGCCTAGAAAGGCACAACATCCAATGTGAATGTGTAAGACACATTGCAACACTAGATTAACATTAAGTTTAATTTACAAGCCTTCTAGATTAATGTGAGAATACAATTAAATACATTTTACAATGTTGAATTAAGGGGAAAATAGGTCCATTATATTTGAATACTTAATAAGAGCCTAAAAAAGTGTGAAAGTCATTCACAATACTTTACAAAACCTTTACAAGACATCATTAAATTCATTTACAAGGGTCCAAGACCTAATGTGGATGTGTAAAACACTTCAAAACATCAAATCAAGGCCTTATTAAGTCCAATTTATCATCAATTATTCCCAAATCAATCAAGTTTCCTTTTTTCTACAGTACAAATATGTTCCCTAGCTAAAAAAAAATGTAATCTCGGTTGGACAATTGGGTTCTCAAGGTTGTGAAATTAGTTTTGAATCTAATAGATCAAAAGTTAAAAAGGGGGCCTTGGTAATTGCTAAGGGCAGAAAATTAGGCACCTTGTATGTAATAGAGAGTCATGTTGAAGTGGGAGTTGTTCATCTTACTTTAGATTCATTTTTGTGTGAAATATGGACTACCCAAAAAAGTTTTTTGGATCAATTAGATGTTGAAATTGATTATGTTATTAATTTTTTTCTTAGTATGGTTGACAGTGGAAGTTTTAGAAATCAATTAGATGATCATGAAATGGTTGATGCCAAAGAACCTGGGGCAGCTAAAATTGATTGTGATTTTCAGTTGGGGCAAAATGCAGGTTGTCATGCTTTAGATTCTTTGAATGTCATTGAATGGGGTTAGACAGATGCTTTCATGAATATTGTTCCAAGGGAGAAGTTTGAGTTCTATAGGACTTCTCTTGGCATTGTCACATTCTAAAAATAAGCTTGGAGTGGGCGATATCTCAGTGCAGCTCTTGCAGCTCATATTGGATTGCAAGTGGGAGATTGTCAATGTAATGTACACCATTATTGTAGCCCAATCCTCAGCCTTTTGTAATGGATCCTTGTTTTGTAACCAGTTCCTCTCCAATTGTAACAAAAACATCTTTCATGTAACTGATCTTTTTTCATCTCACTTCAATGGGTGTTAGGAGCGAGCTCTCTTCTTGAGAGGAATGGTGAATGAATATATGTATAATGCAATGTACAAAGTTGTAACTATACGGTCTGTATGTGTAAAAATAGAGAATTAATAAAATGAGAATCCCCTGTTGTAAAGTGGATGTAGTCATTATTAGGCAAACACTATAAAACGTTGTGTCTTCTTGTTATGTGATTTTTGGTCTTTCAATCTATTTTTATTTCTACAATTTATTTAATTTGTTCTGCTCAAATTTATCAACACTTCTAATTTACAAGACATTGATAAAGATGCTCAACCTAGATTCTTCAATAATCATTAAACATTGTAGCAAGAGAGATGTTAGACTATTTTTAAAAATTTAAATCTATTTGTTGATATGTGGACACTAAATTCTTGATCAAGAATAGCATTATCCTATTCATAATTTACTTCTTTAATAAGAAAATTTGATATATATTGAAGATTGGTTCACTAGGAAACAAGTAGTTGGAATCAAACTAGACTATTATATTACATTGAAGACTTAAATACTAAAAATACATTTCATTTAAGAGCACAAGCTTCTTTCAAATTGTTAGACATATTTCTCAATGGTTAATGCTTAACTTTTAGGTGAAACCCCCAAATTTTTCATATTATGATTCCTATGAGATGTGCCATCATGTTGTTTGATCTAAAAGGGTGAATAGAAAACCTTGTAAAACTAGAAAATGTGCAAGCTCACTATCAAAATATTTAATAAGATTTTATTGTATACATCTGTCATAAATCATGAAAATGATATTCATAATTATTATTTTCTCTTATGTAGCTCAATTTTGCAAATTTTTAGGTGGTAAAGGTTGTTAGTATTGCCAATATCTCTACCTAAATTCTAAAATCAATAAGTCTATGAGATTGAGAAACAAAAATGCAATGAAAGAGTTGAATAATGGAATTGGATTGAGTCCTCAATGAGGAAGATGTACATATAGGATGATGAGTTTGAGTCACTATAGGAGTGCTCAATTCAAGGTGGAAACAACGCTCCACTTGAAGTGATAAATGCCACACATCCTTGAAGAGGTCAAATAGCTCTTCAAGCAACACATCACCATCTAAGGTGATTTAATACATAAAGGAAAATAAATAATTAAATAATTATTATTTTACTCTAACATCCCCATTTAAGCTCAGCTTAGGTGAGTACATAGATGGATGGGTCCTAATAAATAGGCTTGATGAGGTACCCATGTATAATGAAACTATCCCATAAACTGGAGAAATATAGAAAACCTTGTGGGTAAAAGTACCCTACAAAACATATATGATAACAAGAAAGTGCAAAGAAGAGAGATTGTGAATCCCTACCAAAAGATAACGCTTCCACTATTTTTGTGATATTCTACTAGAAAGAACCTTTGGATGATCTTGATGAAGCGCCTCTAAATTTTGATGCAACAAGATATAATGGAGGAGATGAACTATCTATAATGGAAGTGGAAGAATGAATCTTTTAGTATGAATTTGATGGAGTAAAGTGTGAAAATTTGTAAACATGAGAGAGTTGATCAATATCGCCCACTACAAAAATCTCTCTGCTCTAAGTTTAATCTGGACTTCTCAATAAACTAGATGTAAATTTAATTGCCTTCCCATAATTGTAAGCTAATAAATTGAAAGAATATTGTTTTCCAATTCATGAACAAACAAGACAACAAGGATACTCTGACTCCATAACTCAGTTGTACCTTTTCTACAAAAACATATAAAAGTATTATTATCTACTTATACTTTGTTTAATTCAGAAGGACAAAAGAAAATGTACACTTCTAGATAAGGAGATATATGATCGGATGCTCCTAAATCAAGAACCCATTTATCAATCTCTAAACATATAGTATCTATTAGTACTTTTATGTTAGATATATCCTTTGATTTTGAAGATGTTGAACTAGAGATAAAGATTCTTCGATGCGGATAGGAACCCCTTATTTCTCAAGTAGATGCTAAAGGTGGTGTATATGTTTCTTCATACATTTGTCTTCATTATGCCCAATCTTCATGCAGAAAGCACACTTCACCTTTTGTTGTGATTTACCATCTTTTACTTCTTTGTCCTTCTATTTAGTTGCAACAAGGACTTGTGGCTTTGAATATTGCATGGCACGGTCCATTTTAATAAGTTTTTCTTGCACCTTTGTGAGATAAACTATAAAATATCAAAGAGATCGCATAGTGTAGTGTGCATCAAAAGAATTCTTTGTTGCATGAAAAGTGGAAACAAACACTAAATATTGAGGACCTAACTTGGATAAGACACCTAGGACCAATTGGTCATCCTGTTTTTCTATTCCACATTGCTTGAGTTGAAACTTTAATAAGTTTAATTTACTGGAAAATTCCCAAGTTGTGTTAAAGTCTTATGGATTAAGATTTATTAGTTCATTCTCCATTTGATGTCCCCTTATTACATCTTTCTTACCAAACAAATTTTCTAATGTTGTCCATGCATCATTAGGAGTTGTGATAGAATCAATTTGAAAGAGTAGGTTAGAAAAAATGAATGTACACAATGTTCCATAGGCTTCATCATTTTAATTATGTCATTTTTATTTTTTAGTTCCTCTTGTAGGTTCAGGTTCCAAACCCATAGTGACATGATGTAATCCTAGTTTCTTGGTTTTTATCTACATATAAGATTGCTTCCATTCATAGAAGTTAATTGGAGTTAGGATTATGTTCATTTTGCAAAATAACACACAAGATAACCCACCTTGATTATGATTTTGATCCCCCTTGAATTTTGGAACTTTGTATGTTTTAGTGCATATAACAATTTCAATGTAATGAATAATGACACTTTATAGTTGAGTATGATATCATTTCAAATATATTGGGAAAGTGATATTCACTTTCACAAAATAATTACTCAATTTGAGTAGCTAATAAAAAGATACAATAATCATATATGCCTATGTTTGCAATTAGAAACTAAAATTTTTCTTTCTACAAGAGGAGACAAAATATGTGTTAAAACAACATAATTTTTAAACTGTCTCAATGCTCAAATCTTCAAAATGCAAAGGGATTTCCATCGACTATTCACAATCAATTTTTTAACTTAACACTTGAAAATTATGACAAAAAAAATGACTCCCCCTTCTACATGCACTTAATGTTATCTATAGACCCCCCTAACACTAGAATAAATTTGATGTTTAACATAAAGTTTTAATAACTAGGGGTCGACAATAAATGCTAGTGGTCGAATAAAAAAGATAATGTTGATATATGCATTAAGTGCTAATATGGGAAGTCAATGCAAACTCACCATTATGAGATTAATTACTCGCTATTCATGAGGAGGCGGCTCACTGATGGAGACCATGTTGTATTGATCATAAGTAGAATACTTGTTCCTTCACAAGATCTGGCGTGACCTCCCTAGTAAACTTGCCTCATTTACCACATCATGCCACCTGATATGAAGCTAAATATTGATGAGCTGAGAGGTGGCGTGGGTTTGACCGATCCTTAAGGTGATTTTTTAGATACTTTGAAGACTATCGAAAGGTAAAAACACTGCTCATCGCTAGTCTGATTTATATGCAGGTTCATGGCCTCAACATTAGCATGTTGGAAGATCAAATATTGACCACCCCTTTGACACATGCTAATCATGGATCCAACAAATGAGTTTGTCGCTTCCAATCAATCAAATTTTGAATCCAATTCACCAATGAAGATACTCTTTGTAGTCATATTCATGAATTAGAAAGAAATCGCATATTAGACATAGCGAGGTACAAGGTCATTGCTGATTTGAAAAATGCCTTGCTAGACTAGGTCGCAGCTTTCTTTCATAGGTTGTGCGGAGGGAAAGAAGCTAGGCTCATATATCCTTGCACATGCTAATTGAAGCTCACTCAATGAGAGTGAATTCAAACTCTCACAAGGAGAAACTAGTACTGTAGACACTAAAAAATGTCCTAAGTCCGTGAGCATCATTTTTCTTGGTCATTGTTCTTCGATAATTGAATAACTTGAATTATTCAATTAGGTGTGACTGCATTCCTCTATTAATTAAATAGTTTTTGATTATTTAATTAATTCACCTGCTCATCTTTATTCTATCTTGATCAATTAAAATTATTTAATTGTGTCGCTAATGTATCCCTTTCTTCAATAATTAAATAAATCCTTTTTTATTTAATTATTTATCTTTCATCTATAGTCAAATAATAATAGTAATCATTATTTGACCTTTTATTCTTCTATAATTAAATAATTGTCAAAATTATTTAATTGTGTTTCATTCCTCTCTTTTGGATAAATAATTCAAATTAATTATCCATGTCTAATTTTCATCTCTCCATTTAATTAAATTGATAAATTTAATTAAATGCTCCTCTTTTCATTTTCCCTAAATAAATTATTTGGATAAATTATTTACTTTCCATTCCACTTATCATTTTCCTCCATTTTGAATAAATAATTTAAAATAAATTATTTATGCACCTCCACTTAGTCAAAGATGCTATGTCATAATCCTCTGTCATAACATTCATTTCTATCATAGCCTGCATGCCTTGCATGTCTGTCATAGCTGTCAGGCGTCATAGCCGTCAACATCATAGCTTTTCCATGCATGGCATATTCTTGATGCATCAATTCTAGACCGTTGATCTTGGCATCTTTTCTGAGACTTAATCTCAACCATCCATTCTATAACGTCTCTCTCATGCATTCTCATCCATTGATCTTGGAATCTTTCTAGAAGATTAATCTCAACCGTCCATTCCAATGGTTGTCTATAAAAGCAACCTTCCTTCTCCATTTTGATTTTAACAGCTAATTATCTCCAACTTTCTTGCTACCATTTGCAGGTTTTGCAAAAGTGTTTCAACATATCTGAGGGCAAAGTTGCATAACAAGAAGAAAGAGAACAAGAGAAATAATCAACCATAATGGGGAGTGTTTTCTTTTATGTTTTGTACTTTTTATTCTCTTCATTATTTGTTTTCTCTTGTTTGGATGTGGTTTAATAGTTTAGAAGTGTTGGCTGTCACTTTTATCTATGCTATTTTATTTCTAACCCCATCTAACATTTGGTGAACCTGACGTGAAGTAGAGAAATTTGTGTTCTTGTTTATTTTTGCTGTTTTGCAGATTACAGCCAAGAATGCATATGTAATCCCGTCATCTTCATTTGAGTACAAAAAAATGGACGCATCAAATATTTTTAAACTTTTTCTGGGTTTTGTAGGTCTCATTTTTAGTTTTTCAGAACATTAAACGGTTTGAAATTTCATTAAGATTTGAGAAAGTTATGGCCATTTTACTAATCATAGTTTTTTAAGATTTAGTTGTTAAAATCCGATTTTTTTTCTTTTGTTTATAATACTTTTATTATGTAGGATTTTGCAAAATTTTTCTAAGTTTTGAAGCTTTATGTCTTAGCTTTCCACAGATATCTACAATTTAAAGTTTTGTTTAATTTTGAAAATGTTATCACTTTTTTTAGTTTGTTGTTTTCATTCAAGTTTCTTTTTGGTTTACTAATCTTTTGTTTGTAGCGTGTGGCTTTTGAATGGAGCTCCCAAAAATTGCTTCTTTTGGAGTAACAAAAAAATTGAGCTCTTAGTTTTTAGTTTTCTTTGACTTATTTTTCTTAGTTTAGTTTAGTTTCTTCATTTTCTAGTTTAGTTATTTACTAACTTTTAGTTTAGTTTTTAATCTCTAACTTTAGATTTTTAATTTAGATTAACTTTTAATTTTAAATTAGCTTTTTATCTTAGATTAGCTTCATTTTTTTTCTAGATTAATTTTTCTTTAAATTTATGTTGGTTTTTATTTTGGTCAAGTTTTGGTTTTGTGACTAATTTTGTTAATTTGGTTTCTCTTGCTAGGTTCGTTTGACAAAGAATTGAAAATCAAAACATACGTTTGTCAAAGAAAGGAGGCATGAAACTACTAATGAGATTTTAATGCAGGACGTTCGTCGAAGACATGATTTTGAAACCAATTATCTTTTAGATTATAAAACACTTCTTTTGGGGCATTAAAATGAACATGTGCTTGATTGTGTCTGACTGTGCTTGAAGGTGGTAGGTCACCTTGTGAAAACTAGGTGATCAGAAAACCAGACCCACCTTATTTTTTGTCACCTTCACGACTTAATAATCGAAGTATCCTCTCCCCTTGCACTTTCGAGTGATCCTGGGTGTAAGAGAAACGGTTATTATTTCTAGAAATGAGCCTGCCTTAAGGGAAAAAGTACTCACCTTAAGGGACGAATCGACTGGTAACAGGCTAAAGTCAAGCCACTTCCAGCTGGGATATAAAATGGGTGCTTGAGGAAAGTTCAAGTACCATGAGTGCGGATGTGTCACATGGACAGAGTAGTACTCCCATAAACCCTGTTGAGCGTAACCTCTTCAGGCTGGAGTGCCACTTAATTGGTGATTAATCTCTTGCCCCATGTGTGGCCACTCGAACGGATGCCCTAACTAAACACCTATTGTTTTAGAAGCTAACCATTTTCAGCCGTTGCTTGGTATAGTGCAGGGTACAGTATCATGCTCGAAGATACTCACTACTGACTCCCTTGAGTAGAGATAGCAGTTCTTGGGAAGTGATGACCCGAGAATCTGAAGTTGGTGTGCTCAAATGACATTAATGAGCCGTGGAGGGGAGCCAATGCCACCAAACTTCTAAGCTATCCACTCTTGAGAAGGAAAGGTGTTTAGCACCAATCCGGGGTATATCGGTGGGCTATATCAAGTATACAAACCCTTGGCCTATTAGGATTGTGCTTGTCTCATGTGCGTTTGCATACACCAAAACATCATGTTTGTCAAGTGTTTTCTATATTTTCAAACAATATACACAACATTCACAAATCTGAACACAAACAATCAACCTCAAACAAACATCACACCTAGTAACTTGCAACACCTCAAAACATTTCCAAAACCATCAACCAAACATGTCTAACTGTTATCCTCCATATTCATCCACGACCTATGAACGAAACCAAAGGATTGAATATCTTGACCATCGTTTGAAAGAGCTTGAAAAACAACTTGAATCCCAACATTTGAATGAAGTGATGCAATCATCTCATAAGCCTTTATCCTTACCCAAAACTACATCATCCAAGTTCAATATCAATGATTTTCTGCAAAGGCTAAATGAGAAACCTAAATCTATGTCCTCAAACACAAATAATCTTGAGCAATCCTACCATGTCATGCATCTATCTTCATCTCCCATAATTCAAAATAAACCTCATGAGTCTTCTACCCAAGTTAACGAATCTATTCAACCATCCTCTCCTATCATACCATCTACATCCAATTATTCATGTCAATCTCTTAGTCCAAAGCATGCTAGCATAGACTCCCTTGCACATCAAGATCAAAGCATTCTTTCCACTCCATCCAATGATACCAAAATTCTGCAACCCCTTCCAATCTTTGACCAAGATCCCATCTCTCAAGAACCTCATGATGATCCCCTTATCTCTTTTTGTTTCATTCAAGATGATTCCCTTCCATCTCAAGAGAAAAGTATCCTTCCAAATCCTCCTTCCACCTCATCTAATGAATCCATACCATCTCATGATTCCATCATATCCAATGATCAAGATATGCTTTCCACAAAATATCAGGATTCCCTTCCTCATCAAGATCAAGATAAACCTCCATTCAAAGATACCCTTTCATTCCATGATGATGTTCATCCTTCTCATGATCAATACATGCCTTTCATACCACCTCGTGTTGATTCCATACCTAATAAAGAGCAAGCTACTCCATCTCCTACACCTCTTGATCCTTTTCCAAGTCAAGATCAAAGTACCCCCTTATCCCCATGTCAAGATCCTATCACACATCCTAATTCCCCTCATGACCACAATCCTCCACAAGAGTCTATCACCCCTATTCAAACTATCCATGAACCTCTTACCTATCAAATGGGTTCTCTCACTTTTATCCAAGGTGGTTTACTCGAAGATCTTGTTATTCCTTCCATATCACATCCACCTCACAATAGACTTGCATCTTGTTTCATAAACAACATATATCCTATTGGAAAACGAATGTGTCAAAGTATGAACTACAAAGGCAAAGGATTAGGCCTTCATGAACAAGGTATCCTAGAACCCCTTTATATCCAAGAAAATCCATATTATCATGGCCTTGGCTATACACCTGATGCTCAATACATTGGTACCCATCGTAAGTCCAGATTCCATCAAAATAAACCTAAGTATCCTAGTCCATCAAATGTTCCATCTATCCTTGGTCCTTATCATCCAAACCCTAGTTCATCAACCCTTCCATCCATCTTGGGGCCCTACATCCCTCCATCCCGTATTCATCAAGAACAACAAAGGCACACATCCTTGATGCCCTCTCAAAATTCTACCTACATTAACCCATCCATAAGACCTCCATATCATTCATCTCCATCCACCCATCCCATTGCTCTTAGATGCAATTTGGGTGCCAAATGTCAAAAGCTTCCATATCAAAATCCACATGTATCAAAGGATCAACATGTCTCCTTGAAGAGCCATGCAAAAATAAAAGAAAACTTGATCCCAAGTCAAAATAAAAATCCAAAAGGCCACAAAGGCCCATCAAGTCAAAAGAAAAATCCAAAAGGCCACAAAGGCCCATCAAGTCAAAATCAAAAAAATTCAAAGGCCACAAAGGCCCATAAATCAAGAAGAAAAATTTCAAAGGCCACAAAGGCCCATAAAGAAAAAAGAAAGAATCAACCATAATGGGGAGTGATTTCTTTTATGTTTTGCATTTTTTATTTTCTCCATTATTTGTTTTCTCTTGTTTGGATGTGGTTTAATAGCTTAGAAGTGTTGGCTGTCACTTTTGTCTATGCTATTTGATTTCTAACCCCATCTAACATTTGGTGAACCCGATGTGAAAAGGAAAAAGGTCCTGAAAAAATACAAAAAAAAAAAAAAGAAATTCATTCGTTCAAT
The DNA here is from genome assembly GCA_007258455.2 of Sequoia sempervirens. NCBI lineage: Eukaryota > Viridiplantae > Streptophyta > Pinopsida > Cupressales > Cupressaceae > Sequoia > Sequoia sempervirens. The sequence continues at coordinate 603,522,590 of VDFB02271358.1, forward strand.
GGTGAAAACCACTTCGGTGGCGCCTTGAGCAAGTACCATGGTGAAAACGAGAAATCAGCGCCATGTGTAGAGGCTTTGCTCCTCTTTCCTTTGGAGCTCTACTTGATCTTTTCATTCATCCTCCACTTCATAATGACCTTTTCACACTCACCATGGCTTGTGAATTGTTCGGCATTCCCCTCACTTGCTTGCTTTGCCACGCATACTAGGTTGGTCTATCCCTCACTAGGGCATTTCCTTAACCTTAGCTATGGGTTAAGATATTGAGCATCTCGTGGTCAGAGAAACCACCTTTTTTGTCTATCTGCTCGTCTATTTCCATCATAAAATGTCTGAAAAAATTCAAAAAAACCATAAAATGTCCTAAAAAAATTCAAAAAAACCATAAAATGTCCTAAAAAAATTCAAAAAAATCATAAAATGTCTTGAAAAAAATTCAAAAAAATCATAAAATGTGTGAAAGAAATCCAAAAAAAAATATAAATATTCCAAAAATCCCAAAAAAATCAAAATTCCAAAAAACAGTGACACTTTCAGATCACCACACAGCTTTGAACTTCAACAAAATCAAAACATGCAAATGTTGACAATCAAGCAAACATTATAACATAAATATCAACCCATCTTACAAATCCAACCAAAACACATAAACTGTAACGAGAATCATTTTTTACATCGAAGTAAAACCCTTGTTTGTTTGTTGATCTTTGCTTATTTTATGATTTTATCTTTGGTGACATGTCTTTTAGCTTCTTCAGGATGTCTTTGACTAGAGAGGCAAGGATGGGGCATGTTCACTTGTTTGTTGTTTATGGATTATTTCTTATTCACATGATGACTTGTCTTAGGACATGGTTGTCTAAAACCATCAAGGACCTATGAGTCTAATGTGGATGAGAGCATTCCTTGTTTGATAGTGTCTTCTATGCAATAAGTATTCAGGTCATCTAAGGTTCTTATAACTAGATGCTTATACTTCATTACTAAATAAAAATGTAAACAATATTTAGGTCATCTAGATGTTCATGTTATCTAGATGCTTATACTAATTTGTGACATAATAAGCCCAATGATGATAAAAACACTTAAATGGTACAAGAAGCTTCATCACCTTCATTATCTTCCATCTTGCATTTCATTTTCTTCATCTTTCTTGTCGCGGAGAAATCAATTAATTGCTTAACTCACTGATATATGTCTCTTGAATCAAATCTCAAATCAATCAACTTGCTTCTTGAACTTTCATGTCCCCTTAATCAATCAATCAATCCATCATTGCAGCAACTTGTCTTGCGTAAGCATAATTCTCAATCAGCTTAATTAGCTCAATCAGCTTCATCAACTCATCAACCTGGCTATACTGATCATTTCCATCAATTGTTCAATTACACCCATCACCTGTGCATTTTCATCCAAATGTACATCACTACTTTATCACTTATGCAATATCAAGTATCTAATCACTTTATGGACATCTATCGAGAGATTAATCTTCTTACAATCTATTCGATCAATCTCTCAAGGGGGCATATCATTCTTATCATAATCCTTACTAAGATATCTTTGGGGCATGTATCAGTTGATCAATCTTTTTCTTTGAAACAATGCAACAAGCTACATTGTCTCAAAGAGGGGCAAAATGTAGACACTAAAAAATGTCCTAAGTCTGCGAGCATCATTTTTCTTGGTCATTGTTCTTCGATAATTGAATAACTTTAATTATTCAATTAGGTGTGACTGCATTCCTCTATTAATTAAATAGTTTTTAATTATTTAATTAATTCACCTTCTCATCTTTATTCTATCTTGATCAATTAAAATTATTTAATTGTGTTGCTAATGTATCCCTTTCTTCAATAATTAAATAAATTATTTTTTATTTAATTAGTTATCTTTCATCTATAGTCAAATAATAATAGTAATCATTATTTGACCTTTTATTCTTCTATAATTAAATAATTGTCAAAATTATTTAATTGTGTTTCATTTCTCTCTTTTGGATAAATAATTCAAATTAATTATCCATGTCTAATTTCCATCTCTCCATTTAATTAAATTGATAAATTTAATTAAATGCTCCTCTTTTCATTTTCCCTAAATAAATAATTTGGATAAATTATTTATTTTCCATTCCACTTGTCATTTTCCTCCATTTTGAATAAATAATTTAAAATAAATTATTTATGCACCTCCACCTAGTCAAAGATGCTATGTCATAATCCTTTGTCATAACATTCATTTCTGTCATAGCCTGCATGCCTTGCATGTCTGTCATAGCTGTCAGGCCTCATAGCCATCAACATCATAGCTTTTCCATGCATGGCATATTCTTGGTGCATCAATTCTAGACCGTTGATCTTGGCATCTTTTCTGAGACTTAATCTCAACCATCCATTCTATAACATCTCTCTCATGCATTCTCATCCATTGATCTTGGAATCTTTCTAGAAGATTAATCTCAACTGTCCATTCCAATGGTTGTCTATAAAAGCAACCTTCCTTCTCCATTTTGATTTTAACAGCTAATTATCTCCAACTTTCTTGCTACCATTTGTAGGTTTTGCACAAGTGTTTCAACATATCTGAGGGCAAAGTTGCATAACAAGAAGAAGGAGAACAAGAGAAAGAATCAACCATAATGGGGAGTGTTTTCTTTTATGTTTTGTACTTTTTATTCTCTTCATTATTTGTTCTCTCTTGTTTGGATGTGGTTTAATAGTTTAGAAGTGTTGGTTGTCACTTTTATCTATGCTATTTGATTTCTAACCCCATCTAACAAGTACTACCCAACCCTGTTGGGAAGATGCAATAGACACAAAAAAATCACCTTTAAGTAGCAGATCGATGCCTTCGCAGTCTTTTACAGATCAACGAGTATAATATACAAATCTTCGATAAGCCTCTGCATCCTTAGGTGGCCTCTTTTTGATGCTATGTTACATGTGCAGATTAGAGTTTCAAACATAGACGATTCGGCCTTCAATACAAATATTTAGACACCAAAAGACGTAGATCAAATATCCTTGGCACATGTTTTAAGACCCAAATAAACACAAGCCAAACATTTTGCATGCACTACTTAAAAAAAAAACTCACATATATCCAACTTTAAAAATAGTTCGGATATCATGTTAGTATTGTCAAGATCTCTACTTGAATGCTAGTATTAATAAGTCTATGAGATTGAAAAACAAAGAATGAAATGCAAAAGCTGAATGATGAAATTGTATGGAGTCCTCAATGACGAAGATGTACAATAGGATGATGAGTTTGAGTCATTGTAGGAGAGCTCGACTCAAGGACATGATAACAATGCTCCACCACATGACAAATGAGAAATGTTACACACCTTGAAGAGTTCAAATAGATCTTCAAGTGACACATTGCCACCTAAAGTGGCTTAATACATGAAGTAAAATAAATAATTAAATATAACTATTTTACTCTAACAAAGATGACAACAAAATAATTTCTTAGATAATTCATGAAGCCTTATTTCTCTAGTGTACAATAGCCAAGAACTCCATTCAAGTCATTTTCTCTATCTTAAAAATATCTTCATCCTTTGAGAAGGTTTCAATCCTTATGAGTACATCATTATGCAACTATGAACTCTTCCTATAGTTGGAACCTCCACACTTGCATTATTAATTTGAAATCATTCTCATATGAACTAGTCTCATCTCTTTACCAGTACATTAAATTTACACACATGATGTCTTATGTCTTCTATTTTAGCACCTACCTCAAAAATTGCTCACAATATTGTTCCTTGCATTAGCATCTAATCTCTAAAAATAAGATTGATTCCTTATTATGTAGCTATAATACCTTTTGTTTGCTTCAATCCATATAAATACTCCCATAAAATTCATAAAATATGATAGTTATGTATTTCTCTATATGATTCTATTTATATTAATCTTATAAGTTAATCAAATTGTTTCTTCCCTCACACTTCTCATCTTTTGACATCCCATAACATGTAGCTATTACAAATAATTGTTGTGTGATTCCTCCTAGCTTAATTTCAATTTCTTCCTTACTAGGAAAGTAAGAATTTGTCTTCCACATTTTATCAGGTTTGGATGATCATTTTATGAAGAAATCAATTTATGTTGATTTAGATGTTGTGTTCCTATCTTTATAGGTGAGGGGACCAGCCATTTACTCAATGTATTTAGTAAACCGTTATTTCTTGAATTGTGATATAAATGAAAGCTACATAGTAGTCGAATAAAAATTTCAAATGGAGAGAAAAATATTGACAAAAACAATATGGACTTGATTAATTTGAAGTCAAAGAAATAAAATATATATAGCCATGTGATATACCAAACCAAATTTAGAACATGTCCTACAAATATCAATATGAGATGAAAATTGGAAGACTAAAACTAAAAGCTAAGTTAGAAAAACCTCCTAGCAACTAGGAATCCACCTATTTACTTTTTATTAGGATAACAATTAACGGTGAATTTAATAAAATAGTATAAATATTTTTTTTATGTTTTAAAACTTGCACCTTAATGAATACTCATCATTCCTCCCAAAAATAAAAAAGAGGTTTATTTCATTTAATGGATAAGAAATAAGTTAAGATATTGAGCTAGAGTTAAAATTCCTTCTTTCGTATATTCTAAGTTTATGGATTTTATGTGTATGATTGTCATATATGTGTATGCAATTACCCCATAGTTTAATTAGAATCTTCATTATTAATTATAATAGTTCTTTTGGAAAAAGAGGGATAGAGATACAAACTAGAGTAAAAACGCAAACATTGTAATGTATAAAAAAATAGATTTGGAACATCATATGTGGTTTTTCTCAGGGGAAACTATTATGGAAGTAGTAGTAGAAAAGGAAGTTGAATGATGAAAGCTAAAATGGATTTGGGATGTTTAGGAATAAATAAGAAAAAGTGTGTGGAACTTTGTGGGATGTGTGTTGTTTGTGTGTTGACCAATCATAAAAATTTTAATTATTTTTAAATAAAGAAACTAAGAGTGTATAAGCTAAAATAATGAGAAAATTGTTATGTAGAAAAATTTCATATGTACAATATTGTAAGGAAAATAACCTTTCCCTAATATTAAAGTAGGATACTCTAACAAGATACATACAACTCAACATATATTAAGCTAGATTAATTAAATTATAAGAACTTTACAAAATAAAATATGGTGGATCTAACAATAATTAGCTCTAGTATTGATGAATATGATAAACTATAATGATTGGTAGATATCAATCATTCTAATGTAAGAAAGAAGTCTAGATGTGTTCACTATCTAAAATTGTGTGTTCACTATTTGGAATCATGTGTTTAGATCTTTCTATTTCTTAATCAAATCTATAGGTCTATGTAACTTCCACATGCATACATATATTTTATGATCCATATATTTTATCCTACTTGTTGCATACTTTTTCTCTCTATTTGCTAGATTCTCAACTTCTTTTTGGTTATCAATGAATGACTATATTTGAGCATACTGACGGAGCTTCTAAAATTATTAGGAATTTTCTCTTTTCCCTGTGGCCTTAGTCTCCATTTTAAAACCCTTGTCCTCATGAATGACTAGGGTTTTACTCGCCAAAGCATGCAAATGTTATAATTTTAAGTTGAACTACCCTGTCGGTTAACCGGTCTCTTAAATTCATCACTTGAGCCACATAGCACGTCTGTTTACTAGCCCTATTTTCCCGAACCACTGGTCATCATTTTTACCATCACCTTAGGCCTTTTTCCTTAGTCTAATTTTAAATTTAACACGATGAGTTAGGCTTAAGTCACTTACCCTAATGGTCATGTCATCGTCGGCTAAACCAAGTCTCATCCATTAAATTCTAACATTATGTGAAGTGCAGGTTTCAAATATTCTAGGATCTAGGAGGAGATATGAACCATACCCCACCAGCCCATTGGAATTAAGTGCCGACAGGATAAATGTAGTGAGACTAGAAAAAATCAGACGCATGTCCTTGTACAACCATGGGACTCACTCCTCACTACCATGCTTATGGCCTAGAATCTTCAACGAATGACTAAGATTAAATCTATGGAACGATCTTCACAGTTCCCCACTAGCTCGCTGAGTGAAGATAAACGATGGTTAAAACCAACGAGATCGGCGAGCTCTCGACACTTGTCCCAATTTACTCAGTTTGTGGGGTCCCCACACTATGAAGATGTCATCTGACATGGATGAAATTTATTGGTCATGAATACCTCAACAAAGCATTGCTAGAAGTTGAAGGTGGTCAAGTCAAAGGTAGCCATCTGATTAGCCATCAAGGCAGAGGATTGATGAATAATATTCAAAAGTTGGCAAGCAACATGTGATGGTCATTTTCTCTACATAACCAACTCGCATTAATGGATGACTTCCTATAGAATGATCGAGTTGATCTCAATTCATTTGGAGATGCAACTACTGGTAATCATGAAGAGTGGTCTAGAATTCCCATGAAAATGGGGAATTAAACAATGATGGTACATCTACCAACGAGTTGCCTAGGTTACATGTGTTTTCTGAGCATTGATTGTGAATTCCATTTCTCCACACAATAAATATAGAACAAATAGTTTATATTCGTGCCATCCACACTTAGTAGTTAAAAATTCTCTTAAATAAAGTAAGGTAAGTTTGAGCAACTGACAGATAAGATGAGTAAACCAGTGAGGAGGTCTTCTCTCCTAAGCTCACAAAGGCCTGGTTCTGGTGTAGCAAAAGTTTCCTTGACCATGGAGCAAACATTCCTATTGGCATGTCTAAACTTGCACCCACAAGGCGCAGCCAAATACTATAATCCCAGAGCGATTTTGCGAAGAAAGCAGATGACAAAGGCAAGAAACTAGTGTCATCTACCACCAAAGAAGAGAGGAAGATAAGGTATGGGAATGGCTCCTTTGGACACCAAAACTCACCCATTAACCTCACAGGAAGCTCATATGATAGTGAAACAAAGACCGATTTTTCTTATTGTAGGTACCTTGCACTCTTGAATCATGGTCTACCTTCTCACTAAGAGGTAATATCCGTCTTGCTAGTGGCAGCCAAAAATCCAAGAGGACATACTGTTACTGTGTTGGGTAAGGAAACAGATGAAGCAGAAGCTAAGGTTTCCTCTCCTCCTCCTGTGACAACTTGGAGTGGGAGCGTGTATCATGGTCTAGGCACTAGAAAAGGTTGGGTGGCTGGTAAATGAAGAGTTGTTTTTTTTGGGTTGTGAATTTTTGTGTTGAATACGTTTGTTGTGCTGGTGGTTTTTTTTTTTTGTTTGTGGCACATTTTTGTGTTTAACATTGATTGTGTGCCCTCATGGCATTTTCGATACCTAGTTTGTTATAGTGTGGATGGTGACAAATGGATTTTGGCAGTACTTTATGCTTCCCTCTCTTGATGGTGGTTATGATTTTGGCTTTCCCCATTTGCACTATGTCCTCACAAATTCAACACATGGGTAATTTTGAAATGTAATTGAAAAGATAAATGAAATCAAAATTTTGTATTTGACCTGCATTTGGGCCTGAAGCTTGTCGCTCCCTTATTCTATAAAAGGGATCTTAGGGCTCACTTGTGTGAGGATTCTGGAGGAGATTGGAAGGAGAAAATATAGAAATTATGGTTAGGTTTAGAGTTAGGTGTACGTGGCTAGAAGGATAGGAATGGAATGGATAGCCTGCTTTGAGCTTTGGATGAATATATGCAAATTATCTTAAATTTTATGTAGATATGACTTATAAGCATGAATGAATGTATAATTTTGATATAATTTCTCTCCTTATGTGGATTTTAGTGAATTTTGAATGAAATGTTAATGATATTTTCATTCTTCTTTGAGCATCTATTTAAATGTATTTCTTTATTTTTGCTTTGATTCAAGAAATCAATTAAATGCTTAAGTAGAGTCATAAATTTACAATTATTCATAAGGGTTTTGATAAGTAGTTGTATATCAGAGATACTAAACTCTATAACATAGTTTTTATGAGAGCAGTCCATCCCACTAGATTTCAAGCTCATTTTTTCATTACTGGTTTTTGTGTGTATGACTCTGCTACCCAATACACTAGGCACTAGTTTATTCCTTAATGATTCACCTAAAGGGTTGATCAAATCGATTGTCAGATGACCGACCTAAAGTTAGAATTTCAATTCATCTGAAAATTTATTAATCTTTATACAAGTTTGTGTTAACTAGCCTAAGGGATACTTCTTGATGAATGGGTACCATGTTACTTAGAAACAAGTCAATTTCATAGTAATTATTGCACAAATATCCATCATTCAGGTTGATCTATGAAAATGATGTGTTCTCCAAAGCATATTTCAAAATGAACACAACAGGAACAACCTCCTTGATCCCACAGAGCCTAAAGTGCAGAAGATCTTAGTCATTAACTTGATCTTGTTAGTTGGCAGTCATTTTAGGAGTCTTGAACATAGGAATTGGCTATCGCTTAGAGATTTCTTAGGTGCACTAGAAAAACCTCCCACAAAATGGTGACTCTGCTGGGGAATGCACTCAGTAGTTCGGTTACAAATTTCCTTGTCATAGAGTCATTCGAATCTTGAAGAATCAAGCCTTAAGATTCATTACATAGAGTCAAAGTATTTTCCATTATGAATATATTATGTCTGAATATCTTTGTGTAGATATTTGAGAAGTTCTTAAACCTAGAGAAGATTTATTGCTGCAAAGATCAAAGGATTTGAATGTGACCCTGTTGTTGGAGAAGACCCGGAAATAGATTTACTCTTGAAGATTATTCCTCTATGGAAGGAGGTGGTGACTTTATCTTAAGAATGAGTTGAATTGTGAAGAAGATTTCCAAATTGGCAGAATTTCTAGTTAGGAAGAAATGATAAGAGCTGCTACAAATTTCCAAGTATTCTCATAAATTTAGCAAGCATATTATTTTGTTTGAAAGAATTTTATGAGAACTTTTCATGACTTGAGCTCATAAATGGTTCCCTATTAGATGAATATTCATTAAGACAGGGAACAATAGTTTTTCTTTTCATGCTTCTTATGTGCAAAGTTGGTAATTATTCAAGAAGTATAATATTCCTTTGAGTACTACCTTTTAGAGAATTTCCCTGTGAAATATCAAGAAAAAGTATGCAAGGTGAGGAAAATGCATCATGCCCTCAAAGGTATTTTATTATTGAAAGGTATATGTCATTGGTTTTTAGTGGCATTAGAGTTTTTGAAATTCTAATTCCTGAGAAGGTTAGGAAGTATTTGTCCAAATTCACAGGGAAGAGTTTAGAGTCAGCCTCTAAACACTTGCAAACCTTCTTGGATGTGATGGGGGATTATGAGATTAGTCATGAAGACATTGTCATGAAACTCTTTGTTCAATCCTTGAAGGATGATGTCAGGGATTGGTACTCATATGCACCAATGGGTTCGATAGCCTCTTGGAATAAGTTCATGACAGGCTTTGTTGAATAGTTTGGTGAAAGGGTGAATCCAAGTGTTGTAAGGAAGAATTTCATGGAAATCCATATAAGTGAAGGGGAGTTAGTTCCTATTTTCAATCTCTGGTTTGCAAAGGAAATAAGAGAAATTCTAGAAGAAATAAGGCCAAATGATACAAAATGTTTAGTTGTGTATCTAGGAGCATTCGACAAGAAGATAAGCTTCTTATTAAGAGACAAAGAGCCCACAACTTTGCACCAGATATATCAGATTGCAATTGACATTGCGAACAATTAGAGATACTCAATGATGAAAGGATCTATAACTGCTAGTAGTAGTTCTAGCATTTCCCAAAATGCTGAATCAAATAGATCAGGAGGTAAAAGGATTTGTCAAGGAGGAAATATCATGAAGGTTGCATACACTTTACTCCCAAAAAATGTAGAATGTGAGCAAGCATCAACTTCACATCAATCAAGGATGGGAAAATCTAATATAATACTTTCTATCAAGAAGTTACATGAGTTATGAAAATGTGCAAATGAGTCACCATATGACTTATTTTCAAGGTTGTTGGATATCTTGATGGAGATACCCAAAAGCTTTAGACCTAGTGATCTAATGTGCATCAATTTGTTTTGTGAAGCATGCATATTAGGATCAAGCCAATGTTTTGAGGACCAAAAACCTCACTACCCTAATTAGGTAGTAGATTAGATATACATTATAGAAAACATGGAACAAGGGAATATACCCTATTTTGTTTCTCAGAGTATGGGAAACAATTTCCATATTGAAGAAGATCAAACGTTAAGATTATCGGGTCAAAGAGAAGCATCAAAATGAAAAAAAGTGATTGTTGAGTGTTTCCATTTCACCAATAACCTAGAAGTAGATGCATGCAATGATGATGAGGATGTAGAGACAAAATATGAAAAAAAGTAGGTGGTGCCTAATTATCTCCCTTAGGATGTCAAAATCTACGAGCAAACACAAGGGATGTAAGGTGAAGCTTCCCAGGTTGATTCAATTAGCAAACTTCATGCACCAGTCAATGAAGGGAATACATTTGTTCTCAGAGATATAGCACAAATAACGTAGAACCAAAATGAGGAGATCGAATTTGGGAAGTCTACAATTGAGTATGATTCCTCGTATTAAGTGGAGATGGAATCACTTGCTTCTAGTGGAGGTTATGGTAATAGTCTTGTAGATATAGGCAGTGAGCAGTTTTTGTCATGTGAAGAATTTTCTGAATCTGGATCAATTGTTGTAGACATGAATGATGAGGAGAATAGTGAGATGAATTCTTTGTGTTCTTCTAATGACTTCATTGGTTTTGAGTACAATGATAATCTAAATGATTGGTGTCCTGATTTGAAAGATGATGAGATACATCCAATTAATGTATGGAAAAATATTTTATTCAATAAAGGTGACTTGGATAGTAAGATTGCAAATGATAATCCTTATTGGTGTAGGAGAAATCCTCTTTTTGAAGATATCCCAAATGAGTATCCGACAAGTACCATAAGTGGATATGTTGTGGATGGTTTGCGTAAGGTTAAAAATGGTGCTGATCTTGATAGTTTTGATAGTGAAAATGACTTGATAAGTTCTAAACTATATGAAAAATGTGGGGATGCAGACATCAATAAAGAATCCTTCAAATATGATGACAACTTTGGATATAATGAGAATATCCATAGGGATGAAAATGATTGCATTGTATTCCCCATGGTGGAGAATTATGCACTTGAAAACAGTAATGAAATGTTAGCTATTCATGTCCCACTTGATTGTGTGGATATTATAAAAAATCTGCCCTATGATAAGAAGATGGAATCCCTTGATGATCTTACAGAGTATGATAATGCTGCAGCATTTTTTCAATCATGTGAAGATAAATCCAAAGACATGGGTAATCATGAAAGTAATACAAGGCAGTATGAAGTTGTAGTGGAATTCTTTGCAAACACCCCTTATCTAATGGATTTGATTATGGAACTTCTTACACCTCATTGGGTTAAAACTTGTGATAAGCATGCTGATAGTATACCTAGTCGTGCTTTCTTTCCTAAATTCACTAAGGATTCACCTAGTTTAAGCCAGAATGTATATGATTTTTTCAATTTTGATGAAGAAGTAGAATATGCTGGTATACTTCATGACAGTGTGGAATATGAGGGATTCCTTTTTCCTTATCAGTTTGATGAGCTTGCCATGAAAAAGGAAAAATGTGGCAATATTACTTCAACTTTTATGGGCAGTTTTGATCAAGATAGTGCTGATGACTTGGGACTATACAATGCTCATGTTAATTCATAGCATGATATACAAGCCACAATTTTTGATAGAGGGGAGAATTTCCCCTGAATTTTAGGGGGCCTGGCGCTTCCATCTTGTGGAGCTAATCCATAATGTATATTTTGTAAGTAATGTATATATGTTGGTCTAGTTTGTTTGCTTCCTGTTGGGTCTACTTGCCTAGTCTAGGTTAGTTCCTTAGTTTTGGTCTTTTTCCCTAGTCTGCTTCAACCAGAGATATGTTTCTCACCATACCCACCAGGGGTATGCATCCCTGAGCATGAGTCGTTGATGGAGCTTCTAAAATTCTCAAGAATTTTCTCTTTGCACCATGCCCTTAGTCTCCATTTTAAAACCCTTGTCCCCATGAATGAGTAGGGTTTTACTCACCAAAGCATGCCAACGTTATAATTTTAAGCTGATCCGCCCTATTGGTTAACTAGTCTCTTAAATTCATCACTTGAGCCCCATAACACATTGGTTTACCGGCCCTGTCTTCCTGAAGCACCGATCATCATTTTTCCCTTCACCTTAGGCCTTTTTCCTAAGTCTAATTTTAAATTTAACATGATGACTTAGGCTTTTAAAGTCACTTACCCTAGTTGTCATGTCACTATCAGCTAAACCAAGTCCCATCCATTAAATGCTAACATTATGTGAAGTGCATGTTTCAAATATTTGAGGATCTAGGAGGAGATCTGAACCGTACCCCACCAGCCCATAGTAATTAAGTGCCAGCAGGATAAATGTGGCGAGGCTGGCAAAAATCAAACACGTTTCCTTGTACAACTATGGGACCCACTCCTCACTATCGCGCTTATAGCCTGACATCTTCAATGAATGGTTGAGATTAAATCTGTGGAATGATCTTCACCATTCCCTGCTGGCTTGTTGAGCGAAGATAAACAATGGTTAAAACCAGCAAGATTAATGAGATCTTGACACCTATCCTAGTTTACTTAGTTTGTGGGGCCCCCACACTATGAAGATGTCATCTGACATGGATGAAAGTTATTAGTCATGAACACCTTAGTGAAGCACTGTTGGAAGTCAAAGGTGTTCAAGTGAAAGTTATCCATCTGATCAGCCATCAAGGCAGAGGATCGATGGATAATATTCAAAATTTGGAAAGCAACATGTGATGATCCTTTTCTCTTCTTAACCAGCTCGCATTAATGGTCGAATTCCTATAGACTAATCAAGTTGATCTCAATTCATGTAGAGATGCAATTGTTGGTAATCACGAAGAGTGTTCTATGGATTCCCATGCAAATGGGGATTTAAACGGTGATGGAACATTTTCCAATGAGCTGTCTAGGCTACACATGTGTGCTGAGCATTGATTGTGAATGCCATCACTCCACATGATAAATATAGAAGGAATAGCTATTATTCGTGCCATCCACACTTAGTAATTAGACATTATCTTGAATAAAGCAAGGTAAGTTTGAGCAATTGACAGATAAGATGATTAAACCAGTGAGGAGATCTGCTCTCCTAAGCTCACAAAGGCATGGTTATGGTGTAGTAGAAGCTTCCTCAACCACGAAGGCCAACATTCCTACTAGCATGTCTAAATTTTTACCCACAAGGTGTAGTCGGAGATTACAATTCCAAAGTGTGCCTACGGAGAAAGCAGATGACAAAGGCAAGCAGCCAATGTGGTCTACCACCAAAGCAGAGAGGAAGATAACATATGGGCGTGGCTCCTTTGGATGCCAAAACTCACCCATTGACCTTACAAGCAGCTCGTCTAATAGTGAAACAAAGACCAATTATTCTTATTGTAGGTACCTTGTACTCTTGAATCATGGTCTACCTTCTGATCAGGAAGTAATATCCATCTCACCAGTGGTAGCCAAAACACCAAGCAGGCATATTGTTATTGTGTTGGGTAAGGAAAAGGATGAAGCAGAAGTCGAGGTTTCCTCTCCTCCTCCCACGACAACTCAGAGCGGGCACATGTATCATGGTCTAGGCATTGGTAAAGGTCGGGTGGCTGGTAAATGAAGAGTTGTTTATGGGTTGTGAATTTTTGTGTTGAATATGTTTGTTGTGATGGTGGTTTTGTTTTTTACATGTGTGGCACATTTTGGTGTTCAAAGTCAACTATGTGCCATTGTGGAATTTTTAATATCTGGTTTGCGATGGTGTGGATGGTGACAAAGGGATTTTGGTAGCACTTTATGCTTCCCTCTCCTAATGGCGGTTATGGTTTTGGCTTTCCCCATTTGCATCGTGTCCTCACAGATTCAACACATGGGGAATTTTGAAATATAATTGAAATGATAAATGAAATGAAAATGTTGTGTTTTACCTACATTTGGGCCTGAAGCTTGTCGCTCCCTTATTCTATAAAAGGGAACTCAAGGCTCACTTGCATGAGGATTCTGGAGGAGATTGGAAGGAGAAAATATAGAAATTTTGGTTAGGTTTTGAGTCAGGTGTACATGGCTAGAAGTATAGGAATGGAATAGATATCCTGCTTTGAGCTTTGGATGAATATATGAAAATTATCTCAAATTGTATGTAGATATGACTTATAAGCATGAATGAACATATAATTCTAATATACTTTCTCTCCTTATGTGGATTTGAGTGAATTTTGAATGGAATGTTAATGATATTTTCATTCTTCTTTGAGCATATGTTCAAATATATGTCTATTTTTCTACTTTGATTCAAGAAATCAATTAAATGCTTAAGTGGAGTCATAAATTTACAATTATTCACAAGGGGTTTGATAAATAGTTGTATATTAGAGATAGTGAACTTTGTAACACAAATTTGTTATGAAAGCAATCCATCCCACCAAATTTCAAGGTCATTTTTGCATTATTGGTTTTTGTGTGTATGACTCCCATGCCCAATACACCAGGCACTAGTTTATTCCTTAATGATTCACCTAAAGGGTTGATCAAATCGATTGTCAAATGACTGACCTAAAGTCAGAATTTCAATTCACCTTAAAATTCATTAATCTTTATACAAGTTTGTGTTAACTAGCCTGAGGGATACTTCTTGATGAATGGGTATCATGTTACTTAGAAACAAGCTAAGGGTATGTGCAGGATCATCATGGAAAAAACAGGCCCTTAAGTGGCAAAAAATTTAGAAAAATTAGAGTTAGGAAACTTGACATTAAAATTTGAATAAGTTATCTATATTATTTCAAAAATATGTAAGAATAGAATTTGTAGAAAATTGAATGTAGTTTCTAAACTACTAGTTTTTTTAAACAAAATCTATTTGCTGAAAATTTGAAATTTCAATGTAGTAGTACTTCAATTTTAGGAAAAATAAGAAGTAGGTGTCTGTCTGACCACCCTAACCACAATAAAATGATAATATTTTTTTATAATATTTTAGATATAAGTAGAGGACTCATTTCCCAATGTGATGCATATTTTTTTGTAATTTTTATTCCAAGTAAATAATTAATTATGATTATTTTATTACAACTTTTAAAAAATATAAAAACTCATACGTCTAACCACCTTTACTTGGTCAAAACTTCATGAAATTCATTTTTTTTCTTTATTAATTCTATAGTATACGAAGCATAGAATGTGATGCATGTTTTAGATTCAAAAAATATGTTACTATTTGAAATCTATAGATGATTTTCAATCAGCCTATCAATCAGGACTTTAGTCGTAATTCAAATAGAAAATGAATAATAATTATTTATTAAATTCAAAGTAAAGGATACTTTATATTGGTAGCAAGCTAAGAATCTCCTTTAAAAACCCTTTTCGTTTCATTAATTTTGGGTAAAAAAAAATCGTCAGCCACATACCCTACAAATACCCATCATATCGCCACTTTTGGCCCGTCATGATCCTGCACATACCCCTAATTTCATAGTAAGTATTGTACAATTATCCTTCATTCAGGTTGATCTATGAAAATGATGTGTTCTCCAAAGAATATTTCAAAATGAACACAATAGGAACACCCTCCTTGGTCCCATAGAGCCTAAAGTGTAGAAGATCTTAGTCATTGACTTGATCTTGTTAGTTGGCCAGTCATTTCAGGAGTCTTGAACATAGGAATTGGCTATCCCTTAGAGATTTCTTAGGTGCACTAGGAAAACCATCAACACATACCTTAAGAAGGCTACATGATTCTATTAGAAATTTTCCTTCATAAACCCTTGAGAGAGATTAATTTTATGATCACACTAAATACTAGAAAAATTTAGGCAACTATACAAATATCATAGGTGATGACTTGAGTAAATTGTATTTTGTTTAGTGTACTTATTGAATTGTTCTTTTAATTATGATCCTTGTATGATTTAGGAATGAACACAATTATAATATAATTCTAACATATAAATTTATATCCAAATGAATGCCTTTATATCCAAATGAATGCCTCCAAATACCATGACACAATAAATTATCAAACAGTGTGTACTATTTGGCTCCCAATGACTAGTAGATAATGGTGGAAGTTGATATTTTTGTAACTTTAAATTTTATAGGTAATGAGGTAGGAATCATGTATGTCAAGATTAGGGATAATAGGAATTTTAATATCTAGAAATATGTAGAGATAGGATTTAGATAATTCTAATGTTTAAGGATGTGTGAGAAAGTGGAGTAAATAAGCCCACATATGTATTGACGGGGGATCCAAATTTAATATAATAATCTGCCATATATTTTTTTAGTATGTGCATGGAAATGGGGGACTAAATTGGGGTCAAAAGTGGTAACTTTTTTAAATCAATAAAAAGTGATCTTGGATGAGAAATTCATGATAGCAATTCTCAAAATTTGAATATGTGACAAGAACACCATTTGTAGTACTAATAACCTATCTTGTAAAATACTATTTTTTTTTTTTAAATGATGGAATTAATAAGTTCAAATAGGCAGAGCACACAAAGTTCCCATTTTTTTGTTAGAAAATTATAACATAGTATCTAGTGTACTCCCACTAAATTATCAAAATAGTATCTAGGATGATTATAGAAGAGATATTTTTCAAGAGGGTTTGATCCACAATAAGAACAATCAAGTATTTTTTCTAAGTGTCTACACCAATAGTTTTAGTACATGGATCCCTCCATTAATTTTGTTCATTTTTTTTTTCCCCTTGGGATTTACATTCATGATTCTAATATGTTGTTTATGGAAATCAATAGCATCTTATTTCATAAATTCACTTGATCTGGATAAGTGGTTTGCAAGTTGGAATAACAAAAGATATGTAGATAAGGTTTGCATGGTTTTCTGTGTATTGGCTATGACTTATCCGGTCCACACTCCTCGAATTTGAGTTAGACCTTTCTATTTTGGGAGAATGTTAATAGGTGTCTATGCATTGTGTTTTCTAGTTGGTACTATATTTTGAGGTCCATGTGTCCTATAGTGATGAATAGTTGAAGTATTTTTCTCTTAGGTCCTATGCTTGGCTAACCTAATGTATGTAAAGAATTGTAGAGATTAAATATGTAATGTGAATGTAAGAAGGAGCTATTATAGATCCATGTCGATCTTTATTACATTTTTTTGGGTGTGAAGGAATTTTTTATTTGAATTGAATCAAAGGTGTTGATAAGACATATTTTTTTATGATTTAGGGATACATCTAATTAGGCCAACCTAATTGATGTTTGTGAAGAAGTTTGATATATATACAAGGTTGTTCTCAGCTTTTGGATATCATTTTTAGATGATTACATGATCCAAATGCAAGCAGTGATGTGAAATTTAGTAGAGTTGAATGAATAAGTAATAAAAATTAGAAGAGGTGTGTGAATGTAAAGCAGAACAGAGATGTATATTCTATTGGATACAGTGTATTAAGTTAGTATTTTGAGCTTGAAAGGGACTAAATATAGCATATTTTAGATGCACTTTGTATTAGTTCAAATCTTGGTTGTGAAGCCACTTCTTTCTATCTTTCTTTTCTCTATGAACAGTGAGTTGACTTGGACATGGTGTCCACCTGGCAATGAGCCTTTTTGTAATATCTTATAACTAGTTATAATATATTCTGAGCTAATACTCACTGTGGTTTTTCCCACTTTGGGTTTTCCATGTAAAAATATTGATGTTCATGTGTTACATGTGTTGTGGGTGTTTCATACTTTCATTTCTTGTTGTAGTTAAGTATGAATTTGTAATTGGATGGTTAATGATTTGATGGTTTAATAGAATACTGATTCACCCACCCCCTCCTAGTATTCCAAGTGTTCATTAATTGGTATCAGATCTTGGTCCCTTAGAGGAAGCTTGAAATCTTTTGGAAGATCTTGGAGATTGAACATGCAAGGCTGATAGAAAGTTTCCTATTCCTCTAGAAGAGATTCTTGCTATTGGATACACAAAAAAAGATTGCATGCTTTAAAAATATGGAGAACTCAAAGTTTCTCTTGAAGATCTTGAAAAAATTGAAGATGAAAGAAAATATTTCAAGGAAAATATTAAAGAAGCAAATGACTGCATCAAAAATTTGAGAGAGAAAATTAAGAAGTTCATATAAAGGCATAAGAGGTCAATGAACAATTGAAACAAGAAAAATATAACATCATAGACTGAAAGTGCAAGTTGGAAAAAAGAAAAGGATTGAGGAATTTTTGAATTCAATGGTAAAAAGAAAACCTAATGAATGCACAAGGTTTGGAAAAGAAGTGGTAAATCTGAGATCATATCTGGAGAAACCAATAAGTCATGAAGATAAATTCAAGACAAGTTCTACAATGCTTAATAAGTTGATTGCAAGTTAGAAAGCATCTAAAGACTAAGTTTGTTTGGGACTTGAAAAAGGAAGAGAAGCTTAAATTAGATGTTGTGGAGAAAATTGGATTCTCCTTATCTGATGCGCACAAGGTTACATTGGCCCAAGTCTTTAGCAAAGAATTCAGAACAAAACAAAGGGTTGTAATTCTCATGGGAAGAGAATAGGATCAATTTTTGAAAATGCAGAAGAAAATAGAGGAAAAGATTACTAACATAGGTCAAAATTATGGCATGATTCCCCTTTCCTCCACTAGAAAATAATAATATTTGGTATATGAAAACATTGGAGTTACTGATGTAGAGGAAAAATTTGGAAATACTCCTCCAGATACAGATGAACCTATGCAAGGAAATGCTAAAGATGAGACTACTCCTAAAGGAGAAATTGTAATTGAAGAGGAAACCACAAAGGATGACACTCCTATTCCTTCGATGACACATACTAATGTAGATCAAGGAAACCCATAGATATCTACTCTTCTAGTAGATATAGAATAGAGCATTAGTGAAGGTGAAAAGCATGATGTAGCTAATGAGCAAAGATATGAAGAGAATTAGGAAAGAGCGAATGATGGTGAAAAGTAAGGAGAAGAAGATAAAAATGAAGAGATTGAACAAGGAGAGAAGGAAAAGGCCAAAGGAGATGAAGAGGAAAAGGAAGATGGAGACAAAGATAAAGATAAGGCCTCTGATGAAGAAGAAAAGATAAAGGAAGAAGAGGAAACTAATACTAAAAAGAATGAAGAAGTAGATAAATCTAAGGAATTACCTAAGCCCTATGGTGAATCATCCTTCAGTAATCCTCTAAAAGGTCTCTAATATGTTAAGGTTCCAACCAGTTGTCTCTTCTCAATTTTTTTAGTTTCCCATGTAGCAGGGCAGTGTTGATCTAAACAAGATATCTCCCACTCATAAATTGCAGCTAGGTGATTTGTTTCATGCATTAGCTAGAAAATAAATCATTGATACTCACCAAAGGAGTGGTGAAATGATGGATGAATCCATCAAGACATTGTAGGAGATTACACCAAGAACTAATATAGATACATCTTTGTCTGTTGTTGAAAATTGTAAATTACTAATTGATTCCTTTAAGGAATATGCCTTCAGATTGAAGGTTCAAGTGGAAATAGGGGTTGATACAAGGATATTAGAGAAGAATTTGATGGAAATTACAAAGAAATGTGCATCTACACATACTAAAGTTGAAGAATTTTTGAAGGAAGTACAAGCTTGTGAAGAAGATGCAAAAACATTTTTTTTGTGCTGCATGATGTGGCTAGAAGCTACATAAGGAATAATAAATGAAATAGACTCAATTGAGTCCTAGATAACTAATGCTTCAAGTGTCTATGATCTAGCACTAGATAGAAATGATCAAACTTGGACTAGTATAATGGACTTGCATGATAGATTCTTCACCTTGCAGAGCCAGAAGGAAGAGCTTATCAAGTAGCTTGGGAAATTAAGGGACTTGGTAGAAACAAAGGACATGCCTATCTCAAGTGCCCTTTCCAATATTAGTAGAATCTCAAATCTAAATATTACCCCCAGTACTATGGAAGAAGGACAAGAAACATTGATAGAGCTTGAATCTTAGTGTAGGATGCTTGTAGTAACAAATAACTCAGAAGAAGTTAAATCTACTTGGCAAGCTATTCTTCAGAAGCTTTAGGGGTCAACATCTTCGGGTTGACCATTTCTATTTTTATGCATGTTTCAATTTTTTCAAATTATTTTATAAATTTGTTGTTTTATTAAGAGCTTTTGGTTATCTCTCTAAGGGGGAGCTAGTACATTCATTTCTATCTAAATATATGTTTGAGGGACAACATCCAATGTATTGGTACATGCTTTTTGCTTGATGTCAAAGGGGGAGAGATATTTGAGGAGAGAAGTTTTGTTTGGCACATGTTACCATCAATGATAAAGGGGGAGATTGTTGAAAGAATGAAGAAGGATGTCATTAATGAGTTGGAATTCATGTAAAAACTACATTATGTAGATGTCAAAATAATATGAACAATGATTGTAGAAGATATATTTTTCAAGAGGGTTTGATCCAAAATAGGAACATTCACATATTTTTGCTTAGTGTCTACACCAATAGTTTCAGTACACAGATCCCTCCATTAATTTTTTATGCATTTTTTTTCCCCTTGAGATTTACATTTGTGATTATAATATGTTGTTTATGGATATTATTAGCAACTTATTTCAAAAATTCATTTCATCTAGATAAGTGGTTTGCAAGATGCAAGTAACAAAAGATCGAAATATAAGGTTTACATAGTTTTTTGTGTATTAGTTGTTTGAATAATGAAGAAGGATACCTTCAAGTTTGTTGTCTTTGTTGTCATTGATTCCAATATTTTTTGGTGATTGGCTATCTGCCCATCTGGTAAACTATTTTTGTGGTACATCTATCTGGCAATTTGGTCTGAAATCACTCTAAAGTGTATATCAACTCATATAATTTTGATATGTTTTTCAAAGGCCTCAAATGTAGTCATGATAGGGGAATCAACAATTTTAGTTGGATAAGTTGGAAGGTTTAAATGCTAGAATTCTGAGTTATAGTTTTGGTATATTTATCTTATGTCTAACCTATACATGCAATGCACAGTTCAAGAAGGCTTATTTTTAGGTTCAGGTTGACCTAAATTGTTTCTTGCATTCTTGGTTTTTAGCACCAAAGATGTTTTTGTTTTGAGGCTAACAAGAAATTTTTAGTTAAGTTTCCTACATCCTATTAGAGAAAAGGTGTGATAGTGTGAATATATACAACAATGTAATATTGTGTAGTTGTTGATAGTTGTTATGTTTCTACAAATCGGTGCAAAAATTATGTTTTCTTGATCATGATTGGAGCTATAATCAACACTCAAAAGGTGCATTCCTTTCAGTTCATATTCTTGGCAATCAACCATATATTTCTATATTCTAGTGATAAGCCATATCTTTTGTACTCCAGCTGTGAGCCCTTCAAGGAAACTGTCTAGATAGTGTACCATGTAATATTTTGAAAAACATTGTGATTTAATCCTCACCATGGTTTTTCCCACTTTGGGTTTTCCATGTAAAAATCTTAGTGTCTATGAGTTGTGTGATGTTATGTTCATTTCCAAGGTTTTACTTATTGTTGTAACAAGATATATTGTAATAATTGGATGGTTAGCAATCAATTGGTTTAGAAGAATATTGATTTAGCCCCCCTCTCAATATTTTGTGTGTTCAACAATTGGTATTAGAGCTTGGTTCCTTTTGAGAAGCTTAAAAACTTAAGGAAGATCTTGAAGTTTGAACACATGGTTGATAAAAAATTATCTTGTTCCACCAAAAGAGATCTTTGCAACTGAGGAACTCCATGCTGCTCTTGAAGATCTGGATAAAAGTGAAGATGAGAAAGAGTCTCTAAAGGAAAACTTGAAAGAAGCAAATGAATGCATCAAAAAATTAAGAGAGAAAATCAAGAAGTTCAAAGAAAGGCATAGAGAATTTAGTGATCAGCTAAAGAAGGCTAATGAAGACATCATTGAACTAAAGCTACAACTAGAAGAAAAGAAAAGAATTGAAGAATGTCAGAAAGCTAAAATCTAGAGAAAAATTAATGAATTCACAAAGCTTGAACAAGAAGTGGTAACTCTAAGATCTAACTTAGAGAAAGAAAGAGCCCATGAAGAAAAATTTAAGACAAGTACTACAGAGCTTGATGAGTTGATTGCATTTTAGAAATCAAGTAAGGATAAAGGCAGTCTAGGACTTCAAGAAGGACAAATTTCAAAGGAAAAATAGGTTCCAAACAAAGTGAACAATCAAAGGAAGAATCAAAGCAACAAAAGGAATATCAAGAATCATATAAGCAATACCAAAAGGATTCCTATTCAACAACTTAATACTCAAAGGTACCCATCTTCCAATGGAATTTTTTTCTCATGCAATAAAGTTGTTCATAGGGAAACTATATGTAGAAGTAGAATGAATTAGAATGTTGTATTTTTTCCCTTAAAATGTTGCTTGCAATAAGTTTGGGCATAGAGCTACTAAACTTGTAGAAGTCATACAATGATGAATATATTCAATACTGGTAGAATGACTCAATTTTTTCAAGGCTATTTCTATATATGCTATGCTTTTGGAAATAGAGCTAATCAATCTAGATCAATGATAAATCCAAATTAGTTTGGTCAGAAACATGTTGTGTGCTACACCTGCAACAAACTGGGACACATTTCAAAATTTTGCTTAAGCAAAATTGAGAAGAAACCTGATCTAGAACAAAATAACAAACCTATGAACAAGGTAGATCTTGATGAAGTGAGAAAAGAAATGGAGAAGATTTGAAAGAAAAAGGAAGATCCGAAGAATAAGAATGAGTCAAATACATCTACATGTATTTTTGGTGTAGATACTTCTTCTAAAAACTAAACCTAGAGCAATGGTTTTATGGGGAGCAGTGACTAAGAAATCTAACAAACCCCCGATATAAGAGGTGTCAAGTAGTGATATGAGGACATACCATGTAAAGCATCATTCTAAAGATGTTGAAGAATTTTTTGATAGAAATTAAGTAAATCTGAAGAATTGCATAACATTTTAGGGTTTAGAGTGTATTCCACAAAGATTTTATCAACTTTTTGAAGTCGGAGTGCATTTAATGCAAAATTAGGGAAAATTTGGTAAGTCATAAAGTGAGAAACTAAGTTGAATTAAATCACATTTGAAAAATTGGAAGAAGCAGAGTGAGCTAAATAAAGTTCAAAAGTGATTCAAAGAAATTGGTATCAATCCCTTGTTTTTGACAAAGCTTGAAAAGGTATTTACTGTTATCTGAACTTTGTGTGTTTTAGTTTGAAGAAAATTTACAAGAAATTTGAGGAAAAAATGGATACTCCTACTATTGTGGAAGTTTCTAAGAGACCCCAACCTAAATTTAGAAGGTATTCCTTGAAAGTTTTTGAAATTGACCCCTTGGGTGCATTCTCGCATATTCTCATTAATTTTCTACCCACTTAAGACACTAGAACACACATTCATGGAAAATTAGAAGAATTTAACCACCAAGAACTTAGGGATTTATGGATGGAAGAATTGACAGGAGATGATCACTTTGTAAAACCTGAATATGAAAACCCAGTACAGAAGAAGATAAATGTGTAGAATTGGTTCCCTAACTTTTCAAATGAGATGGACTCTAAATTTATTAGGATGGAACTAAGTAGGGTGCATGATAATTTTGTGTGGATAAGAGTAGTTGGGTTAATCACAAAGTATCCAAGCCATAACTGGTCTTTGTGCCATTGGACTCTTACCAATGCTAAAAGATGAGAAAAATGATGCAGTTATGAAGCTAACTAAAGCCACATTTGATAGGAAATCTGTGACTACTAGTCCTATTGCAAACCTAGTTGTGAAGAATGCTAATATCATTATCAAGGACATAAAATATATTTTACCAATAGAGGGAATTTTGTGTCTACCACAACAATTCATATTGCATATGAAATGGTAGTAAATGGGAGAGATTATGATCTATGTGAGCTACTCTGACAATAAATTCTAGAGAATTTGATCCTGATTAAAAGAAAGAAACACTCTTTTATGTTTGGGACATCGAGAGTTTGCTTAATGTTCTACTTTTTTGAGAGAATTATCAGGAAGGAAAAACATCATATGTGTTGGAAATGTGTGCCTCAAACAATACATGCTGAAACCTCCATTAGAGCCAAGTCGGTGTGACAGCTTCAATGTCTGGCCGACAAGCAGTTTGTATCATCATGTTTTGCATGGGTCACTGTGACCTAGCTTTTGTCTTTCCGAACGTTGTTTCCTTTTGAGCATGTCGCTATGACAAGGAGTGTTCGGTATGACCTCTCAGCACATGAAGGATCTCTGGCCGATAGGACATTCAATCGGGCGTTGGGGAGACTCTTGGTGACCACAAGCTTTAGGATAACCTATGTCGGTTCGCTAAGAAGTCTCAGCGAAGTGTTAATGTCTTGCCAAAGTTAAAGTTTTCTCTCAGTGTGACTCATGTCAATGAGTGGTGGTCCCAGTATAACTTAAAGACCTCAGAGTAAAGACTTTGGTATAGGTCTTGCCGATATGTTGGTCATCGGTGAAACACAAAGGATCTTGGAGAGAGGTCTTAGCTACTAGAGGATGTCTTATCGATAGCCTAAGGCTATCAGGGTAGCTTATATGTGTTCGATAAGATCTTTCGGTGAAAGACATATGTCTTGGCGACAGTTGATGGTTTCGGTGTAACTTAGTGTTGCTCAATGAAACATCTTGGTGATAATGTTAAGTCTTTCCGACTATTATTTGGAGCTTGGTATGACAAATGACTTCGGTATAACCTTTCGTAACTCGACATGATCTCCTGGAAAAAATGATAGGTCTGGGTGACTACTTGGTGACTCGGTGTAACACATGAAGCTTGACGAAACGTCTTGGCGATAACTGTGACTCTTGATGACATTAGTATGAAGGTTATGTGGCATCAATGAGACACTATTAGTGTCTCACCGAGATTCCAATACAATGTGAATTCTATTGACCGTTTGACCATCCTATGTGGAGTCTCATGGACCAATAAGAGAAGCCGAATCTGAACTATTGGAAGACAATTGGTTGTGACAGTTCTGTGAGGAAGTTCGACAGATAGGGAATGCCATGGATATACTTAGAGATTGCAGTTTTTGATTGGTTAGATTATTGATTGGTTCGTTGGTTGATTTGACAGGTTGTTGTTGATCAGTGAATGTATTCTAATCTATAAAGGCTATAACTTGAAAGTTTTTGTTTGAAGAATGTTCATGGTGAATGTTGCTGTATAATGAAACCAGAAAGATAAGTTTGTCATTTGTATGTAATCTCCATTACTGTAATACAAAGTGGTTTCTCTTGGTGTGGTGGGTTTTTCTCCCATAAGGGTTTTCCCATGTATATCTGGTGTTCATGTGTGATTGTCAAATACTCTATTTTTGTTAACTGCTTCATAGTGCATCTTAGTTGGACTATAATTGTAAATTTTAAAGTGTATCTGCATTATTCCCTGAGGTGTTGATGTTAGGAGAATTGTTTTCTTCATCTAATTTTCTTTACAATATGCAAATATAATAGGATAGTTGCACATCAAATCTTTGAGCACCTACATAGTCTTGGATACTTTGGAGCATAGAATAATGCATTGACTACATTCTTTGTAGTTTTTTAGAATGATATGAATGAAAGGGAAAGGGTTCCCAAAAGCCTAGTGAAAAATTATGCAAAGGACATAACTCTTCTTGTGAGCACTTTTGAATGAATCATGGAAGTATTTGAACCCATAACTCTCTGGATAAAGCCATTGGGATATGAGGTTGATGAAAAACTTGCTGAGAGGTTTATTAAAATGTTGCTAATTAGTCCAAGGGACCCCTCTCTACCCTGACATGGAACATATGAAGAAAAGGATAAAAAAGTGCATTTGGAAACCTCTACATCCCATAGAGAAAAAACAACAAGAAATAATGTTGAGGCATTCTTCTAAGGTCCATTTACTAAAGACATTGATCAATTGAAGGAAGACCTTGATGAGAGAAATTCCAAGTCTGATGAACTATCCTCCAGACCTAGGAATTCTAGAAGAATATCTCCTTCCACTGCACCTACTTCCAGTGTTTCTTAAATAGAGAAAGGAAAGAAGAAAGAACATAGTACTCTGGCATCAGTTGATGTACCTACCTCCATCAGACCCAATACTCATGCTTCTAAAAGGAAGAACATACCCCCTGTTGCACCATCTATTACTCTTGGAAAAAGAAGAGTAAATAAAATGGCAAATAGGAAGAGAAACTTAAGTGATGTTATACAAGAAGAAATAGATCTTGACATACCATAAGAGCATCAGTTGAAAAGGAATAGAAGGAGGGGAACCTCTACTAGCAATGAAGAAGCAGAAACTAGAGTCGATATTTCAATAGATGAAGAGACATAGGAAGAAGAGAAAACTTTCAAAATTCACGTGCATGAAAAGAAGAATTAAGAAGGAACATCTAATCCTTAGGAGGGCATGCCTGCCTCTCCTCTAGTAAGCAATAGACCATCTTTAAATCTAGGAGCCTTAGTGAATAATATGATAGATGTTGAAGATCTTATGTCATCTGTCAAATTTTTTGATGAAGTCAATGATGAAGATAAGGGAATTTTTATTAATTCTTTCATTCAGTACATAGTTATTTGCAATGTGAGTATGGAAATAATCTGGAAGAAAGTGACTGAAAATGTCTAGAAAGTGTTAGTAGAAAGAAGGGAAGAGGCTATAAATGATGATGAAAAAATGAAAAATTATGCCTATATTTCTTATGGATCCTCTTTATCTGAAGAAGAGGCTGCTAATCTATTCAAAGAATGTTCTACTCTATTTAGATTCAAGCAAAGAGTCAAAATGCTTATGACTAAGGAGATAGATAGTATAGAAATAGTAAGAAAGGAAACTCTGGACACAATCAGAAACTTGGCAATGAACTATGGGACAAGAACCAGATCTTCATCCCATACAACTCAGGCTTAGGAGCATGTCACTATCACAAAGGAAATGGATCATCCAATCTTGGAAAGTGTTGGTGAAATACATGATGTTTTAGAGAATTCTACCCCTCTAAATGATACAGAGGAGACTACGAACAAACAGTCTTAAGATGCACATAAGGATGATACTGGTAATGCACCTGAAGAACATCATGAATCTACTAGAAAAAATGGTGAAGAAGAGTAAAGATGAAGGAGAAAGGAGCAAGGAAAAAAAGGAAAATGGTGATAAGGATGATGAGGATAATAATGAGAAATAAAAAAAAGATAAATATTCTAGAAAATCCTCAGAAGAAGAAAAGGAAAAAGAAAACAACGAAGAAAAGGAAAAATAGAAAGAAAAAGAAACGAAGGAAGAGGAAGTCAAGAAAGCCACCAAGGCTGAAAGAAGTGAAGAAGAGAATCCAAAAACTATTGAGCCACCAAATCCAACTGAAGAATCATCTAAAAGCACTCTCAAAGGATTTTTGGCAAGGAAAACAATGCTACAACTAGTGCTACCACCTCAACTAATCAAGTTACCGTCACATCTAGGTTATGTAGATTTGACTAAGATTGCACCAAGTGAGAAAATAAAGATTTGTGGTACTTTTCTCAACTCTGCTACACAAGAAACTACTGAAGCTTATAAAAAATGAAATAATCTAATAAATGTAGCTATTAGAGATTTGTAGGAAACAACCCCAGGTGTCACCACTGATGATTCCTTAACACCATTTGAGAACCTAAAGTGTGCAGTTGATTCTATTAAGGAATATGCCTCTAATATTAAGGTACAAAATAGTAAAGAGGTAGACACAAGTATTCTAGAGAAAAGACTACTAATTCTACAAGATAAATGTCCAATTACACATGACAGATATTACAAAGTTTGAAAGAGGTGAAAGATTGTCATGAGGAAGCCCAATTATAATTTTTTTATTGCATGTAGTCGCTTGATGTCACTCAAGGTATCAAGGACTTGATGGACTTAATTGAGTCTCAGCTTGTTGATGCCTCCAGAGTCTACTTGTAAGGTTGTAGATGATATAAACTACATTGGTTGGACTTCCATTGTAGACCTTCAAAAAAAGTTATTTATTTTGCAAAGGCAAAAAAGATGCAATAAGGCAATTTGGTTAGCTTGGAGATCTGGTAATGTCCAGACATATCTCCCTATCAAGTTCCTTAGTATATGTAGAAATATTGGAGAATATGAACATTAATCCTTCCACTCTGTAAGAAGGAGAAGAATGCTTAGTGGAACTGGAATCAATGCATAAATCTCTTACTAGAGCTAAAAGGATTTGGGATGATGGTAAACCAACTTGGGAAGAAATTCTCAAAGAACTACAAGGTACCCCTAACACTTTATTATTTATGTTTTCCTACCCGTTTTCCTTGATGTCAAAGGGGGATAAGGTTCTATGTGAAGAAGGTTTAGTGTAAATAATGTTTTGGTTTTAGTTTTATGTTTTTGAAAGGGAGAGTTGAATGAAATTTTGTTTCACAAATTTTGGTTTTGAAGTAAGTTTCATTTATGTCACATGTTGCCATTAATGAAAATGGGGGAGATTGTTGGAAGAATGAAGAAGGATACCTTTGGTTTTGTTTTCTTTGTTGTAATTGATTCCAAGACTGTTTGGTGATTGACTAACTTCCCATTTTGTAAACTATGTATGTGCTTCATAGATTTGGTAATTTGGTCTAGAATCACTTTGAACTATATGTCAGCTCATATAATTTTGATATTTTTTTCAAAGGTCTCAGATGCAGTCATGATTAGGGAATCAACAATTTTAGTTCAAAAAGTTGGAAGTTTTAAATGTTAGAAGTTTGTCTTACAGTTTTGGTATGTTTCTCTTTAGGTCGACTCGTACATGTAATGCACAGTTCATGAAGGCTTATTTTTAGATCTGGTCCGACCTAAATTATGTCTTGCATTCTTGGTTTTAAGCACCAAAGAAGTATTTTTTTGAGACCGATAAGACATTTTAAGTTAAGTTGACAATATTCAATTAGGCCAACCTAATTGATGTATGAAGATGTAATTAAGTATATATATATATGGAACATCCATATATTGGTGAGATAGAGAGTGAAGGTGTGATAGTGTGAATATATGTGACAGTGTAATATTGTGAAGTTGTTGATAGTTGTTATGTTTCTACAAACCAATGGATTTTTTTTTGTTTTCATGAGCTTAATTGAAAATGTACTTAGCACTCAAAAGGTGCATTCCTTTTAGTTCACATTCTTGGTAGTGAGCTGGATATCTTTCTGTATTCTGGAAGTAATCCATATATTTTGTACTCTAGCTATGAGCCCTTTAAGGAAAGTGTGTCTTGGCAGTATGCCATGTAATATTTTGTAACTGGTTATAATATATTGTGAGTTAATCCTCACCATGGTTTTTCCCACTTTGGGTTTTCCACGTAAAAAACATGGTGTCTATGAGTTGTGTGATGTTATGTTCATTTCCATGATTTTAATTAGTACTATAGCATGATATATTGTAATAATTATTTGGTTTAGTAGAATACTAATTCACCCCACCACTCTCAGTATTTTGTGTGTTCAACATTAGTTATGACTTATCTGGTGCACACTCCTCTATAGATTTGAGTTAGAACTTATGGTTTTGGGAGAATGTTAACAAGTGTCTATGCATTGTGTTTTCCATTTGGCATGATATTTTGAGGTCCACGTGTCTTATGGTGATGAATAGTTGAAGTATTTTACTCTTAGTTCCTATGCCTAGCCAGCCCAGTGTATGTAAAGAGTTGCAGAGATTAAATAGGAAATATGAATGTAAGAAGGAGCTATTAGAGGTCTGTGTTAACCTATATTACATGTTTTTTGGTGGAACATAATTTTTTATTTGAATTAGGTGTCGACAAGGCACACTTTGTATGATTTAGGGCTAGATCTAATTAGGCCAACCTAATTGATGTTTGCGAAGAAGTTTGATATATATACAAGGTTGTTTTGAGTTTTTGGATATTGATTTTGGATGTGTACATGATTCCAAAGTCAATGTGGGAATTCAATTCCTCCTTCCAAAACCCTTACCTCTATTCCTACATACAATTTTTACTTATGTTACCACAACCATTCAACCTAATAGCAATGTCAACGCTTCCTTAGGTATTTCCACTTGGAACCCTTATGGATTATGAATTCAAATCTCATATCTCCTTAGTCATCGCCCCTCACAAATATACAATTCACTTTCCCTCCAAAAACATACACCACTCCACCTTATTCCCCTCCATCTCATAATACCAACAATGATCCCATACTTAACACACTTTTACAAAACATGTCATCCCCCCAACAACAAATCACCACCCTAAATCAAAACAATCATGGCCAACCTTCACAATACATAAAACAAATCCCTTATCCATGGAGATATTGATAACAAAAATTCCACAAGGGATAGAAGTTCCTAGGTTTGAGAAATATGATGGGAAAGTAGATCTCCTTATTCATTCTTCTGCTTACAAAGACTTATGCAGTGACTTAATTTTTGAAGACAAACTCTTGGCTAAGTTATTCCCTCGATCCTTGAAAGGTGTTTCCTTAGAGTGGTTTTTCTCCTTACCGAATAACTCAATTGGTTCATTCAATGAACTTATTTATGTATTTTACAACCACTTCCAAATTCACATGGGTCCCAAGATGACCTTAGCTGATTTGATGACATGTAAACAAAAGGTTGATGAAAATGTCATGGATTTCATAGCACAATATCAAATTATTTATTCACAAATAAAAATTAATATTCCTAATGTTGACCTTCAAAGAATATTTATTTCCAATTTTCAAGAGAATATCCAAACTAAGCTTGAGATGTTGATATTTCCTTCCTTCACATAGTTATGTACAACCCTTCTTGATTGTCAAAATTTAGTTAGTAGTTGTGAAGTGAAAACTACCTCTAGTTGTCATGAAAAGTTTAAATCCACACCTCAAACCAACTACCAACCTTTCAAGAAAAAAAAAAGGTTTTCCTACAACTTAATCCCCCTCAATAAAATCAAAATTTTGACACCCAAGTGGATGCTATAAAAACAAAAAAACCATATACCTTGGCGGATATAAACAAATAGTTTACACCTCTACCTGATACCCTTCATAATACCATGTTGTAGCTCTTAGAGAAGAATTTGATATCCTTACCTCCTATTAGAGCTCCTAATCATACTAAGCCTTTACCCCCCAACTATAGACCAAATGCCTATTTCCTTTTCCATCGACAAAATGGACATGATGCAAAACATAATTGAAAGTTTCTTAAACATCTTGTGCAAGACCTCATTGATTCTAATCATATATAATATTTGGAGGTGTTAATGATCAAGGTAATAATTTTATAGCTCCTCCTAATCAAAATTTTGAAATATTTACCAATCTTATGCCTAATCATAATATATGCCTTTTCAAAGCTAGTGAAAACAAAGAATGATGTGATGAATGCTGATGTAGATGATGAAATCATGAAAGGCGATGAGAAAAACCTTATGAATTATTTAGTTGCATTTATTGATGGTAAACCTCGTAAGGGTCCAACTAATATGTTGCTTGATATTGCTTTCTCACAACAAGACATACTTAAACATACACTTGATGGTCCACTTTACATAGCTAGAAGAATCAATGAAAATCCTAATAATGGGATATTAATTTATCCTATCTGTGTAGAGAATGTGATCACTAAAGAATTCCTATTTATGTGTGAACTCTATCAAGATACATATGAAAAACTGAAAGCATGGATCAAAACGCATTATGGTTTTGTGTGCCCTATGATTGGCTCAACAAATCTCCCTCTAAAGGTTGGACTAAAAGAATTAACTGTCTTATTCACTATCATCTCATCATTAGACCAGTTTCATGTGAAGTTAAGCTATCCATGGATTCACTCCATGAATGTCATCTCGTTGATTGTGCATAAATGTTTAAATTTTCCATTTGGAAATGAGATATTTACTATGCATCATAGTTGCTTTATTTCCATGTCTTCCCATGGGAACTTTTTATTGGATTTCTTTTTGTCTAATCCTATTGAAACTATCATAACCTATGAAGACTTCTTTCTTAAATCCTATCAAAATTTTAAGGCAAAAAATATGGTAGAATTATCCCTTATCAACATGCCTTAACCCATGATTGAGCCTCCTATCCTTGATAAGACCATGATTGAACCTAAATCCCTTCCAAGTAACCAAGAGTGGCTTATGACAAATCCTTTACCCATTTTGTATAAGAGACCACAAGATAACCAAATGAATCCCATTATGCCTCCTAAAGTTAAACAAGTTTACAAAGCTAAAGAGAAAGTTGTTGAAAAACCTCCCATGGTTTCTTTTGTTCCTCCCTTAAGGGAAGAAAATAAACCTATGGTTGATAAATGTGCTCCTACACAATCCCAACTTGAAAATTGAATGAAAAGAAAGAAAAATGCTAGAGAGCATATGCATATATGTCATGTTATTTCTCATTTCTTGCAAGCAAAAGAACAAAAAAATAGCATGGGAAATCAAAATCTAAACTTCTCTCCAACAAGGCATGATGCCTCTCCACCCTTGCCACAACATAAACAACAACAAACTTCTTTTGATATTATCATTAGACTTCTCGTTGTGATTAATCTAGATGATGACATTAAAATTTCTAAGATTGATGAGGAAGTGCATAATGAGTTGTGTAGACACTGAAAAATGTCCTAAGCCTGTGAGTGTCATTTTTCTTCATCCTCATCCTTCAATAATTGAATAATTTTAGTTATTCAATTATGTTTGATCATATTCCTCTATTAATTACATAATTTTTAATAATTGTTTAATTAATTCACTTTCTAATCTTTATTCTATCCTGATCAATTAAATAAACTAATTGTGTCACTAATTTCTCCCTCTTCTTCAATAGTTAAATAAATTATTATTTATTTAATTGTTTTGTCACCTTTCATCTATAGTTAAATAATTACCATTAATTATTTATCTATTCATGGTCCTTTAATTCTTCTATAGTTAAATAATTATTAAAATTATTTAACTATCTCATGCCACCTCCCCTATTAAATAATTAATCTAAATTAATTATTTAAGGACTAATTTTCACCTCTCTATTTAATTAAATTGATAAATTTAATTAAATGCTCCTTTTTTCATTATCTCTAAATAAATAATTTATTTTCCACTTGTCCATTTTCTCCATTTTTGAATAAATTATTTAAAATAAATTATTTATGCACCACTTGGTCAAAGATGCTCTGTCATAATCCCCTATCATAACATTCATTTATGTCATAGCCTACATGTCTTGCATGTTTGTCATAGCTGTTTGGCGTCATAGTCGTCGGCATCATAGCTTTTCCTTGCATGGCATATTCTTGGTGCATCAATTCTGGACCGTTGATCTTGGCATCTTTTTTGAGACTTAATCTCAACCATCCATTTCGTAACATCTCTCTCATGCATTCTCATCCATTGATCTTTGAATCTTTCTAGAAGATTTATCTCAACCATCCATTCAAATGGTTGTCTATAAAAACAACCTTCCTTCTCCATTTTTAGCTTACCAGCTATTCTTCTCCAACTTTCTTGCTACCATTTGCAGGTTTTGCACAAGTGTTTCAACAAATCTGAGGGAAAAGTTGCATAACAAGAAGGAGTGCAAGAGAAAGAATCAACCATAATGGGGAGTGCTTTCTTTTATGTTTTGCATTTTTTTATTCTCTCCATTAGTTGTTTTCTCTTGTTTGGATGAGGTTCTATAGCTTAGAAGTGTTGGCTGTCACTTTTGTCTATGCTATTTGATTTCTAACCCCATCTCACAAGTTGAATTTAATGTTTTCCTCTTCTATGAGATTAAACAATGATCCTCCTAAAAAGAGTGTTGGAATTTTTGTTTTTCCTTGTTCAACACTTCTCCGCCTTTTGTATATACTGAGCAAGATTGGGATGTAGTTGACCTGCTATAGGTCGACTCACATGTGCCTTACTAGTATTTTTGCTTTGTTTTATTTTACATTTTTCTTTATTTAATTTCATGTATGTAATGTGTTCCCCTATACTATTATATTTAATGTATCTCTCTTTATATGCATTCCTCTATATGTATCTACATTCTTCTCTATCTCATAAAAAATATCTTTCTATTGTATTTTTTTTACTTTTAGGGATGACACAAGGTGTCAAAACATTTAGGTCTCTTCCATGTTGACTTGAAAGCTTTTTCTTTTTTTTTCACTCTCTATGTGTCATTCTTCATGTTCTATGAGTATTTGGGGAATGGTGACATTTTTGAGCTCTATAGAAACATTGTAGAAAATATATACTAACCCTAAATCCATGGATCCCATATGTGTTTTGGGATTTCATTTTGGGGAAAACCCTTTTCATGATGTAGCTTCATTTGGAAACATATGACTTGGCATAGGGCTTTCTGAGTAAGCTCTCATGTCCTCTTTAGCACTGACTATTTGCTACTTTGAAGTTATTGCTCACAACAATGGTGTAGAAATTCCTTCAAAGTGGGGGTGCATAGATTGGCATTATTATTTTGAAGTATTTGGCATCCTCATGTTTCTTTGTGGTATTTTCTTTCTTCTTGTGATGTATCCCTTTTTTGGTGGTGTCAATGGGTTTGATGTCCTCTGAGAGCATGATATTTCTTAGCGTATGAATTTCCTCTTAGTGGTGATGCTATGCATTACATTCCTTAAGTTGTAAGGTATGTGGCTAATGACTGTTTTTACCCAAAATTGATGAAACGAAAAGGGTTTTTAAAGGATATTATTAGCTTTCCACCAATATAAATTATTCTTTACTTTGAATTTAATAAATAATTATTACTCATTTTCTATTTGAATTACAACTAAAGTCCTGATTGATAGGCTGATTGAAAAACATCTATAGCTTTCAAATAGTATCACATTTTTTGAATCTGAAACATGCATCATATTCTATGCTTCGCATACTATAGGATTTAAAAAAATGAATTTCATGAAGTTTTGACAAATTTAAGGTGGTCAAACATACGTGTTTTTATATTTTTTAAAAGTTGTAATAAAAAAATTTGGTGTAATTAATTATTTAATTACACTTTAGCATAAGTTTACTTAGGATATTTTATTTCCTAGGATAATTATTATTTAATTCTTATCTTATCTTATTGAGCTATCTTTTTTCTCAAGATAAGATTAGGGTTGTCTTTTCCTGCTTTAATGCATCATTGCCTTTTTGAAG
This sequence comes from Sequoia sempervirens, assembly GCA_007258455.2. NCBI lineage: Eukaryota > Viridiplantae > Streptophyta > Pinopsida > Cupressales > Cupressaceae > Sequoia > Sequoia sempervirens. The sequence goes on from VDFB02271358.1 coordinate 603,557,898, forward strand.
GATTTTGTAATATTTGTAAAACAATTACATTCAATAATCATTAGTTCTGATTTTTGCTTGCACACATTGGCTCTGAGAGTTTATAGAACTTCTGTTGTTTTGTTCTGAATATATGTTGCATGTGATAGGTGATTGCTTGCAGGTGATTCTTGGGGACTGTGAAGTTGGTTTTTCAACTTCTACATGGTATCAGAGCTCTAGACCTATTGCTGCCTATTCGTGATCCAAAGATTTTCTCTCATAGCATCTTTTTATGTGCAAGGGTTTCAAGTTAGATTGATATTTTGTAGATCTGGGGGTACCCCAATTTTTGGAGCACTTTGGGCTCGAACGGACATTTCCATCGCAATCAGAGTGTCCAAAAACCCCAGAAATGCCTTTCATTTCGTCAATTTAGGCAAAAGTTGAAAAAAAAAGGGAAAAAAATTAGCCCCAAGGCCGTACGGCCCCAGGGCACGATCTCTGAGGCAAGAAAAATTCAAAAAAAAACTATTAAAAAAAATCAAAAAAAGGGTTTCGATTCTATGTGGCCTGTTATAAATTACTCTGCCACGAACCAGCCAGCAAGCGGCCACCAGACCTCAGTCGGCTCGCCACCTAGCAGCCACCTCAGCCCAAGTGCCACCGGCTCCCCACCATCCAGCTCCCTATTGGGCTCTGAAGCACTACGCCGCATTCACGTTGGGACCGAGAGCTCCACCATTAAGCCCCCACCAGGGCCACATCCGTGACCAGGGGACAACGAGACGGCACCTAAGAACTTGTGGATTTTCCTACAGCCTCGCGGACTGTCATATGAGCGACCAGGAGCCAAGCCGAAGGAGCCACATTTTTTACCCTGTTTAGTACTGAAAGGTCCTAAAACAGGGCTTTTTTTCATTTTTTTATAACTTGGGAAAACTGAGGTATTTTTTCACAAACAAGATATCATCGGAAAGTTAGTTCAATGATCTTCATAATGGTGGTGGTTTTATTTTCTTATTTTTCCATTTTGATGCCCTTTTCACCTATCAAAACCAAAAGTTGTTGTTTTCACTCCGGGAGGCGTAACTTTTGTGTTTTGGCTCCGTTTTTAAAAACAAATAGGTGTTGGAAAGCTGGTTCAGTGCTCTACACAAATCTCAGACCTATCTTTTTCGATTTTTTTACCAGATATTTGATATTTCTGTTTGATCTCAGCCTTTAGCTTTTTAATTATTTTCTTGGGAAGCATTCAATCAGGCTATTTTTTTGAGATCAACGAGCATTGTTTTTTTATTTGAGAGTATATAGTGTTGTTTTCTATCATGAATTTACATAATATTGTACCCCTTACTCCATTCAACTATTTTTGTTGGAAAAAAAAATGGAGATTCATTTGAAACACAAAGGGTTGTATAGAGTAACCATGGGTATAAAAATTGAACCTACAGGTGCTACTAAAAAGAGAAAATGGTTTAATAGGTGTGATGAAGTTTATGGTACATTATGTCTATCTCTTTCATCTAGCCTTCTTTTGCACATTGAATCTTGCACTACACCAAATGAGATATGGGATACTTTGGAGTCTTTGTTTGGGAAGGAGGATACTATGAGAGGGTTTTAGTTAGAGAATGAGCTTATTGGCTTAAATCCTAGGGATTTTGATAGCATCCAGGAGTTTTTCGTCAAACTCAATTCTCTTAGATTATAGTTGTCACAGTGTGGTGTTCAGAAAGAAGACTCTCAGTTGATATTGTCCATTCTTTCTAAGCTTGGACCGGATTATTCAGTTTTTGTATCTACCTTTTATGCCACTAGGGATGCACTTGGTACGAGATTCACTATGCCATCTCTTGATGAATTTGCTTCATCTCTCACTCGAGAGAAAGCTAAGTTAGCTAGCATGGGCATGGTGAAACCTTCTTCCTCTTCACAGGCACTTATTGCATCACAGGAGCCCAAAGATCAGAAGGATTCTATAGGCAAAGGCAAGAAATAGAAACAAAAGGATTCCAAACCTCATGAGCAATAGGAGTCCTCAGATTCATCCTCCTCTTCTAAGGGGAAATCATTTAGGAAGGAGAAGGGTCCATGTGCATATTGCAAGAGGGAAGGACATGCAGAACATAATTGTTACAAGGACATTGATGGGCTGAAACATCTTCTTCAGAAACATTAGACTGATTTTCCTTCTAGGATGTCTGCATCATCTTCTTCTCCTCATTCTTCTTCTTTAGAGCAGCATAACATAGGCATAGCTGGTTTACATACTTCATCAGATATGAAGGGACATGCTCTTTGTGCTTCTTCAGGTATTGGATCAGGGAGATGGCTTCTAGATTCACGAGCATCTCATCATATGGCATCTTCGCAGAGTATGTTCACTTCCTTTGAGCCTTGCACTATGTCTCCCATTTTGATGGGAAACAACACTTACATGAGTGTTATAGGGAAGGGGTCTATTAGTTTTGGGGATCACTACTTTCAGGATGTCTTGTGTGTCCCTCACTTGACAAACAATGTTCTTTCCATTTATCAGATCACACATGGAGGCAATGGGAGATCTATGGAGTTCACACCTAATTTGGTTATCATCAGAGACTTGGAGAGTAGAGCAGGTATTGCTACTGGGATAGTGAATCACTCATCTCGGTTGTATTCCTTCACTAATTTTACTACTAGTGGTGCTTCTGTTCATACAACTGTTCCTCACACTTCTAGTGTGCATCATCATTCAGAGGAGAGATCTGGCTTCTTGAACATTGGAGTTCTCACTTTGGATCCTATTCTCGAGCCTTCCATTCCATCTCCTCCACCTCCTGTTGCTTCTTCTGTTTCAGTGCAACAAGATCTAGTTGATCATACATCTTTGGAGGTTTGTATTGAGTCTTCACCTACTTCGACTTCTTCATTTGTTGAGGTCACACCTGCTTCTGTGAAGACAACTTGGGCTGCACCTTCTTCACCTTTAGAGATTTCTTTCATTCGGCCTCTTCCCTCTCACTTCTTTCAGGAGATGCAGTTTCTTCACTTCTTTTGGAGTTACTTCATTCTGGGGGGATATGTGGTCTCTCTCTTCCTCTCTTCATGGGGAATTCATTTATGTATCTTTTTGATGGATGGTGTCCTTGGGGGGTCTTATGGAGTCCTCTATCTTTCATCACTTACTTAGTTTATTGCATTCTATTTTGGGGAGGAGTTTTGTTCCCATGTGGTTTTCTCCTTTACCCCATTTGATTTAGTTTGCATTGCATTTGTAAATGAGTACCTGATCAGGCCTTGTTTCTGGGACTCATATTTGCATAATAATTTTCTTCTCCCTAAGTTGCACTTATGGGGGGGGGTGTTGGTGTAATTAATTAAATTTAATTACACTTTAGCATAAGTTTACTTAGGATATTTTATTTCCTAGGATAATTATTATTTAATTCTTATCTTATCTTATTGAGCTATCTTTTTGCTCAAGATAAGATTAGGGTTGTCTTTTCCTGCTTTATTGCATCATTTACTTTTCGAAGGCTTTTGTAATATTTGTAAAAAAATTACATTCAATAATCATTAATGTTGATTTTTGCTTGCACACATTGGCTCTGAGAGTCTATAGAACTTCTGTTGTTTTGTTCTGAATATCTGTTGCATGTGATAGGTGATTGCTTGTAGGTGATTCTTGGGGACTGTAAAGTTGGTTTTTCAACTTCTACAAAAAATTCATAATTAATTATTTACTTGGAAAAAAATTACAAAAGAATATGCATCACATTGGGACATGAGTCTTCTACTTATATCTAAAATCTTATAAAAAGATATTATCATTTTATTGTGGTTAGGGTAGTCAAACAGACACCTACTTATTTTTTCCCTGAAATTTAAGTACTACTGCATTGAAATTTCAAATTTTCACCAAATAGATTTTTTTAAAAATAAACCTAGTAGTTTAGAAACTACATTCAATTTGCTACAGATTCTATTCTTACATATTTTTGAAATAATATAGATAAATTATTTAATTTTTTACATCAAGTTGCCCAACTCTGATTTTTTTTTAATTTTATTGCCATTTAAGGGCCTATTTTTTCCATGATGATCCTACACATACCTTGTAATTCTCTTATATTGGGCTTTTCCTCTCTTGGATACATTAGGAACTATGATCCCTAAGAATATACCTTACATATATTAAGAAAGATCCATTTAAAAAAACCTATATATATATATATATATATGTGTGTGTGTGTGTGTGTGTGTGTGTGTGTGTGTGTGTGCATTTTTTTTAAAGGTGTTTAACATAATAAAGCTTGTTAACCTTATGAAGCTTGAAGTCATAGTGTATGTGGCACCCTATCAAAGTTGTTAGAGGGACAACTTTGGTATGGTAAGTATAGTGAGAGACTATAGAATTGGCATGACTTTCTCACTAAGCCACTTTCCTGGGGGCTCACCTAGTGGACGACCTGAGGTTCCATTAGCCCATGTGAGCATGTGTGTTATTTGCATAGTGGACATAGAGTTATGCTTGTGAACATGTTGGACAAAGAGTAGAGACATGTTCCATATTGTGTTGGATAGTTAAGGTTTGATCCTCCCTTTTGGACAAACAACTTAAACATGTTCCCCATTATGTTGGACTGTCAAAGCTTAATCTGTTCCCGTTTCTTTCCTTGTCTTTGATATTGTATGATTGATTATCTTTGTCATTGTTGCATAAATACGAGTCTTGAATGTCTACTTTAGTGTGAGTTTGACATGGGGTCATCCTCTCACTAAATTGGGGGCTAAATTTATTGTAGAAAAATTATCCTTTTTTCACACTTAAAATGGGAATAAATGTTAAATAAAATAAACTAAATTATGTCTTAATTTAGTGTTGTAATATGTATTTTACATATTCACATTAAGTTTAGGGCCCTATTAAATAAAATGGACTTAATTCTGCCTTATTTTTGGTATTGTAACATGTACCTTTACAATTTCACACTTATCTAGGGCTTTATTAATTAATTGAGGTTAATTTTCCTTAATTGGCCCCTTTAGTTCAAATCCAAGCCTAATTAATTAAAAATACCAAAGAGGAAAAGTTGACACTCATGAATTCCATAACATAACACTTATCATAGAGAAATGTGTGTCCTAGGTAAGTGACCTAGGACCCATTTTCCCATAGGAAAATTGGTCCTCACTAGACCTTGGACCCTAATTTAAATTATTTTTTTGTGGTATTTTAATGATTACAAATTCATATTCACATGTCGGTTTTTGTTATTTGAATTTTGGGTATTAATGTTAACATACCTACAAATATAAGGTCATTCCACTAAGTTTCATCTAAGCAATCTAATACTTTCAAGCAAGCTAAGGATATTAAAGTGAGCATTATTATAGCATTATCAAGAGAATTTTCAAGGTATTCAAAAGTAGGTTTATTGAAGAATTATTGCAGCAATCAAGATCCTATTATCATTTCAAAGTATTCTTACATCATGCATGTTATTTGAGCTAATATGTTGATGTAGTGTTCAAGATCCATTCAAGAATTCCAGGTATTGTTTCAAATCATGTTTCAAGAATCCACATCCACTAAAGCCATTTCATGCCAGTTGCAGCTCTACATTCCAAGGTGTATTCAAAGGTTTGGTGAGTTCTAACATTCCTTTGTTCATTCATCATTTCTTCATATTCATTGTTTCATTTTAATGTTTGATTACCAAAATGGGTTTTGACCAAGGAAAACCCCTATTCACCATAGACAAAACATTTTTCCTTCTTGATTTGTGTTTGCAGATTTAGGTGGAAGATCTCTTGAAGAGAAAAATTGCAATGTTGTTAAGGTTTCATTTGTTGTCATCATTGTTTCAATTTCATGGAAACTCACCTACAAGATTTATTTCTAGTTGTTTGACTATGAAAATATGACATCTAGGAGTGCAAACATAGGAGAAAAGAACCCATAAACTATTTTTATAGAGCCCTAGTCAGGACCCATTTTCCATAGGGCAAATGAGTCCTAGGATAGCTTTAGAAAAGTAGTTTTGGTGATTGGTACACATCATTTTCCCTTTCTCAAATCTACATTTCAATTTTGGGTTCCATCAAAATAGAGCTTAATCTATTAGATGCACTTTGTAGATTGTATTTTAGAGTTATTTTTTAATTTTTAATCTTTCTCCCCAAAGTGTTGTTTAATTAGGACCCCCATCCTTGCAAAAAAATGAAATCAGTAAATTCACACTTTGACTTGATTCACTTGGGGTTGATAGTCATTTAATAGTGTGGATCTCATTTCCTAATGAAATAGAGTAAAATAAGTGTATTTCCTACCATATTTGGCTCACACCCACATTTCAAGCCCTCACACCCCTATTTTTTACTTTTCTAGTTAGACAAAGTGTATTATTGACTTGATCTTCAAAGGAACTGAATCTATCATATGTTAGATGCACTTTGTATCAGTTCAAATCTTGGTTGTGAAGCCACTTTTTTCTATCTTTCTTTTATCTATGAACAGTGAGTTCATTTGTATAGTGAGTCCACCTGGCAGTGAGAGCCTTTCTATAGTATTTGTAACCAGTTATAATATATTGTGAGCTAATCCTCACCATGGTTGTTCCCACTTTTGGTTTTCCATGTAAAAATCTTAGTGTTCATGTGTTATGTGTGTTATGGGTGATTCACGCTTTCATTTCTTGTTATAGTTAAGTATGCCTTGGTAATTGGATGGTTTAATAGAATATCGATACACTCCTCCCTCTCAGTATTCTGAGCGGTCAACACTTATCTCTTTTTAGAAAGGTTTATTTTATTTAAGTAGTACCAAGCTTACTCTAAGTAATATATTTTAATGATAGATAGATGGACAAGTAAAAATAATGAATAGGTGGGTTGAAGGCTATTTAAGAAGTTGTGTCACAAACTAGTAGATAGCTTGGATCAAGTGGTTTTAGCTTACAAAATATTACTACAATAACACCTATTATATTTCCATTGTTATGAAACTATTTATGGCTTTGTATGGATATGGTGCACTAACCTTAATAGGTTCGGTATTCACTAATATCAAGTTACTAACCACTATTGAATTGTTAGGGCATAGTTAAGATATTTTAGTGTCCCTCAACAATGACCTACTTAACATGATTTGGGGTTGAAATTTACTCAAACAAGTCACTTTTATGGACCTTATAAAATTATGAGAAGATTTGGCGAAGTTGCTTATGAGTTGGAATTTCTAGAAGATAGAAAAGTTCACAATGTTTTCTATGTGTCTTGCCTCAAAAGGGAAATTGGATTTAATGTATTGCACCAAAAATAAAATCACTACCATTGGATGATGAAGGGAAGCTTATTTTCATTGCAAAATCCATCATTGACACTTGAGAAAAGAGGTCAAGAAGTAGAATAGTCACAAAAAACTTGGTTCATTAGAAGAACCTACCTAAAAAATAAAAAAACTTGGTTCATTAGAAGAACCTACCTAAAAAATATGCTACATGGAAGGGACCATTGATTATTAAGCACCCAACACTATATTACTTGTGGGAAAGAAATTTTGGAAAGGTAGACTTGTAATATTCATTTTTAAATTACTTATATGATCCCTATCCTTATTTTCCCTATAATGATATAAATATGTTTTAATAAAGGGCCCACGATTTAGTAGTAGAAAATAAAATAATAATGAATAATATGGAAAGTGTAGGTTTCCATAAAAGTTTTATGTAAACCAACAACAATTAGTAGTTGAGCTGCATGATAAATTACATGACAAGAAATTAATGGGGAGTTACAAGAAAAAAGTGGGGCTATTTTTAGGAAAGAATTTCATAAATATTCTAGTAATTTTTTTTATAGGGAAAATGAGGTCTATTGGTGTTATACATTGAGGAGCTTGTTGTCCTTTGAGCAATCTACCAATTTATTTATTTTTTTTCCATGGTTTTAGCCTTGTGTTCAACTATAGGATTTGAGGACAAAAACTATTACATTCTAAATATCAAAGGATAAAATACCTTTGGCTTCTAGGAGATTTCAGAACAATAACATTTTTATTTCATAAGGAAAATCTCAAAAAGAGGTTGTATTTATATTTTAAAGATTGTTTATATTTCAAAATACATTTTAACATTTTTCGTATGCATTATAATTATGAAGAATCAACATACTCTAAAATTATATATTTTTGTACTCACCATAACAAATTTTATTATGGAGGAGCTCTATTCATATTTATGTGTTATTCTTTAAAGCTTTAGAATATTTATTTTATCTTTGAAATATATTGTTACATCTTGTTGCAAATAATATATATGAATTTAAATGTTATTCATCCATTTTATTCTCTCACCTTTCCTTCATGAGATATAGGTTATTAGATAATTGTGAATAATATTATTTACACACAATATGTACTCAATTGGTCCTCATAGATTCAAGACAATAAAAAATGATAAATATTTTATATTAAAGTTTTCTAAGGATACTATGTTTAAGATTAAATTTACAAAATGTACCTAGTTGAAAATTTCAAGGCAACATTGGTGGTCAAATGCTACTCCTAGATTGTGGGGCTTGATCTTAGTGAAATGTTTTATCCTATTAAAAAATTAATTTCTATTAGATCTCTACTTTATATTTCTACTAATTATGATTTAAAAGTAGAATGAATGGATGTTAAATTTGCTTTCTTGCATGGGGATATTGAGGAAATAAATTATATAAAACATATTTATGGTTTTGGGGTAAAAGGAAGTGAGAACATAGTTTGTAGCTTGAAATAGTCATTGTATTATTTATAGCAATGACTATGGATATAATATTAAAATTTAAATTCTTTTACATTTCACATTAGGTTTGATAGAATTGAATATTATCATTGTGTTTATTTTAAATTAATTGATGACAAATTTATTTTAAATAGTCATTTTTACTTGGATTCATGTTAGCACAAGGGAAGTATTGGTTTGCCTCATCCTTTGTATGTGCATGTTATTGCACCTACCTCATTAGTGGCATATTCTTATGTTTTCTTGCTATTTACCTGTACAAGTGTTCTTAGCTAATGAGAGCCACACAACCATTCATTATTTTCCTATTTTGTTTGACAATCTCATTGATTGACATCATCACTAGCTAATGTGTTTGTCATGATTATCACTTGGAATTCTTTAATGATAAAATTAATATTTATTATTTGACTTTATTTACAAGCCTATATTATGTTTATATTTCATGTACTATTTTTGAATTAATTTTATTTCTTATATGCTATCAATGATGTCTCCCAAATCTGAAATATTAAACTCAACAAATAACCTGCCAATGTCTATCAAGTATTCATCCCAAATGGATGTAGCTAGAAGACGATGTAGATATGACTGCACTAAATCACGAGAGGCTAAACTTGTGCTAATATGAGCAACATCAAATGCAATAGTAGATGGAGGAGACGAAATACAAGTCTCAAAAATGGGATTTGATGTGACAACATCCAAGTTCAAGAAGCCAAATGTCTCCTCTAAATCATGGTTCACACTAGAAGTGTGATCAATAGCCAAAGGAACATTGTCACCATTAGGAGAAATATATGCAAAATGTATACAACTGAGATGAATGATCAACCATCCTAGTAGAAATAATATCTCTATTCTCCAATTCTCGATTGATAACTAAATCAAGAGTGAACTCCACATTCCTCCCATCTCCACCATGTGTAATCTGATATATGAAAGAATATTGTTCATAAAATGAGGAACACACAAAACATCCTGAAAGGTGTTTACCCCAAATCTAATAGATCCCTTCCCAAGTACACTCATGTATGTATTGTTTCCCATCAAAATAGGAGACATAGTGCATGGCTAAAAAGAAGAGAACATTGACTGTGAGGATTCCATATGATGAGAAGCTCCCAAATCTAGAATCCATCTCCCTGGTCCTAGACCTAAAAAATAACAAAGAGCTTTCCCTTTATTTCTTGATGTAGTGGCCAAATCAACATGACCTTTTCCCTTATTAGACTATTTTGAAGATGATGAAGAAGAAGGTGGAGAATCAAACATTCTAGAAGGAAAATCAATATGATTCTTTATGAGAAGATGCTTCAACTCATCAATATCCTTCTTGTAACAAGAATTTTCATCATTCCTAGGCTTCTTGCAATACAAACAAATAGACTTCTCCTTCTTAGATGATTTATCCGAGGAAGAGGATTTATCCCTTGGTTGATCGAAATGTGGCTCGTTCTTTGACTTCTTCTGCTTATTATCAGTAGTTTTTTATTCTTTCACCGGACTAGCCAACAATTCCTGAGATTTAGAAGACTTGATGAAAGCCATCAAGATAAGCTTTTGTTGCTCATATATCAACATCTCAAAAAATGATGAAAATGATGGTCTAGTATATGCAAACCTCATAGACAACCTATGAGTATGAAAGCTAGAAACAAAAGTGTACCATAGAAAAAAGTATCTCTTGCTTGATATGGGAGTAATTAATGATAAATTGGACTAAACATCGCCTTGACATAGTGTTGTGAGGTGTTTTACACATCCACATTAGGTCTTGGACCCTTGTAAATAAAATAGAATACATGTCTTGTAAAGTTGTTGTAAAGTGTTGTAAATCACTTTCACACATTTCTAGACTTTTATTAAAGTATTTAAGTCTCATGGACCTATCTTTTCCTTAATTGAATATTGTAAAATGTATTTAATTTCATTCTCACATTAATCTAGAACGCTTGTAAATTAAACTTTGTTTTAATCTAGTGTTGTAGTGTGTTTTACACATTCACATTGGATCTTGTACATTTCTATATTATGTGGACCTCATTTTAATTTTTTAGAGTGTATTTAATCACACTTTCACATTGAAATTTGTGTCCTTATCCATAATTACCCTTTATACCATCATTAATAGGCCCCTATGACCCCATATTATGCATCTAGAGGCCTTTTTGATCAAAGACCTCATGAAATCAACATATAAACATAATTTCTTCATTCCTTGACATCCTAACCAGAAAATAGCCCTTATGGGACCCATTCACCACTTTGGGTGAATGAGTCCCATCCAGGTGGGACCCATTCACCCAAGATGGTGAGTGAGTCCCATTTGGACCATTTTTTAGGTTTGAGAGAGAAAAGTTAGGGTTTAAGTTTAATTTTCTTTAATGCCAGCCTTATGGATCAAATTAACAAGAATTTAGGTGGATTTCCTATATAAAAAAGTTTCTAAACCCTAATTCATTATTCATTCATCATTGATTATCCATCTCAAGTCAAGCAAGCTAGGGTTTTAGCATTTTAAGTTATCAAGATAGTTTTCTAAGGCATTCAAGGGAAAATTCTTCATCCACTATTACAACAATTTAAGATCTATCATCAGGGAAAGTCTCTAATTGCATTATTTCATGATTCATTATCTTATTTCATTATTTTCATTTAATTACCTAAAAGGGGTTTGACCTTGAGGAAAACTGATGCAGAGGTCAGGGAATTTGAAAGAAACACAAAGATTTCAAGGATTAAAGGTTGCAATCTCAAGCTATCTCCCAGGCACCCTAATGGAGACAAGGCTTAATGATGCACTAATCGCTTGTATGCTCTCTTTATGGACCCAAACGCTTGGAACACCCTTAAGAGACTTAAGAAATTTTTTTTTGAATGATTTCAAAGCCCACCCCTCTGACTTAGACACAAAACCAATTTTTCACCTTAACTAGGCTACTAGCCCAACTAGGCCTCCTGTGGTGATTTTTTGACTTTGCACTCAAAATTTCCAAAGGAACCTCCAAAATAATGATTGAACCAGATGTGGTTTGTGATGATACATAACATACTAGATTATTTATGGCACTTTTTTTGGAGCACACCAAATCAAAAATCTGTTGTTTCCTCAAATTTAGGCCTAACTAGCCCTCTTTTTCAAAGCGACCCCTCTTTAAACTCAACCCCTGACCATGAAACTTTCAGCAGTCTCCTAAAATGACTCAAAACCAAGGAATCCAAGTTTTTAGACCTCTATGACACCTCTAACATGCTCCAACACAAACCCCTCCTCAACTTTCCTCAAAAACTAGGGCTTCTTGAAAACTAACCTTCCAATCACTTCCAAAACTTTCTCATTGACTCTACACCATTAGGAAAACATATTTAGTCTATACCAACTCAAAAACATGCCTCTCATTAAGGAAGATCTTCTGCTGCTATAACCTAGCCTCCATCTTCAAGCACTTTTCACAGTCAAATCTTGGTGTACACCTTAATATTCCTCTTTCCTGCACATTAGTTTATCAAATATATATGATACATGTTAGGAATGATCCATTTCATAGGTCACAGCAGCATTTTACCTTGAAATGGATCAATCATCCATGAAAAACCTCAAAAATTAGTGAAAATTTTGTGTTCTTTTTTAGGACAGTCAATATAAAATGCAAAGAAAGTAATTATCACTGCTTTTAGAGCCTTCAATGGTGTTAAAATATGCAAACAAAAACTCCTAAAGCATCCTACTGGACATATATTCAATAGAGATCAAGTATTTAACAAAAAAACACCATAAAAGTGCCAAAAACTATGTTTTTTCACTATTTCCAGAAAACAGTCCGTACAATGCTTGCTCCCAACATCCAACCTCTATAAAAATGATTATTTTTTCTTTGTATATCCTTTCCCCAACTTATCCAACCGTTTGGTATTGATTAAGTTGCATAAAAGTGATTAAAACTCAAAAAACTACTTTCCCGCCCAATGTTGGAATTCAAAAATTTGAATTTCCAAACTTACATTTTATTAAAATCTACTACCTAAAAACTATTGGATCTTCAATATCCAAGTTTATTTGACCTACTCAAAGCATTATATTACTAATTAAAGCCCTATAACATGATAATCCCAATTACATAGCATTTTGGTCCTAGGGTCCTTATCAGGACCCTTAGGACAGTTGACTCTCCTAACACATTCATTCTTTCCAAATGCCATTATAGGCATCAAAAGGTCATAGTTGATGTTTTGACATAATGGATAGGTCTTCCTAACCCTTGCACTCTCCTGGTTCTTGAAGTGCTCCTTGAAGGCCCTGGGTGCTCCTGCACCATTCTCCCCAGGAAAGAAAGAACTCTTTCCCCAAGAAGTGTCCCATGTGTTGCTACCAAAAGACCTTTTGCTCTCATGTGTTTTCATCTTCCAATGAGTAGGTATGTAGTCCCCCAAAGTCACTATCTTTCTCTTCTACCAATCTGCATTCTTGATAGAACCAAAATATGGATTAGTGTGTCCTCTTTGCTGCTTGAGAACAGTAGGTTCGTGTGCCCTACTCCTGCCCTCATTCCACTGCCTCCTTTGTGAAAGAACTCCACCATTATCACCCTTAATCATAGGGCATTCAATGCCTCCAACCCTAATACTATCCAAATCCCACAAAGTCTGATTTGAAGGACTGTCCACCTCATAACCCTGCTGCAACTTGTCTTTTTTCAACCTACCAATGTCTTCCCCTGTTTCACCCTACTTATTCACTTGCAAACTCTTCTCAAAACAAATCACAAAACTATCATTAGACTGCTCCAAAGGAAAAGGAACCAACTGATATCTAACATCTCCTTTGTGAACCAAATATGTGTTAAGAAATCCATCATGCAATGTCCTTCTAGCATACTGCCATGGTCTCCCCAAGATGATATGACCACAAGTCATTGGAATGACATCACAAAGCACCCTATCATGATATGATCCAATTGAGAAATCAACAAAAGCTCTCTTACCAATCTCTACATTTTGTCCTTGAGTTACCCAAGTGGCCTTGTAGGTAGTAGGATGATCAAATGTTTCAAGCCCTAGCTTGCTTATCATATCAAGTGAAACTAAATTGCTATGTGACCCTGAATCTATGAGCAATCTGTAGATCTTACCATGACTCAAACAATTGTTTTTGAAATTAATTACCTTTGGCTCTTGATGAATTCTTTCTCCTTGCTTGACCATAAGAAACTCACCATCAGTCACAGGGTCTGCCATGAATGTTTTTGATTCCTCCTTTTTGTCCTCTTCTTCTTGTACCAAGTTAGCTCTCCTTTCTTTGCCCCTATCAGCTTGTTCCCATTTAGGACACTTGAAGGAAGGATGCCCTGGTTCATTGCAATTGAAACATCTACCTGTGAATGGTCTTCTACCTTGTCCAAATCTGCCTCCTCCTCTAGGAGTGTATCCTCCTCTTTGATCAGAAAATATCTCTTTTCCTTTGTCATTCCTACTCTTGTCATTGCTGCCTTGTCCTTGTTCTCTATTACCTCTTCCCCTATTTGAACTACCTCCTCTTCTGCCATTGTTTGATCTTTCTTGCTTCCTCTTCACCTTTTCTTCTGCTTTAATGGCCAACTAAAAACATTATCCCAATGTCCTTGGCAATTGCAAACCAATCTCATCTTGTAGATTGTACCTCAAGCCATTGATGTACCTGGCTATTTTCTCATCCTCTTCTTCATAACCTCCTCTGATACTAAGCTTGTGAAATTGCTCAGTATAGGACATAACATCCAAGTCCTTTTGCTTTAAATTCTACCTCATCCTTTTCGTATGAATGGAATAATCAGATGGTAGGAACTGCTCTTTGACCAAAATCTTCATCCTTTCCCATGTAGAGACTTTTTCCAATCCTCTAGCCATCGTATCATTCTGAAAACTAGTCCACCATGTCAATGCTATACCTCTCAACTTGGTTTTGGCAAACTTAACCTTCCTCTCTTCATCCATCTCCTCAAACTCAAAGTAGTTTTCTAAGGCATCAAGCCATCCCAACACCTCTTCACTATCCATCTTCCCTTGATAGATAGGCAAGTCTATGTGACTCTTCCCTCCATGACCCTGTACTTCCTTCAACAATCTCAATAACCTCCTTTCCTTAGGGTCCTCTAACTCATTGGCTTGTTGTTCCTGATTTACCCTCACATGCTCTTCTTCTTCATCATTGTTTTGTTGGTCTTCTTGTTCTTCTCTCCTCCTACTCCTCTCAAGGTTATTTATCCTTTCCTACATAGTATCTCTCTCTCTTCTCCATTGTCGTTCTTCTCTTTCTCTTGCTACTTCTTGTTCCCTTCTTTCTCTTCTCTCCCTCTCCAAGATCTCCTTCAACTCTTCCAACTCTCTTGCCAATTGATTTTTTGGTGCCATTGCTGATTCTCCAATCCCTAAAGGACCTACTCACTACTTTGATACCACTCTGATGCAGAGGGTCAGGGACTTTGAAAGAAACACAAAGATTTCAAGGATTAAAGGTTGCAATCTCAAGCTATATCCCAGGCACCCTAATGGAGACAAGGCTTAATGATGCACTAATCGCTTGTATGCTCTCTTTATGGACCCAAACCCTTGGAACACCCTTAAGAGACTTAAGCAAACTTGTTTTGAATGATTTCAAATCCCAACCCTATGACTTAGACACAAAACCAATTTTTCACCTTAACTAGGCTACTAGCCCAACTAGGCCTCCTGCGGTGATTTTTTGACTTTGCACTCAAAATTTCCAAAGGAACCTCAAAAATAATGATTGAAACAAATGTGGTTTATGATGATACATAACATACTATATTATTGATGGCACTTGTTTTGGAGCACACCAATCAAAAATCTGTTGTTTCCTTAAATTTAGGCCTAATTAGCCCTCTTTTTCAAATAAACCCCTCTTTAAACTCAACCCCTGACCATGAAAATTTCAGCAGTCTCCTAAAATGACTCAAAACCAAGGAATCCAAGTTTTTAGACCTCTATGACACATCTAACATGCTCCAGCACAAACCCCTCCTCAACTTGCCTCAAAAACTAGGACTTCTTGAAAACTAACCTTCCAATCACTTCTAGAACTTGCTCATTGACTCTACACCATTAGGAAAACATATTTAGTCTATACCAACTCAAAAACATGCCTCTCATTAAGGAAGATCTTCTGCTGCTATAACCTAGCCTCCATCTTCAAGCACTTTTCACAGTCAAATCTTGGTGTACACCTTAATATTCCTATTTCCTGCACATTAGTTTGTCAAATATATATGATACATGTTAGGAATGATCCATTTCATAGGTCACAGCAGAATTTTACCTTGAAATGGATCAATCATCCATGAAAAACCTCAAAATTTAGTGAAAAATCTGTGTTCGTTTTTAGGACAGTCAATATAAAATGCAAAGAAAGTAATTATCACTGCTTTCATAGCCTTCAATGGTGTTAAAATATGTAAACACAAACTCCTAAAGAATCCTACTGGACATAGATTCAATAGAGATCAAGTATTTAACAAAAAAACACCATAAAAGTGCCAAAAACTATGTTTTTTCACTATTTCTAGAAAACAGTCCGTACAATGCTTGCTCCCAACATCCAACCTTCGTAAAAATGATTATTTTTGCTTTGTATATCCTTTCCCCAACTGATCCAACCATTTTGGATTGATTAAGTTGCATAAAAGTGATTAAAACTCAAAAAACTACTTTCCCGCCCAATGTTGGAATTCAAAAATTTGAATTTCCAAACTTACATTTTATTAAAATCTACTACCTAAAAACTATTGGATCTTCAATATCCAAGTTTATTTGACCTACTCAAAGCATTATATTACTAATTAAAGCCCTAAAACATGATAATCCCAATTACATAGCATTTTGGTCCTAAGGTCCTTATCAGGACCCTTAGGACAGTTGACTCTCCTAACACATTCATTCTTTCCAAATGCCATTAGGGTAAAAGAAAGAAGTTGAGTACACGAAGAGGGGAAATTTTGGGAAACAAAAAAAAATTCGCACAAAACGCGTACGCGTTACAGAACGGGTACCCGAACCGAAATCCGAACGCGTACGCGCTCAGCTACGGGTACGCGAACCAAAAATGCGTACGCGTTATGAAATGCGTACACGTTACAAAAGCATACGTGTTTTATAACGCGTACGCACTACAAATGAGTACGCGTTTCATAACACATACGCGTTTCAAAACGCGTACACGTTTTGAAAAGGTATTTATTTTTTTACATAAACTGTTGGCTTTTCATTTTATCCACTGTTTTTGGCAACTTGGGAGAAGACAATCTAGAGCACATACGCGTTTGTAAGTTGTTGCTTCGAGCGTGTTTCGACTGCCACCTCCTCCCGTCAAAACACCCAACCTCTGTGACCTCCAGGTTGGTTGAATTCTAGCATTTTTTGCTTTGTATCTTGTTTTTTTGTTTTTTAATTAGTATTTAAGTTTTTTTTCTTTAATGTGTTTTATTTCAATTTTTAATAGTTTTAAATTGCATTTAAAAAATAAATAACATTAAATTGTAAATTGAAAACCATAAAATCTAAACCTAAATTGGACACATTTAACTTAGAAATCTAAACCCTAAAACATAAAACTAGAAACCTCTTAGAGACCTCTCTCCCCTTAGGTGAGCTAAAACTAGAAACCCTAATACAATTTTAAAGAAACCCTACTACAATTTTAGAGAAACCCTTACAAATATGACTATTTAGTAAACTTTCAAAGGCATTTGAATGGGCTAAGAGTAAAAAAATTCAATAATTAGGTACACCAATATACATACATGCATACATACATACATACATATATAAATAGACGCAAGTATATGCAATACACACACATGTATATTTATACATTAATATACATCACCTACACTTAGTTATATTCATAGATATATCTATGTATATATATGTTTGCATATAACTTTACTCACATACATAGACATATATGTGCATATAAATATAAAATAACACCTACCCACGTTGAAGATATGTTTTTATTTGCACAATTTATAATGATTACCACCTAAAGCCAAATAAACTTTTATATCTAGAACACACTTTTTAATGATTGATAATGGAAATGCAAAGACTAAATTGTAGCCCAAATTTGATATGAAGGATTTGATAATATATTTACTTTTCCAAATTGAATTCATAAGAAAAGGTTATTGATGCACTGAATTCTGAATTTCTCAATCATTATTGTCAAACAAGAGGTGACTTTCCACTATTCCTTGTATTTTCTCTTGAGATTCAACCACTACATTCAATTATGAATCACAATGTTTTACTTATGATCATCTGTAATCAATTTAGATCTTCCTCTTAGCCAAGTGTCTAGGTTGATGAACTTACCAAAAAAAATGATATTAAAATTATTAAAAGTTTGAATCTTCACATATGACAATATTTCTTGAATCCCATACCATACTACGTAAATATTCTTGAATAAGGTTATTTATCATTACTATATTTTCTTAGAAAAAATTATTAGTCAAATCCTAAACCCTTATGCATGCTTTCTTTTGGATTTGTAAGTTATATGTCTTTCATTATTTTCATCTTCTTAGACTTTCCATGATGATAAGAATGAGATAACTACCATAAATTTTTTTACTCTTATTTGAGATTAAATAATAGGAGTAGCCAAAGAACTTACCTTCTTTAACTAAGAAATTTACTTCAATACAATCATCATTTTGAGTAAGAACTTAAGTGTTAGAGTAGAAAGCATTTCCTTCAGTTATTTGCCTATCAATATGGTGATTCTAAAATTCTATTTTATGGTGTAGAGGCTCAAACTTCATAAGATTATTTTCAATTATAAACATTTACATTCAATCTATAATGCATGTTTCTCCTTAACTTCATTAATGCAATTTATTTAGAAGTTATTAACATAGTTTTTTCTATCAAGGATCCTTCACATTCAAATTGTATGGAATATTCTTTTTTCCTTGCTTACTTATGTGTTACTTCTCAATTTTTGGTAACTTTGGTTTGGGTCTTTCTTCTTCTTTTGGATTATGCTCTATAGATTCTTCTTTATCCCTATCTTATAATTTTTCTCTAGTGTATATATAATTTTAAAAATATTTATCTAACATTACCTCCATGATATGAATTTTTCCTATCTTCGCATATGTTGCATGAGAAGAAAATTTTCCTCAAAATTTATTTTTTTAATTCATCTTCATTTCTTGCAAGATATGGGAATTATTCTCTTGTTGTCTTGAAAGATTTGTCTTAGGATGGATTTAGATCCATGGTATTAATAAATCTAATAATGTATTCCTCTTGGTAATCCTTGGTTTATAATTTAATTTTTTCTATAATAAAGTTATCTTGGGTTTCATATGAATCTAATTTTGACTTATCTCCATCCTTCATGAATGAATCTTTTGAATCTCACTCCTTGATCTCCCCTATAACAATATTTTTATTTTTTGGTCTTGGCTCTTTCTCTCTCAACTCTTTTATATTCCTTTGTATTTTAATAAATAGTTCTTGTGTGTCATTTTGATATTCTATTAGCCTATCCAATTACATCATTAGTAACTAGACAATCCATAACATCTTCCTCTAAATTCTTTCTATCAACTAGAAAAAGTAAATCTTTGATATTTTTCCATATAATATGGAAAGACCATGGCCTTGATACCACTATAATATCCCTAATTAGGGATATTGCTTATTTTCATTTATTTAACTAAAAAATCCACCAATAAATGAATCTTAATTCAAATTAGATCTACTACAATAGGTAATATACTTAAAAATATGTAGAAATGAATTATAAACTCTTACAAAATGAATAGTCAACACATCAATCAAGTAGTAATTGATTACTCCTCTTATTACAATATAAATTCTACTTATATTCAACTTAGTTTACTATAATTTTATGAACAAAAATAACAATATTATTATCAAGAAATATGATAAATCTATAACCAATGGTGCTATAGGAGCCACCCTAGAATTACAAACCATAGGTTCCAAGAGAGACACTTAAAACTTATAAAAAATAGGTATTGTAGGAGTCACTTGGATAATAATTCAATGTATCTTAATTACTATCCCTAAGTGGAATTTCTCATGATTGATTTATGGATTTTCATCCATTAACTATATATGGAAATAAATGGGGTTCCCTCCTCTAATCTCTAGTGATAGGAAAATATGGTGTCCAGTCTATTCAAGTAAAATTAATGGATAAACAAGAATACCACTCTCAATCTTAGGATTTAATTAAACAACTATCTTTTAATTTCTTTCCTTTTTACAAGCTCCAAAATAAACCTACATGTAGAAACCTTTTTATCAATGCCACTTTAAAATTACATTCTTTATTATATAACACTAGTGGCCCCATAACTAGGGCACTCATAACATACTTAAATATTATAGTCATGTACATAGGAACTAGGTGTCCCAAAATTTAAGGATCTAAAAGAGTTTAGTTGAAATTTAACCCTAGGTGACTTGCTCTAATTGGAAAACTAATTGAAAATTAATTGAAAGCCAACTGAGAACTAC
Organism: Sequoia sempervirens; assembly: GCA_007258455.2. Taxonomy (NCBI): domain Eukaryota; kingdom Viridiplantae; phylum Streptophyta; class Pinopsida; order Cupressales; family Cupressaceae; genus Sequoia; species Sequoia sempervirens. Next base: position 603,578,189 of record VDFB02271358.1, read on the forward strand.
AAGATGAGTGGGAAATCCCACACCATCTCAATATTTATCAACATCTATGTTGATTTATTACATTTATTTAAAAGAATAAAGAATGCGCAAAGTAATTTAACTAGTACCTAAAATACTTCGAGTCTATAAAGTTATTTGAAAAGATATTAATAAATTCATTTAAATCATTCATACTAGCCCACCCTTTTGATACTTAAACTTAATCCTCTAAGAAAATGTAGATTCTTCTAAGTTCCCTTGTAGTTCATCAAAATCAACCACCTCAAGATTCTTGGAATTTTTGAATATCTTTTTTTATTTTATCATTCTTGAACAATATAATTCTTGGATACTGACTCATGCAGTGAATCTGAAAATTATTTGATCATCTTAGTAGTTGAGGTTACCATTTATGTTGTCTCCTAGAATGTGCAAGAGAGGTCTTCAATGATTTTCAATATTTTTCATCACTTGTTCTACTAACCTTTTGTTTTTATTCAACTCTCATTTATAGTTCTTAAGTGACTATCGGTTTCTATTCAACTCTCATTTATAATATGAATTTTTAATGCTATGATTTTTTAATGTTATAAATTGAATGGTCTTCAAATGAAATATATTTTGAATTTATGCATGTTCAATGTGATTTTTAAATAACTTTGAAATTGTGTGCATTATTTAATTAGTTTGTTGATATATATTTTTTAATTGTTTAACATGCAGTTGCCATATCATTTCTCGATGGATCCACTTTTCACTTTAGAGGATTTCATGCCTAATCCAGAAATCCCTATAGATCCTGGTGCACATCCCACCCCACCACATGAGGATATGCCTCACTCACCTCTGCATTCTCCACCACCTAACCCCCCACCCCCTCCTACATTTGACCAAAATCAACTAAGAGAGAATATTCGAGCCAACTTAGTTGTCATTCAAGGAAACATAGATCTCATAAAAAATGAGACTAGAATCCCTCCACATCTCGCACGGTTTGCATCTACGATGCAAACTATTGTCGATTTTGTTCGATCTATCGATGCAGACCTAGATAGGTTCCATCAATGGAGAGAAGAGAGGAGACAATTCTATGCAGATGGGCTGTCATATAAAGAAATCAATGACCTAAAAATCACTAAACAAGCTATGTGCCAATATTTTGTGAACCCCCAAACAAACGAACCAATACCACCCACAAAAAAAAGAATTTCAATTTTATGGTGTAGGCACCCGCAGATAGCTGCAAATTTTTGGGAGAGATGGTGGATGGTGTTTGATACTCCACCACATGGCAACAGTGAGGTGCCCTTATATTTTTTGAGAAAGTTATGGGCTGAGTTTGAGTTGGGTAAAAACCCCAACTATTTTGATATGAGGTCATTTCAGGGAGCTGGGCGTGGCATGCCCCAACATAGACTAGGAGCACGTGTCGATCCTCAGCGACGTGCTCCAGTTGCTCTTCTTGTTCCTCCTCCTTCTCCTAGTATTCCCGCTGCATTTCAGTAGCAAACCATGTTATCTACACTAGGAGCATTGAGTTCACTTTCAGGACATCTCATTCAGCAGACTACACACGCGGCCACTAAAGTGGCCAATACAGAGCATGGAGGCTCGGGCTATAGGGATACTCAGACATCCACTTCAGGTGAGGCACATGCATCTGGGGCGAGATCATACCTAAATTTACTATATTCTGAGGATCGTCCCACATAGGTATGTTCATCTTTTGAACTTAAATTTAATTCAAGTTTGAAATGTAAAAAATTCATGTAAATAATAACATCAAACTATATATATAATATAATATTAATTCAATAATTTTGTGTTTGGTGTATAGACACATGATGACGTGATGCTCGGAACTCAATATCATCATCGTGTGTATATGTCGAGTGCTATAGATTTGGGCTCACCTTTTCGACAGGTACTTGAACCAAAATATATTAAATAATTTGTGTGTCCATATATATATATATAATTTAATTTGAATTTGTACACATGTGTGAATTGATATATTATATC